>CM050512.1:115833526-116243526 GCA_027563665.1 Antrozous pallidus | reverse complement strand
AAAAACTTTGGAAAAGGTCCTTCTTCCAGGGGCCACCAATCCCTGCCCGGGTTCTGACCTCGGACCTCTATCCCGGAGCGTAAGTACATCGACCCCCATGTTCACCGTAACCTTGCTTGCTGTTGCAGACTGAGAACAACTGAAACCCCTCACTGCTGTGTCACAGCAGTTCTCAAACCCCAGAGTGCATGGAGCAGTCTCCCGGGGACTCGTTAGAACGCAGAGACAGGCTTCACAGGCCTGGGGGCAGCCGCTGCTGCTGGCTGGGCACTTGTTGAGAATGGGGTTCATCAGCTGGACCAGAGATGCCGCTGCGGGCTGCCCCTGAGCTGGTGCTGTAAGGCTGCAGGGCTGGTCCCAGGCTCCTTCCATCCTTGACATGTCTCTTTCATCTGCATGAGCCAAGAGAGCTGCCTCCCACCGTCACATCCTAGTCAGTGAGAAGAGACATTTGCAAATACTGTGAAGAAAATCTCTATATAAAAGCCCAGCCACCAGAATGGCAGAACCCAGTGGCCATGACATGCACTGCAGCAACCAGCCCGCCTGATCCAGGCCCCGAATGTTCCCCGCCAACCCTCAGCTGCCCACCTTTGGCCGCCCATCCCTGGTCAGCTCCCAGCACCCCAATGTGGGGGCTGGCTGGCCGGCCAACCACCCATGGCCCCTCTGCCCTGCCAGCCCGCCCACCACCCATGCACAAATTTGTGCACCGGAACTCCAGTAACAAATAAAAAACCAGGACATGGGAATCACAATAGTCCTAAGCTTAAGAAGATAAATGAAAGAAAAAGAGTGCCAAAAGCTTAATTAAAGACAGCGTAAACATTTATGTCCCAGGAACGCAGCCTGGGCAGGAAGCTCCAGCGCACAGCCAGGACAAACCCCGTTTTCGGCTGCAGTGCACCCAGACAGTGGCCAGCTCTCGGGGAGACCACAACCTAAGATCCCATGGCAATCGTGAGGAACGTGTCAATTAGATTCGAGCGTTTACAAGTGCAATTAGAGAGCGAGGGCTTCCAAATAAAATGACCAGGACAAAATGCCTGTTCTTAAGATATTTATAAGGGCGACAGAGAGAACAGGGTATGTCCCAGTGGGAAGGGCATCTTTTTCTGCCGAGGGCCATGTGGAAGCCATCCAAAGCCGCCCTGCCCTGACCACCCTCCATTCCTAGGACCTCAGAGGCGGGGGGCAGGGTTAAAAAGTGCAAGCCGAAGCCGAAGCACCCTGGTCCCAGATCTAGCCCTGGCTTCCATAAGACTGTCTTCTCCATAAATATCAATAAGAAATAGCTTTAACCAGCTAAGCAGCTATCTGCCAGAGTCTCCGTTTGGACCCGACTGGTTCTTTATAAGTCAGTGAGCTTTGCGTTATTGTGCCTGTCTCGTTCCTGCCTGTGTCTGTGTGTCTGTGTGTGTTACAGACAGGAGATGCTTTCTGCCTCTGAACGGTATCACTAAAACTAATTTAGTGAATTAAAATTAATTGGCTTGCCCGGCCGGCGTGGCTCAGGGGAGGTCACAGCTCGTTTCTGGAAAGGGCGCATGCCTGGGTTGTGGGTTTTGGGCTCAACCCCCAGTGTGTGTGTGTGTGGGGGGGGGGGGGGGTAGATGTTTCTATCCCTCTCCCTTTCTCAAATCAATAAAAATATTTAAAAAAATATGAGTCTATATGTTTAATTACTATTCTTGCTGAACTTATACCAATAGTCAGTCCAAACTTATTGAAACTTGACTTATTTTGCAAATAAATTAGCCTAAATTTGGCTACCTTTGATAAAACGAGGGTGGCTTTACAGAGAACATCTGTATTTCGGGAGTACGCCTCTGCCGTGTTAGCTTCTGGGCTGCTCTCTGTCTTTCCAGTTTTGTTTCCGCAGGAAAACTGGACAGATCCTGAGTTCTTCCTTCCGGCCTCCCCCACTCTCCGGCTGATCTCCAAACTCCCTTTTCCCAGGTCCTCCCGCCACTTTGACTGGAATGCTGAGGACACTGCCCGCTCCCACAGCCGCGCTGGAGGGGGGCTGTGAGGGGACCCCAACAGGCACAGCTCAGATGGGAGGCATCTGTGCGGGGGGGTGGGGGGGAGGGAGGCGGAGACCCTCGGCTGCAGACCAGGAGCATCTCAGACTGTCCCTGTGCAAAGGCATCTGAAGATGCTGCGAGCCAGACGTTGGAAAGCAGACAGCCCAGCTCCCAGGAGGTACCGCTCAGGGGTTCCCGAGGCAGGACCGGGGCCTAAACAAGGCTGTCCAGCACACGCCGCCTGGGCCTGTGGGATTCTGAGCTGAAGGCAGAGTAGAGCTGCGGCTGGTGAGAAAAGTTTTGTGGGTCTCACAGGATCTACACTGGGGCCCCGCCCACAGCAGGAGTCACCGCAGCGGGAACGACGATGGCCTGTCTCTAGGGCAGGATGGCCTGTCTCTAGGGCAGGGCACACCGTAGCCCCGGCCTCTGCCTCCCATCGCCTGCAGTACCCTCCTCCCTCCAGAGCCCAGGACCCCCCCCCCCCCCCACCCACACACACACACGCCTCCATCCCTTCTGCCTCTGAGCCTCTGGTGCCTGTGCCTCTGTGCCTCTGTGCCTGTGTGCCTATGGACTTGGTCCTTCTCTCCCGTACCCTGGCTGTAGCGCGCATATATGAATAGGGGACCCATCCTCATAGGGGCCCCGCCTGGACCGCGCCGGGGGTTGGGCTAGCTCTCCAGCCCTTCGTCGCTGTAACTACCGGCTCCAGCTGCTGCGGCCGCGCAGCGCTTCTGAAGTCCGTGGGGAACTTAGCAGAACCACCGCACGCAGCGCCCGGACCCCGCCAGAGCGCGCTGCCGCCCCCCCCCCCGCCAGAGCGCGCGGCCCCTCCCCCCCCGCCAGAGCGCGCGGCCTCTCCCCCCCGCCAGAGCGCGCGGCCCCTCCCCCCCGCCAGAGCGCGCTGCCGCTCCCCCCTCCCCCCGCCAGAGCGCGCGGCCGCTCCCCCTCCCGCCAGAGCGCGCGGCCCCTCCCCCCCGCCAGAGCGCGCTGCCGCTCCCCCCCCCACCCCGCCAGAGCGCGCTGCCGCCCCCCCCGCCAGAGCGCGCGGCCCCTCCCGCCCCGAGCGCGTGCCCCCCCCGCCAGAGCGCGCGGCCCCTCCCCCCCCCGCCAGAGCGCGCGGCCTCTCCCCCCCGCCAGAGCGCGCGGCCCCTCCCCCCCGCCAGAGCGCGCTGCCGCTCCCCCCTCCCCCCGCCAGAGCGCGCGGCCGCTCCCCCTCCCGCCAGAGCGCGCGGCCCCTCCCCCCCGCCAGAGCGCGCTGCCGCTCCCCCCTCCCCCCGCCAGAGCGCGCGGCCGCTCCCCCCCCCCACCCCGCCAGAGCGCGCGGCCCCTCCCCCCCGCCAGAGCGCGCGGCCGCTCCCCCTCCCGCCAGAGCGCGCGGCCCCTCCCCCCCGCCAGAGCGCGCGGCCGCTCCCCCCTCCCCCCGCCAGAGCGCGCGGCCGCTCCCCCCCCCCACCCCGCCAGAGCGCGCGGCCCCTCCCCCCCGCCAGAGCGCGCGGCCACCCCAGAGCGCGCAGCGGCTCCAGCGCTCAGAGCAGCTTTGTGCTCAGGAGACGCCAATTCATGCGGAAAGGCTGTGATTTGGGCTCCTTCGATGAACAGATGCGGAGCAAGGCGTGGGGAAGGGACGGGGCTTCATGCCCTCTCTGGGGGTCCCAGCTCCCCCTCTACCCCTCCCCCGTGCTCCCCCATCTGGAAGCCCTCAGAAGCCATCTTTCTTGGATTTAGCGGAAGCTTCACTGGTCATGATGGACAACTAGTAAATCACTGGCCCCGGGCAACGGATCCAGCCTCCAGCCCACCCCCCACTCCTGTCGATGGAGGCGGGGCTGCAACCCGGAATTGCGCGGTCCACTCTGCGGGCAACCGGCCCCATCACAGGGGAGTCCGCTGCCACCTCACAGCTTGCCGGCCCCCTGCCTCAAACAGAACCGCTCCTATGCCCCCCTCTCCGCGAGTGCGGCTCCTGAAACAGGCCTTGTCTGTACCCGTCAAGCATTCCGGAGTCTCCCTGAACCCCGGCTCGCCAGCGCCCCAGGGCCCTGTTCGGCGCCTGGGGCAGCCTGTGAGGCTTGCCCGTAAGTTTCCCGTAAAAACCCTTCTATTCGCCCGGCCGAAGGGGCGTTTCTTCTTGGGCGTCTCCCTGCCTCTGCTTGGGTGGGAACAGGGGTGACGGCCGCCCTGACAGCTGAGTGCCATGTTTCAGGAACGCGCTTCATTTCTCCTGAGAAACGCCGGGCAACGGAACTGCTGGGCCACCGGGCCACGTGTTCACTTTCGGAAAAGCTAAGGGCTGGAGACCGCGCCGTTTGCTCCTGTTCTTTGCAGCAGCAAGAGGGGGCGAGGGCCGACGATCAAGAAGCCGTCGGAGGTAACAAGCCAGTGCCAGGTGGCCATATCTGGTCCTCGGGTTGTTATTAATCATAAGGCATTGCACACATTGCTGGACTTTCCATTCTTCTAGAACAAGCACAATCTCTGGCCCTTTGGCCCCGTGCTCCCCCGTTTGGAACTGAGTAAGGCTGTCCCCTTCAGCTGAGACACGTGCTCCCAGTCGGCCACAGCCCTGCTGTCTGCCTCACTCACGTGCTGGCCTCCTGTTTGGGCACCGGCACCCTGGGACAAACCCATCATCCCTTGGGCCCCAAGGACTCAGAGCCAGGCTGCTGACGCATCCTTCCGGTTCCTGGGATTGTGCCTCTGGAGGCAGATTGCAGAGTCAGGCCGTCTGTCTGTCCCACTTCTGTCCATCTGTGCGACCCATTCTCCCTCTCCCCACAACCCCCCTCCGGGGGCAGGCCACTTCCCTGCAGGCCCCACTCATGCCGGTGTCAGTTTCATGCCAGGCCTTGTGCAACCAGCCGCCCTCGTCCGGTGGACACAGCTCTGGGTTCACATCCTGGCTCTGCCGCTTACTGGCTTGGAGCCTGTGGACAAGTTCTCTCATCAGTGAACTGGGGATAATAACACGATCTGTCTTTGAGGGTGACTGGAAAGATGGGTGAGCTCTGGACAGAACCTGGGCACGTGGCACCAGCCTCCTGAGCCCCTCTGTGCCGGACGCGGCCCCGGCCCGGCTCAGGGCTGCGGCCATCACTCTGCTCTGGCCGTGGCTGCCTGTGCCGCATGGGCCTGTTGTGGCCACATCTTCAGGAGACCCCACCATGGGGACACCCAGAGCCAGTTGAAAGTCACGTGTTTTGCAAGTGCTATTTTTCCATCTTGAATGCTCTGCGTGCCCTGCAAGAGCCTTTGTTGGTCCCGCCTGCCCTGGAATTGTGGGCCACATTGCCCGGGTCATGGCCTGGCCACCCCTGTCAGCTGCTCCGGACTCCAGATGCCTGTCTTTGCACCGCCTTGGTCTGGGGAGCACAGGACAGGGGCTGAACAAAGAAGGTCACTGTCACTGCGGCAGAGGCTGGGCTGCACGGAGCTGCTCTCCTGGGACTCCTCTGTCCCCTGCCAGCATCTGCCCCACCCCGAGCTGTCCCAAGCCTGACTGTCCCTGGAAAGGAGGCGGGCCGTGGGAGAGGGGGTGAGTGAAGCTGGGTGGTGCCTGTTAGGGTCGCCGAACGAGAAATGCATGAGGCCGAAAGTGGTAAAGATTAGAAATTTATTAGGGCATCTGGAGACAGATGGGCTGAGCCCCAGGTGGTGCCAGCCCCCAGGGATGGGGGCCAGAGGTTTTAGAGGACTCTGGGGGGGCTTTTTCAGGGGGGTCTGGATCCCGGGAAGGTCCGGAGGGGAGAGATCATGTGGTCTTAGCATTGGGATGTGGTTGAAGCGAAAGGGAATGTTGGCTGTGAGTGGTCTGAAGATCGTTCCCAGAGGAAGGGGTATCGATTCAATTATCTGATCAGGCCCAAGAGTCCCCTTCAGGCGAGGGCCCAGGAGGCTGAGGGCAGAGCTCGGGGCCTGCCCCCTTCCCTCAGGGGCTGGTCTCAGCTCCAGTTCAAGGTTGGGCTGGGCGCAGCTCTCCCTGTCCCTGGAAAGACCATTCTCACTTTCCCTAATCTCAGCTGCACTGGAATTTGGACTTTGACCTGCAAGAAAGTCCACCAGCCGCAGGCAGAGTGAGAGGGAGGCCACCACTGCCCCGCCCAGCTCGGCTGCAGGGAGAAGAGCCGCGTCCCCTCCCCTCCTCACTGCCGGCGCTGCCTCCTCCTGCCTCCGAAGCCCCGGGCCCCAGAGCAGGGGGCCCGCACCCAGAGGAAGGTAAGACCCCCAATGCTCATTTTGCAAACTGGGAGCAGCCTGGGGCAGGGCCCAGAGAGGAGAACCCTGCTGCTGAGCGGCACCCAGGGCTCAGCTCCCCCCTCAGAGACGGCTCCTCGCCAGCAGGCAGATGGTGTTTGGAGGCGGGCACAGCCGGAGGCACCAGTGGTGGGCCCCACTTTTCCCACTGGCTGTGTCACTGGCCAGCCGCTGAGCCTCAGGTATGGGGCCCAGTAAGGGGCGGGGGGCGATTGAAGCCTGTGGTTCCTGCAGCACAGCTGCTGCTGACTGCAAGCAAAAGGGGTTTCCACCAGCACCTTCGGGGCACAGGTGGCAGGCCCTGGCCTGGTCCAACGGGCACAGTCGCCCTGTGAGGGCACAGCTCGCGAATCACAGAGGGAGCTGAGTGCCTTTAAGAAATGGGCCCAGGTCTCTCAGAGCCGTAGCACTGGGACTTCATCCCCGTGCCTGCGAGCTAACCACACACCAGGTTTCCAGGGCTTTCTGCTGGAAGGCTCGGGCAGTGGTTGGGAGAGGTGTCCCGCAAAGGGGGTCCTGGGGATGTGTCCCAGACGGTGGGGGCAGGTCATGATGGGCCAGGGCATGTGGCCAGGCTCTGAAAACCCCATGCTGCTGTCTCACAAACGTTTCCTGAGTGCTGCTGTTACAGCGCAAAATTCAAATTCTACCGAGACCTCCTGCAGGTCTCATCAGCTTCATGCAGGGGCTCCTGGATGGAGCAGCAGCCCCTCTGGCAGCCAGAAGGACGCTTCGAGGGGCTGTTCAAAGCGGGGGTTATTTAGGAGACAGAGGGCGGGACTAAGAAGTTAACAAGTGGATTATTTCAGGCGCGGACAGTGTCCCATCCAGGAAGGCGTATGACCTCGGTAGTGCTGACCAGGCGGGTTGGTCTAAGTCCCACTCCCGGGAGAGGCTGAGCCGGCATGCAGGCTGGTGTTGCTTGGGGTTGGAGACAGGGCTGAGCCACAGGGACCCCACTGGGCCTGTTTCTCTTTCTCACACTGCTCTGAAGGCCCAGTGTGCATCTTCCCTTACAGAGCAGTGGGGACAGGCAGTAATGAGAGTCGTGCAAATGTCATGCTCGCCTCAGTGGTGACGAGGAGTCATGCTTTGCTGTCAGGACAAATAACTTCAGGGCCACATTTAGGTTAAGGTCAAGAGAAGGCTCTTTGGGGTGACATCTGAAAGGTGAGTAGGAGTTCATCAAGCCAAGAGTGTCGGGAACAGCATGTCAGGCAGAGGGAAGAGAACAGCAAAGACCCTAAGTATGAAATGATGCTCAAGGGAAAAAAGAAGGCCCGTGGGAGAGGGGCAGGGCCTCAGCAGAGCGGGCACAGGGGTGCTTCGAGCAGGAAGGTGACCTGATCTGATGGGGGTTCTGTGTGAGGGCAGACTCGGAGCAAGAGTGGGACTAGGTAGGCACGACGGGAGGTTCCTGCTCCAGTGGCTTGGATGAAAGTGAGAGAAGCGAGGTGAGGGCGAGTGGATGGATTCGGGCTGTGCCTTGGGAGTGGAACAGGATGAGATGAAGAGTCCATGGACTGTGGGACCCGGGCAGGGAAGCAGGTTGCGGGCCTAGGAAGCGGTGGGGGAAGCGGTGCTCAGTGGGACAGCAGAAGTGCTGACAGGCATGGTGTCCAGACAGTTCAGTCCGCAGTGCTGGCTGCACCCCACTTCGATGCCATATTGGCCTTTGGATAGACAGGCGTGGAGTCTACCAGGTGCTCTGGTGACTGTTGGTCTCCCCGGGATTCGTGAGACGAGATAATCTCCAGAGGGACAAGGAGGTGAAGCAGTAAGCTGGCCCAAGGTCACACCGAGTGACCTCTTATTAGCTGGATGGGGACAGCTGCCACGCCCTGCCCTGCCCCTGCCCCCTGCCCGTGGCATCTTCCCTAAATGCCAGCACATGGCCCTTCCCAGTGGGAGGGGACGGTGTGGCCTCCGCTCCAACCGAAAGTCCCCAGGACTGCCCTCCCTTCCGTTGTCTGAGGACCAGTCACTGACGAACCCAGAGCACCTGCTGCTCAGGCTGACAGAGTGGTCATCCAGGTCCTCCCTCTGCAGTTCCAGGCCCAGCCGCCACTCCACCTCCCAGAGTGGACCTGCCCGGCTGGGCTGCCTCCACCACAGCCGTGCTGGGCACCCCAGACCGAAGCTGGCCACCCGCCGGGCTGTGGAGAGGGCAGCACAGGGGATGCTGGAGGGTGAGTGGCTGAGGCCGGAGTTCCACCGTTCCTACCCTGTGCTTCCACCAGGGTCCAAGCACAGGCCCGGCTAGCTGCTCGGGTGTGTGTGTGTGGGGCGGGGGGGCGTGGGGGGGGTTGGAGCCTCGTTTCACTGCTTCAGATGGCTTGTCTCAGGACTGGCTGTGTCTCCCGTATCTGTTCCCTGGGAGCCCTCAGACCTGACCTCTCAGAGGTGCTGTGTGCTTCAAATGAGACACTCAGAGCTGGGGGCCAGGATGACCACAAAGTCCATGTTCTTTTTCTAAATGGTTTTATAAGGAGGACAGGGACAGGGACCTAATCATCCTACCTAATAAAGAGAGAATATGCTAATTGCTGCCACACCCTCAAAGATGGCAGCACCCACAACCACAAGATGGCGGCTCCCAGTCCCCTCAGCCCCGCTGGGGCTGCGAGTGTGTGGCACAGCTGAGCCCACCCATAGGCAGCTCTGGCCACTCTGCACACCTGCCTCTGGAGTGCCCCAGCCCCCTCAGCCCCCGGGGCTGGCTTGAGGCCCAGACAAGCCTCGGATGGCGGCTGCCCAGCAGCTCAGGGCTGCCCGAGGCTCAGGTAACCAGGGCTGGCCAAGGCTCGTGCTGCCGGCAGTGGCAGCAGCAGAGGTGTGATGGGGGCGTCGCCTTCCCCTGCTCACGGGGTCACCTCCCACCCCTGAGGGCTCCCGGACTGTGAGAGGGGGCAGGCCAGGCTGAAGGATGCCCCCGACCAGTGCATGAGTTTTCATGCTCCGGGCCTCTAGTGTTATATAATGAGCTTTCAACAAACCCATGACACACATCGGATTATTAGCCCACTCATAGATGGGGAAAGGCCTCAGGGAGGTTGTTGGCCACAGTCTCGGAGTGAACACCAAGAGGCAGAGGTGAGGCCTGAAGGGGCAGTCCCATTCGCACCTCGTCACGCTGTCCTCACGGCCATTCTGGGAGTGCCGGCCTGGAGTTGGACTTTGTGGTTCGATGACCACTGTTCCTGCTCAGTGAGGCCATCCGGGCGCTCGTCCCTCTCTGTCCCGGGTTCTGCCCCCGCTTGGGGGCTTGTGATCCTTGGCAGCCGTGCTACATTCTCGCCCAGAACTGCACACTGCTGTGTCTCTGACTGTATCGAGCACACAGGTGGTTTTATGCTGTAAATCTTGTCCGTTTCTTTGGCTTTTGTTATGAAATGTTTCGAAGGCACATGTTATAAAGAATAACAAACCCCCACAGTGGACAACACGCAGGCGTGAACGCTGCCCGGCCCAGCCCCCTGCCTGCGCCGCGGGCTGTGGAAAATCCCCGAATCTGCAATGTGGATTACGTCACTCACCGAGGAAAGAGGGTGAGCGGCCCGGCGGCTCCCTTTTGTTCTTCAGCCCATCGGTGGCCAAAAGGGAGGGTGTTCTTGCAAACAAAGCCATTTTTATGGAGCCTGCTTTGCACAACTCTGCCCTCCCACCCAGGGAGCGCCCCTCACAAAGCGTGAAGCAGGGGCCCACCCCAGTGTGCCCGCCTGGAGCTGTGCGAGGGGCAACAGGCCCTGGTTTCATTTCATCGCGTGCGTCTGGCCACACGTGCTGCGTGGGGCCAGGTCCACCTTGCTCACCGTGTTGTCCTCCATGCCTCGCACAGAGCCTGGCACACAGCTGGTGCCTAATGAGTGTTCACTGAGTCCCCAGGGCTTAGCATGGAGCCTGGCACACAGTTGGTGTCTAATGGGTGTTTATGGGAAAGACACAGAAAGGGAGCCAAGAACTGAAGGAGAGGAGAGAAGAGAAGGGCCGGAGATGGACAGAAGAGACAGACCCACCAGCATCGGATGATGCAGTGAGCTTCAGCCGGACACACTCCTGGCACGTACTGTGGCCTCAAAGCAAGTGGCACCGCAGGCCCAGGGCCCAGCTCACTGTCCCCCTTGGTACTTCGTTTCCCACCTGCAGGGTGGACGTGCCATGTGCTCACTCACCACTGGCGAGGAGAGGATGAGAGCACGGCTGTGCCTGGCGTTCGATGGCAGGGCCATGGATTTGCTGGCGAGCGGGCGCTCTGCAGGCTCTGCCTGGGAGCTTGCGGCCAGGGCAGCAGCCCCGGGGCTCTGCGGTTTCTCTGATCTGTGCTCCTCTCCCCAAGAGTGGAGGCAGCCCATCCCTCCTGGGACTCAGGAAGAGCCTAGATTGCACCAGCCTGCCCAGCAATGAGTAACTTGTCTATCTGCCCCACCCCTTCCCTTGCCAGGCAGGCAGAGGGCTTCCAGAGGGACTGGGGGAGGGGCTGGGGACCGGGAGGGCTGCCCCTCTTCACCATCCCTCCCATTTAGAGCTGCTGGCTTCTAGCACAATCTATCTCAGGTCCCAGTTAAGCTGCTTCCTAAGCCCCTTGTTCTCAGTTCTCATTGTTGTGAGCAGCAGGTTGACAGTTTGAAAATGCAGGCTCTGAAGTCAGACAGGTCCGGATCTAAGGCTGAGCCCTGCAGCTCCTCCCAGCCTCAGTAAGAGAAGTCCAAAGCTACCCTTGGGGTGGGCGGTGAACAAAAAGCTCGCTGAGCCCCCCTGAGGCGGCTTCTCTAAGTGAGCCCAGCCGCGTGCAGGCCTGGCACCGGGCCTGCTGTCATGGGTACGGCCTGGGGGGAGGGGGGGAGGGATGGCGGGTAGAGGCCAGGGCTGCTGTGAGCATCCTGCAGTGCCAGCGCAGAACCCAGCTACCCGGTCCCGTGGGCAACAGTGGTGAAGACCAGCAGCGACAAGGACAGGAAAACCCTGCACAGCAGCTGGCCGCTCTGTTCGCAGTTCTGATCAGGAGCGGGAAACTGCCCCCGGTTCTCCCCTCATGTTCCCCACGTGTCACCCGCAGTGACCACATACCCTCCTGCCCATTCTTGCTTCTAGTCAGGCCTCCCCCTGACCACACCACTTCCTGGTTCAAAATCCTTGGGTGGACGCCCCTGGCTCTGCAGGTGTTTAGTGGCCCATGGCTGCTCCCCTCACGGAGGTGTTTTGAAAATTGGTGGGACACCTCTTGGTTGTCACGATGATTTGGGACATAGATTCGCCCCGGGCGGCCCTTCCTGATGTCCCTCCAGACATTTGGTGGGCGAAGCCTGCTTAGGATTCTCTGAACCTGGAGCCAACGTCTAGCTTACCGAGCGCCGTATTGGGGTGCTTTTGATGTAGAAACATCCCGCTGTTTGTTTCCCACGCTGTCTCAGATATGCTTCAGGGGGCTCTGCCTTCAGTTAGGAGCATGGTACTCCTGGCACTTGCTTGGACTTCCCCATAACGTTTAAAATCGCAAAGCACTTTCTCACATTTAAACACCTGGTGGATACAAACTCTAGTCGCGTTTGCAGAGTAGCTCTCCCATGCTTCTGAAGACAATGGCTCCTGTCTCTCTTCAGAGGCCCTTCCCCCCAGTTGAAAGCATCCGGCTGCCCTTTGGGTCTTCCGGGGCATCAGAGCAGTTTCCGATTGAAGCAGCATTATTCTATCATAAATGCCATCCTTTTATTTCTCGAACAAGTTTCTCTGAGTCCCCTGATCACTTCTGGCAAGTGATTTGAACCCAAGACGAGTGTGCGTTTTGGAACCTCTGACCTACAGCCAGTCAGTTGGAAGCACTGGTGACAATTTGGATGTGTGTGTGGGGGGGGGTGGGAGGCGGGGGCAGGGGCGGGGGAGGGGGGTAAAGGGGGACAGTCTCGTAGGTTCAAACCCTTAACCTTAATCTTGTGGGTTTCGGAGCCCTTTTAAAGGGCTAATACAAAATACTTGTTATAAAAATGGTATGAAAGGCTGAGACCACTGAATTTATATTGTCCTGTAAATGACACCAAAGGGCTGTTTAGTCACCTTCATGTCTGACCAGCCTCACTGCCCCTCCCCTCCCACCCTAATACTCAGGCAAGAGTCTGGTGGTTTTTCAAATGGGTCTTGCTCATCACACCTCACTATCTGCAGGTGCTGTGGTCTCAGCCCCCAAAGCTCTCCAGCCCCCCTCGTCCACACAAGACCACCTACTCATCCATCAAAACCCAGGTCAGGTGCTGCATCTGGATCCCTCCATGGAAAAGCAGTCGTGCTTGCCTCCTCCGCCTTGTGGAGAGTAGCAACAGCGCCACAAGGTGCTGAGCACAGCTGTGCAAGTGCAGTGCTCACAGCAACCTGGGAATGAGAGTTTAGCCGCCCCGAGAGCTGGGCAGTCCTAATTTGCCCGTGACCTACTCATTCATGAGAGTGTTAGGAAGTCAGCCTTTGGAGCAGCTGGTTCGGTTCAGTATATACAAGTAAGCTGGAAAATTCAGGTTTAAACTTCCCGAGTGGTTAGGTACTGGACTGTGCTGCCAGGAGGCAGGAGGGAATGCTGGGGCCAGGGTGAGCCCACTGCGTCCAATGGCCTCGGGGTCATAGGCCTCGCTGTCGTACCCTCACTGTACCTATGATCTGAAATGAATAAATTATTTTTAAAGAAATAAAAACAGCACAAGTTTATTATTTTATAGTTTTGAAAGTCATACATTTCCAAGTCTTAAAGGGCCGGACTCCTGTGTGCTCTAGGGGAGAATCCATTAATTTGCTTTTTCAGCGTCTAGCAGCCACCTGCTATCCTTGGCTCCAGGTTCTATTATTCCACCTTTAAAGCCAGCAGCATTGGGCCAAATCCTCCTCACACTGTCCTCTCTGACTTGCTCTCCCACGGGAAAGGACTCGTGGTTGCATAGTCCCTCTCAGAGCGTTAGGACACGCTCCCTGTTGGAAGGAGAGCTGGTTAGCAACCTTAATTTCATCTGCAAACTTCATTGCCCTTTGTCATGTGAACTTTTTTTATTAATCGTCACCAGAGGATATTTTCCCTATTGATTTTTTAGAGAGAGTGGGAGGGAGGCGGAGGGACGTAGAAAGAGAAGCACTGATGTGAGAGAGACCCATTAATTGGTTGCCTCCTGCATGAGCCCAGCCCAGGGCTCAGTGATCAAGCCTGCCACCAAGGTACCTGTCCTTGACCAGAATCGAACCCGAGACACTTGATGCTCTAACCACTGAGAAAAACTGGCTAGGGCCTTTGCCCTGAACATTTTCACAGGTTTTGGGGATTGGGATATAAAGATCTTTAAGGAGATATAATTCTGCCTACCACAGGGATGCCTTAAATCACCCACAAAAGTGCAGTGCACTTCGAAACAGCTTAAAACAGTGATTCAAAATGGATTCTGGATCAATTCCCAGCTGTACCCCTGAGCTCTATTACCTCGGGCAACCTACCTAACTTCTCTGTGCCTCAATTTTGCCACCTGGAAAATGGTAGAACAACAGTGCCCACTTTTCAGATTCATAAACACTTAGAATAAGGCCTGGCATGCAGTAGGTGTTACATAGGCATTTGCTAAATACATACAATTTTATTGGAACAAGTTTGTAGTGTCTGGCCAAGCCTCTGACACAATTGTTAGCGAGGCTTTGACCAGCTTCAGGTACCTGGGAATCAGAAACTGACTCAGGCATCTTGTTTTTCTGTCATTCCTGTCGTGTTTGTTAAGTGGCAGAGGTGATGAAACCATCTGTACTATTTAAATTGTTTACCCATCTTTATATTTGCCAGGTGTGTGATTAAACTGGTGAAAATTAACTATGGGTTTAATAAAACTTCACTGTAAACATTTGCTGAGTGAATGAGTTGGATGGATGAATGAATCTACCCTCAGCTTAGTCTCCTCACACATCGCTCCACGTGCGTCACTGTTCTGGGCTGTCCCAAGAAGGCAGGGAGCAGGTGAGAGAGTGGTGCTGGGCTCCAGCCTCTGATGCGCATGTGACCTCCCACAGGATGGAAAGCGTGTTCAGCACCACGGAGAGCGGCCCCGGCAGCCCTCGGCCCACGCAGCGGGATCCCCTGGAGGCCTTTCCCCAGAGGACCCTGGAGGCAGGTGACATCGCGGTGCTAGCTCTGTACTTCCTCTTCGTCCTGGCCGTGGGACTGTGGGTAAGCCAAGGCAGGGGATAGCAGAAAGGGCAAGAAACTACATTCAAAATTTTACATTTTAAAAAATGCATGAAGGTTGACTCTGGGTCAGGTGCGAAGTTAGGCACTTCCCTTATGTAACTCATGTACTGTGCACAGGTCCTGATGAAGAAGATACTACTGTCACCACGCCCGTCTCACAGATATGAAAACCGAGGCTTGGAGAATTTCAGTTTCTTATTCTTTGGGGAAGTTAGGAGAGCAGGGGTTAAAATCCTATTTCCTTCACTTTGAAGCCCGTGCTCTTTTTTTAAAGGAAGTTTTTCTTTAGTCACATGATTCAAAAATAAAAACTTTAAAATGAGATACAGCCCTAACTAGCTTGGCTCAGTGGATAGAAGGTCAGCCTCCGGATTCAAGGGTCCCAGGTTCGATTCTGGTCAAGGGCATGTACCTTGGTTGCGGGCACATCCCCGGGGGAGGAGAGGGTGTGTGCAGGAGGCAGTTGATTAATGTTTCTCTCTCATCAATGTTTCTAACTCTCTCTCCTTCTCCCTTTCTTTCTGTAAAAACATCAATAAAATATATTTAAAAAAATAAAATGAGATACAGTGCAAAGTCTCACGACTCCCCTTCCCTCCATGGGTAATCACTGTCATTCATTCAGTAGTAAATTAGTGTAGTCTCTCATAGTTTCTTTATGGAAAAAACAAAAAAAATATCATGTACATTTTCCTCCTTTAAAAATAGAAGGCAGCCCTGGATGGTTTGGTTCAGTGGATAGAGCCTTGGCCTGCGCTCCGAAGGGCCCCAGTTCGATTCCGGTCCAGGGTAGTACCTTGATTGCAGGGTCCCCCCTGCCCGGACCCTGGTGCAGGAGGCAACCAATTGATGTGTTTCTCTCACATCGATATTTCTGTCTTTCCCTCTCTCGTCCACTCTCTCTAAAAACCAATGGAAAAATCTTCTCAGGTGAGGATTAAAAAAAAAAGGTACATATTTGTCTCTTGTTACATTTTCTTGTCTTGATATCTATTTTGTCTAAATATAGCCACACTCACTTTTCTCTGAATACCATTTGCTTGGAGTATCATCTTCCACCCCTTCTTGTTAAGCCTCTGTTTTTGGAGCTGAGTTGGGTCTCCCGAAGGCAGCACACAGTGGGTCTTGCTTTCTAATTCATTTAGCTACTCTGTGCCTTGTGATTAGTGAATTCAGTCTTTTTTCTTCTGATGGCATCTTATCTTCACTCACCTACCCATGTTCTGTCCTTTTGTTAGAAATAAGGCAAGCCCCCAAGTCAGGGGTTCTGCAGAATACAAAACACTTGGGAGCCAGGCAGCAAGGCAAACGTATTTACTCCTACATAGAAGGGTGCACACACATGGTCTGGAAACGTGCACACCCAGCAGGCGGTCTGCTCGGCTTTATAATCCCTTACACACATGACCTGTCCTTTGCTCTTGATTGGAGCTCAGGGCACAGTCTTTCGTGAATGGCTAATTCAAAGGGAGGGGTTGGCCTTTGCTGTTTCAAGATGGCAGCACCCCCCCCCCCCCAGGGGAGCTGCAAGCCATGTGGCCAACATGAAGGCTACCAAGTCACACGGTCAAAAATGGTGGCTGTCTAAACTGTTTTTTGACAGAAAAGATGAATTGTTTATTCTCACACTTTTCCTCCCCCCTTTCTGAGTTTTTGCTACCACAAATTATCCCTTTTTACATTGTGCATTTATTACCAAATTGCAGTAGCGATCGTTATTTTTAATGCTTTCCCCTTTAATCTTTATGTTATAATTAAGTGTTTAACACCCTATTCTGGGGAGTTGCAGCTTTCTGCTTTTGTCTTTTCTGTCAACTTACTCAGTTTTGTCATTTTTGGTTCATGTGGAAGAGCTCCTTCCAACATTTCTTGTAATCAGGTCCTTCAACTTTTATTTATCCGGGAAGCCTTTATTTCTCCTTAATCTAAAGGTAAACTTTGCTTAACCAGGGTATATTATTCTTGGCTGATGGTTACCATCTTCAATATTTTGATATACAATTCCACTCTTTCCTGGCCTGTATGGTTTCTTCTGACAAATCTGATAGAGTTTCCTTGATAGGCTACTGAATTTCTTTCCCTGGATATCTTGTAAATTCTTTCTTTATCAGTAATTTTTGACAGTTTTAACATAATGTGTTTTTTTCAAATTGAGATAAGTAGGTGTTCTGTTAGCTTCCTGTACTTGAATGTAAAGTTTCTTTTCCAGGTTTGGGAAGTTTTCATCAATTATTTGTTTGAATAGGCTCTCTGTTCCCTTCACCCCCTTTTCCCTTCTGGGAGACCCATTATCTTATGTTGCCCTTCTAATGAAATTAGATAGCTCTCATAGGTTTTATTCATTTAAAATGCATAGTTATCTCTTTTTCTCCACCTGAATCATGACTAGATTTCTGTCTTCAAGCTTGCCAATTCTGTCTTCCATATGGACTGTTCTGTTTTCAATTGTTCTAATGAATTGTGTATCTCATTTATTGAGTTCTTCGAACTTCTGATTGTTTTTTTCTTAGAAGCTCTTTATTTCTCCTTCAATTTTAAATGTTAGCTTTGCTGGGTAGAGTAATCTTGTTTGTAGGTCCTTGCTTTTCATCACTTTGAATGTTTTGTGCCAATCTCCTCTGGCCTGCAGTTTCTGTTGGGAAAGCAGCTGACACTTATGGGAGTTCCCTTATAGGTAACCAACTGTCTTTCTCTTGCTGCTTTTAAGATTCTCTCTTTTGGTATTTTAATTATGATGTGTCTGGGCATGGGCCTCTTTAGGTTCATCTTGTTTTCTGGATTTGTATATCTATTTCCTGCACCAGATGAGGGAGGATTTCAGCCATTATTTCTTCACAAAGGTCCTTGATCCCTTGCCCTCTCTCTTCTCCTTCTGGTACTCTTACAATGTAGATGTTTTATGCTTCATGTTGGCACAAAGGTCTCTTAAAATCTGTTCTTATTTTTTTATTCTTGCTGCTCTGATGGGATGTGTTTTTTTCCTACGTTGTCTTCCAAATCACTGAGTTGATCCTCTGCTTCATCCAGCCAACTGTTTATTCCTTCCAGTGTATTTATTATTATTATTATTATTATTATTATTATTATTCCTCACATGAAATCCCCCCCTGCCCCATTGATTTTTAGAGACAGTGGAAGGGAGGGGAAAGAGAGAGAAACATTGGTGCAAGAGAGACACATCAACTGGTTGTCTCCCACATGTACCCCACAGGGGCTGGGGATTGAACCTACAACCCAGGCATACACCCTTGACTTGGAATAGAACCTATAACCCTTTGGTACATGGGCTGATGCTCTATCACCAAGCCACACTGGCTGGGGCCCTTCCAGTCTATTTTTTATTTCAGATACTCTATTCTTCATTTCTGACTGGTTCTTTTTTTATAGTTTCTGTGTCCTTTTTCATGCTGTTGAGTACTCTTATAACCATTGTTTTGAACTCTGTATCTAATAAATTGCTGGCCTCCATTTCGTTTAGCTCTTTTTCTGAAGATTTCTCCTATTCTTTCATTGGGGGCATGTTTCTTTGTCTCCCCATTTGGCTGCTTCTTTTGTTTGTTTCTACGTATAAGATGGATCTGCTATGACTCCCCATCTTGGTGGGGTGGCCTTATGTACTGCATGTCCTGTGGGATCCAGTAGTACAGTCTCCTTGATCACCTGAGCTGGGTGCTCCAGGAATGTCCCTGGTGTAGGTTATGTGGTCCTTCTGTTGTAATCGAGTCTTGATTGCTGTTGGCCCTTTCATGCATGGGACCCACCCTGTGGCTGGCTGACTGTGAGGCTCACTCAACCTTGACCTCTGGTGAGCTGCTGACCACATGAAGCAGAATTCACCTCTGTAGCGTGTGGTTCCTGCTGAGTCTCCCATTGGATATGAGGCTTGTGAGGCTTATTGGACATTGCTCTGATGTCTGAAGCTGGCCCTTAGGTGTGTTGGTTCTGGGCCTCTTTGGAGGGACTCTGGTGCAAGCCAATGTCAGATGCTGCCTATGACTGGATATCTTGCGAATATATGGTGGAGCTACAACTGATCTACTTTTGTGGGCTGCCTCTACTGGGCTTGGGTGTACACAGGCAGGATGAAGTTACACACCAAGGCTGGCTTTTACCAACACCACCCCAAGGTCAGCAAAAGGCCCAAGGCACCTCAAGATCTACCTCTGCCTGCCCACTGCCCGACAGGCTCAGTCTGAAGGAGCCTCTGGTGGTCCTGAAGTTGCATGAGGTAGGTTTGCAGTGAGTTACCAGGTAGGGGCAGGTGGTGATCACCAGACTCATACAGGTTCACTCTCAGTGCCAGTCTGAAGCCACTCAGCTATTGTTCCCAGGTATACCGGTCTAGTTGCCACCTGATGGTGCTTGCATACTTTTGTGATGGGGATCTCAGGGAGTCATCAGGGTGAGGCCAGCAGAATCCATGCCCAAACAGACCAAGATTTGGTTATGTGAAGCGGGGGCTCTGCTGGGTTGGGCATGTGAGGAAAAATGGCCCCTGTTTAAGAGCCACACAACTCAGTCTGTCACAGACTGTGCTGTGAGGAGACTGAGCTCAGTAAGGTGGGGCCTCTGGGAGCTGGGAGGATGGGGTTAGTGAATCTCCATGAAGGGGAGGTGCTGGTCAGACTTTGAAGAAGTTGGGGATGTGTGGGATCCACCCCAAAGCCACACAAATTGGTCACTGACACCTGCTAAGTCTGGCCAAAGCAGCTGACTCCTCAGCAGGGCCCAAGCTCCACAGGATGCAGTGACAGGGAGACTAGAGGGTGGGGCGTTAGCATTCCCCCAGGCTGGTGTCCTATGGGAGAGAATGCTCTACCCAGGGAAGATGGTGTTCTGCAGGATGGGAAGAGGGATGCAGCACAGGGATTCTGCCAGCTATCCCTTCAGCTCTCTCCCCAGAGCCACAAACCCTATGAGGATATGACTCTAGTCCATTCCGCTGTCACTTTGCTGAAGCCCAGAGTGAGTGACTGCAGATGAAATTTTGTGCATTGTCCCTTTAAGAGGGCACTTATGTCTCTTCCTGACAGACAGAAACTCTGCTGCTTTCACAGCCAGATGTTATGTGGGTGCCTCTTCCTGGCTCTTTGCTCAGAGAGAACCCCTTGCAGCTGAGAGCCTCAGCTACCATCTCTGGTTGTGGGGCCAGCCCTATTTTTGTCTCCACCCTTCCTACCTGTCGTGAAGTGGCCTTGTCTGTAAATCCTTGGTTATAAGACTCCTCTTCAGCTAGTCTTCAGATTATTCTATAATTTAGTTGTAATTCCACTTTGGTGTTAGGAGGAGGTGAATGTAGCTTCCACCTACTCCATTGCCATCTTAGATTCTCTGTTTGGTTCTTTTTTATAGTTTCCATCTCTTTAGTAAAGTACTCTTCTACTTATTAATTTTTATCCCTGAGCTCATTGAGCTGCCTTTCTGAGTTTCTTAGTATCTTACTGAGTTTTTTCATGACTATTTCAAATTCTCTGTCATTTAAATCCCAATTTTTCATGACTTTGAGTTTGGTTTATGGACAATTGTCATTTATTTCTGTGTGACTATGTTACTTTGGTTGTTCATGTGGCTTGATGGGTTGTTCCTCTATGACACATTTGAAAAAGGGAACACTTTTTCTATTTAGGAACCATTTTGATTTTTATCAATTCAGTAGATTGATAATTGGAGGCCTTTCTTTTGTTTCCAGCAGAAAAACGTTCTTGGCTGTATTACTTGTGCCTCTTGGGTCCTGATGGAGGGGTAGCACCATGATCATGGGAGTCACTGCCTGGGTGAGCAGGATGGTGGGTGCCCCTGCTGTGTCCAGGTCACCTGGGTCTCAGGGCACCACCACCTTGCTGTGGGATGTGGCTGGCTGGGGAGAGCCAGGTTCATGAGCCCACTGTGCTGTTACATGGTTCCCTATGACTATCAGCACCATCGAGCTGAACCAAGAGGCCATAGGTGTGTCAGCTCCATCACAATCATGGGAGGAAGCCAGATTTTCAGGTGATGACACTGCTTTTACCTCTCTTACCCTCCCCAGGCTGTGTTGTGGGGCTGCGCCCTGTCTTCTCCACC
Organism: Antrozous pallidus; assembly: GCA_027563665.1. Classification (NCBI taxonomy): domain Eukaryota; kingdom Metazoa; phylum Chordata; class Mammalia; order Chiroptera; family Vespertilionidae; genus Antrozous; species Antrozous pallidus. The sequence goes on along the minus strand of CM050512.1, from coordinate 116,222,979 downwards.
TCATCAGTTAGAGACACGGGCTCAGCTGCAGCAGCCAGGGTAACTGCATTAGCAGGCACCATCCCTGTCCTTCTTCCCACCCTGCCTCTTTACGCATTCCAACACACCCTCTTTCCGATGCACTCCGTGTGGCTCTCTCAGGCACGTTAGTGTGTTGAGCAGAGGACCCTTATAGATGTCCAACTAATTATAGACACAAAGGGGGAGTCTCACTTTGCCATGGTACTGACTTCATTCTATAGAGTCTATTTTCTATAGGAAGATTATCTTCAGGGATGAAAAGATACCATATCATGCCATCTTTCATCTAGTAAGAATCCTCTCACCAACATTCACACCCAGAAGCTCAGAGAAGTTAAACAACTTACTCAATATCACACAAGCTACTCAATGGCCAAAATGTCTGTATTAAAATACCTTCAATGCTGGGAAGCTTACTTCTAAAGATGGTTTTGTGGACCAGCTAAAAACATGGGCTCTAAAATCAAGCTGAGCTAGGCTTGAATTCCTGTCCCTTCTGCTCTCTGGAAATGTGTCACTAGATAAGTGACTTTAATGCTGAGCCTCAGTTCCTTACTAACTCCCAACCTCATGGGAGTTAATAAGAATTAAAATGAGATAGTGCTTTGAAATGCTATACAAGTGCTAACACAGAATAAATGATACACATTAGGAGCTATTATAAATAAGCCATGGGTGTAAAACTCAAATGCTTAGGGATCAGTAGGTTATTATAAATGTGTGGAGCAGGGACTAGTAGGGTCTGTATTGACCTAAAGAGTTTGTCTCCTCTAAAAGTATTCAAATTAAAATCTTCTTTATAATCATGGGTAAAAAAAAATCTGTTTGATGTTTAAATCTGGCCCATTGGACTCTCGCTTTATCATCTGCAGCCTAGAGATAGATGCCTCTGTTTGTTCTTATTTTCCCTCACCACCCTTATTCTTTGTTTTAGTCCACAGTGAAGACCAAAAGAGACACAGTGAAAGGCTACTTCCTAGCTGGAGGGGACATGATGTGGTGGCCTGTAAGTGATCTTTGGTTCAATTATAGTCACTTCTCAAAGAATTTTCAAGTGCTGATGTTCTATCTAGCCTTTGCTTTTTCAGGACTCTTGTGTGGAGGTTACAGTATAATCTAGTTTCAACCCTAATTTGTTTAATCAAAAAAGAATTTATCAGTTTACCTAAGGAAAAAAATCTAGGCTTTCAGTTTTGGCTGAGTACAGGGGCTCAAGTGATATTATTGGGATCTGGTTTCCCCTCTATTTATTCTCCCACCCCCCCTATTTATTTTTATCTATCTATCTATCTATCTATCTATCTATCTATCTATCTATCATCTATCTATCTATCTATCATCTATCTATGATCTTTCCTTCTGGATGGGTGCTATTCCCAAACAGACTTGACTTCATGTCAACAAGATGGTGGATGCTGCTCCAGAACTTCCATCTGCCTAAGTTCCAGCTCAGCATGAGAAGAGCATCTACTTCCATGGAAGTATCCCTGGAAAATATCTCATTACTGCTTATGGCTCATCCCCATCCACTGCCAATAACTGTGGCCAGGGTGGTTTGATGTGCTAACTGGCTCAAACGTTGGGTCACACACTCAATGCCTGAGCTGGGGGATGTGGAACCTCCCCTGAGGCATATATGGTGAGAAGTGAGAGGGACTAAAGCCTTAAGGAGATTTGGATGGCATGTTATCTCCAACTAGATCTAAGGGCATTGCCAAAACACATCACCCAAATACATCACATATATAGACAAGCCTCTACTTAGTAGACCCAGGGAAGGTGATCAGGAATAATACTTTTATCATGTATGATCCTAAAATAAGGGTTAATTTTTTAAAATAAGAAGAGGGAGAATTTCCTCCATTTGCAGTAAGTTAAAAAAAATGCAGAGTTTAAGATGCAGAGAGGTAATAGGTGTCTGGGCGTCTAGTCAGAATAGGATTGGCGCTCCTTGAAAACCCAATTCCTCATAGAATTGTCAGTATTTTTCTCTTCCTGAAGTTCCCTGGAAGACCCCACTTGCAAGAGCAGCCTTTTCCCAGAGACATTTGTCAAAAACAATCAGTGGCAACTGTATAACATTGCAACTGTCTGAGGCAGCAACAACTGTTGGGGCATATGATGGACTAATCAAGGCACTTAAAGGAAATCTGGAGAACGAGACGTTCCTAAGGTGTTTCTGAGAAGCTCTGACATAGTCCTGGGAATACAGAAGGCCATGTGATAACCAGGGCTGCGCACATGCTCAGAGAAGACCTCAAAAGGTGCTAAGTGCTCACTTTTGGCCCACCATGAGGCTCTGCATGACAGAAAGTGAAAACTAGGACAGAAATATCCAGGTTGAGTGTTGAAAGCATACCGTGACATGCACACAAAGCTTTTTGGCAACGACTGGGAAAATTATTTTTGATACATAAGAAAACCTCTGCCTAGTTTTTAACTGACCACCAAACTAAGTGGACACATGATAAAGAATGCAGACTTTGTAGAATTCATTCAAGAAAGTCTATAAACAAATAAACAGTAGCAACAACAAAAAATTACTAAAACAATCAACTCAGGGGAATGAGGAACAATCAAATTTCTAGAGTTGCCACATGATATCATTGTAAATGTCCACTTTTAACAAAAAATTATGAGACATAAAAAAATAAGAAAGAATGATCCATATACAGGAAGAAAAGCAGTCAATAGAAAGTGGCCCCGAAGAAGCCCAGATGTTGGACTTACTGAACAAAGACAATAATTCTTCACAAAAGATATAAGCGAACACTCTCTAATTCATTCTGTGAGGTACACATTATGCTGGTACCAAAATTAGACAGACATCACAAGAAAAAAATTACAGACAAATATCTCTCATGAACATAAATTCAAAAGTCCCCAACAAACCAATCCTAGCAGTATATAAAAAAGATTGTACACTAAGACCAGGAGAGATTTATCCTAGAAATGCAAGTTGGTTCAACATAAAAAAAAACGTTGATTAATGTAATACACTATATTACACTATAATAAAAGACAAAACTACATGATCATCTCAATATAAGCCGAAAAAACATTTGATAAAATCCAACACCCCTATATAATTAAAATAATAAACTCAGCCAACTAAAAATAAAGTTTTTCAACCTGACAAATGGCATTTACAACTTCCCCACGTTTAACTTGATACTTACTTATGAAGACTGAGAGCTTCCCCCCAATATAAAGAACAAGACAAGGATGTCCTTTTTTGCCATTTCTACTCAATGATTTACTGGAAGTTCTAGCCAGAGCAACTCACACAAAAGTAAATAAAAGCCATCCAGATTGAAGAGGAACAAATAATACTATCTCTATTTGCAGATGACATGATCCTGAAAATAGAGTGACCCAGAAAAAATGAGTTCACTAAGTACAGAAATAAGATCAACATATAAATCAATATAAAAGATCAACATTTTTATATATTAGCAATAAATAACTTAAAAATAAAATTAAGAATATTTTATTTGAAATTTTATCAAAAGAATGAAATAGGAAGTTTTACAAAAGGAGTATAATATGTCCCTTGAAGAAGCCCAGATGTTGGACTTACTGAATAAAGACACTAATCCTTCACAAACTCTTCTTTACTCAAAAAAGGGCTGAAAAATTGGGAACACAGCCTGTGCTCATTAATTTGAAGACTTAATATTGTTAAGCTCTCCAACTGCTTGAGAGCTTCAACATTCCAGCTGCCTTTTGTTGTTGCAGAAATTGACAAGCAGGTCCAAAATTTTAGGTGGAAATATAAAGACCCAGAATAGCCAAAACAATCTTGAAAAAGAACAAAGTTAGGAGATTCACATCTCCTGATTTCAATACTTACTACAAAACAACAATAATCAGAAAGAAATGTGGTAGTGGTGGAAGGATAGAGCAATAAAATAGAACTGGATGAAAACCAGAAAATCAACAGGAGACCCACGAGCCTCTCAGACAGTTCTGTCTCCTCTCCCTCTTACCCACCCCCCCCCAATTTCTACTTCATCTCCATCTTCACCTCCACTCCTCTGGCTCTTGCTCAGTGCTCACCTGATCATGTCTCTGCCATGCCCCTTCCCTCAGCAGAGTGGCGGTGATGAGCACCCGGATTACACACGCTCAGTCTAAGGGACCAGTTCCAGATTCCCAGGAGAGAGAATGTCATAGGCCCAGCCTGGGAGCCCAGACTATCTGGTCCAATCAACTGAGACCAGGGATGGGGTCAAGTCCAATCCTGGCCACTTAGAGTTCTACCCGAGGCCAAGCTTTCTGCTTTGCTACTTTGGAAGCAAAGCTGGGATAACCCAGGCCTCCTGAACCTCATGGGAAGCACTTCCTGCAACACCTGTCATCCTTCTGCCCAGGAATGCCACCCGCATGTGCTGCACAGCCCTAGGAGGCACAATTCACACTGTAGGCAGCATAGGTTTGCATGTTTATTATGCTAATTTATGGTAAGTGGAAGTAAGAGTCTTGGGGAAGGAGTCTTTTCTAATTTGAAGAAAAGGTGCCAAATATGGAAGAGCTCTGCCTTCTCCCTTCTCCTCTGTCCTCTCTAGAGCGCAGGTGCACGCAAGTGTGTGTGTGTGTGTGTGTGTGTGTGTGTGTGTGTGTGTGTGTGTATGTGTGTGTGTGTGTGTTGTGTGTGTGTGTGTGTGTGTGTGTGTGTGTGTGTGTGTGTGTGTCAGGAGGAGGAGGTTGGGAGGGAGGATGGGAATTCCCAGACCTTGTCTCCAACTTATAACCTGTCCGTCTCCCCACAGGTGGGTGCGTCCTTGTTTGCCAGCAACATAGGAAGTGGACATTTCGTAGGCCTGGCAGGGTCGGGCGCTGCAGCGGGCATTTCTGTAGCTGCTTATGAGTTTAGTGTGAGTACTTACAACGGAGTGGGCAGCTCCCTCTTGGCCTAACAGGTAGATCCTGGGGCACTTGTGTGCGTGCCTGCACCTTTAAAACCAGAGCGGTGCCTTCTGAGAAATGAACAGGAAGCATCAGGCACCCCTGGCCAGCAAAAGTCAGTCTGACTATCGGGCGCGGCCCCAGGATCTGTGTGCTTGAGGGGGAGAGCTGTGCGAGGAAGCGCTTGGAGTCCGCCCTGGTGGCCGGATGCCCATGGGTCCTCCCAAAGTCTGTGTGCCCGGTGGCCTTGGCCGCATTGCCACCCCACAGACACCCGGGCATGGGCGCTTTCTTGAGCAGTGGGCTTGGCGTGATTTGCGGAGGGGTACTCTCATTAAAGTGACCTTCACCTTTATAATGAGTAACTTTTTAGTGCTTACTCTGTGCACTGACTTATTATACTGTGGGATTCAAGTACAGACTGGAGCCAGGTTGCCAGGGTGGCATCCTGGCTGCATCGCTTGCCAGCTGTGTGACCTTGGGCAAGTGACTTAACCTTGGAGCCTCAGAGCCTCCTGTGTAAAATGGGAATGATCACAGTTCCATGGCGACATTGTGAGGATGAGGGGTTAGTGCTTGTAAAAGGTGCGGGGTGAGGGGCTGTGTATAGTAAGGGCTCATAAGCATCAGCTCAGTGATTTCCTTGCAACCACCCACTGAGGTCTGCTGCTCTGCGAGAAGAATGGGTCTTAGAGACCTAGTGGGCTCTTCTAGCGCCTGCCAGCCTCCAGCCCCTCTCGACCCCTCTTCATGGAGGGGAGGGCATATAGTTGGATGAAGGGGGATGACATGAGGTTAGGGGACACTATGCTAGCAAACATTGCCGTCTCCATTTGTTCCTACGTCATCCCCTCTCCCATTTAAACATGGAAATATGACATCCAGGGAGGGTGAGCCACTCAGCCAGTAAGAGACGGACAGACACAGACGCGGAGGCCAAGCAGAACAGGTCACGGGAGGGGACAGAGGAACCCTGGGGCACCTGGCCGCCAAGCCGACTCAGTGTCCTCCGCAGGGCATATTTTCCGTGCTGACGCTGGCCTGGATCTTCCTCCCCATCTACATTGCAGGTCAGGTGAGTCTGGGGGCACCATGGGCACAGAATGAGGAACCCTTTGGGAAGGGACCAGCCTGCACGCCCTCTCTTCCCCAGCACCCCGCCCCTCCCTAGCACCCTTCCTCCCCAAGGCCCCTCCCTCTGCACATGTACATCCACTGGACAGTGCCTAAGTGGTCCCAGCTTGGAGAGGGATGATGCGCTGATGAGACAGTTAGGAGCCTGGACCTCAGAGCAGTCTCTGAAATGTTTATGGCATAGCACGTTACTCCTTTAAACTTAAGAAAAATCTAGTCCAGTGTTTTTTCTTTCTTTGCATGCAAAACTACAATAGTTGAGTAATTTCTGACTGATATGAAATATAATTTTTGTTACCAAATAATGTTGCTTTGGAATTTTGAAAAAAGCAGTTTCGGACATTATTTCTGTGCTTATTGACACCTTCCTGTCACTTTCACTGTTTCTGTTTTAGATGTTCAACACACACAACAAGATCATACAATATCACAGAGTTGTCCGTAAAGCAATAATTGATTTTCACCTTCTATTATGAACAGTTTTTAAATACACAGAGTAGGAAGAGCTGCTTAATGATGAGACAAATGGTTGAAAATGTGCCAGAAGCAGTGTGGAAAGGGCAGTGATGTGGGCATGCACGGTCCCAGATGGAGACAATGGGAGTCCGAATAAGAAAGGCCTTTGGTGGCTGGCCCCTGTGACTAGCTCCTGCACAGCCAATGTATCTGGGGTGTGACACACCGGACAGAGCATGGGGGGCGCTGGGCCAAAGCATCAGTAAGCGTTTATTGAGCACCTGCTATGGAAAGGCATCAAGGCTGGCAGAGAGGCAGGTTAGTTCACCGGTAGGGGCCAGGCGTCCTCAGCCAAGGGTTGCCATGTTCTGTGGCAAGTAGACGATCGTGCCGTCTGCTGGGAGTGAGGAGGGAGCTCTGTGGCTGAAGACTGAGAGGCCGGTGTCTGTGAGTCACCCCCCGGGGTTAGATGAGCTGCAGCTGGAGGACGGGCTGCAGACACCATCATCGCTCCATCCTTTTCCACCCAAGACCTTGTCCCTCGTGGAAGAACAGCTGTCGGCTTGAGGTCCCAGAGGCTCGATGTGACATTTTCTCAACCCTGAGTTGGGGGCTACAGAGGGAATGAGGAGATGGGACAGGCACGCCAAACCACAAGAACAGTGCTGCCCCCCAAATGGTGCTCAACAGCATGGCTTAGCCCCTGGGGTGTCCCACCTGGCAAGGACACCTGACTCTGGCCTACCGCCCAGGCGAACGGAGCCTCCCTCGGCAGGTGCCTCAGGGCGAAGGGGTCCTCTGAAGCCCATCCTCTCTGGATTCTGTGTGGTTTGCTGTTACAACCGTGGTCGGCAAACCTCGGCTCCCGAGCCACATGCAGCTCTTTGGCCCCTTGAGTGTGGCCCTTCCACAAAATACCATGGCCTGGGAGAATCTATTTTGAAGAATTGGCGTTAGAAGTTTAAGTTGAAAAAATTTGGCTCTCAAAAGGAAGTTCAATCGTTGTACTGTTGATATTTGACTCTGTTGACTAATGAGTTTGCCGACCACTGTGTTAGAACCCCCCCAGGTGTTCATGGGGATCTGGCAAAAGGTTACAGTAGAGCAACTTCCCCAAAGGTCACATGGGCACAGGGAGTCGTGACCAGACCTGAGGTGTGCCGATGGCCAGCGACACTGAACCCCATGGCAAGTGATTTCCTTTCCTGGTTGGTCAGCTGTTGGGTGAAGCCAGGGGACAACTCACGCTGGTGCTGGCAGGCCTTCAACCCCTGTCCAGTGCTTCGCCGACACTTTTCTTTTTTCTTAAAGAAAGAATGAGCAGACTCCGAGCCCAGTCTTTACTGTGCAACAGCAAGTTGCCAGAAAAGAAAAGAAACCAAATTGTTTCATTATCCATACGTGTATTTTTGCTGGCTCCCATACATTTTGAATCAATTTTCCATTGACAGTTCTGATTTGAAATTTCCTTTGTTGATCAATTTATTTAAATAAAAACATGTCTTGATTGAAAGGAAAACATTTTTAATAATAGTGGAGATGGTAAAAATTTGGATGGGGTACACAAATGCCTCACATTTGGGAAATATGATAGTTAGCTACATATCCTGCACAGAACCCCAATTCCTCCACTCACCTCTTTGCTCCCATTTTCTCCTCCCTTCTGAGTCCCCCACTGTGACTCCCAAGACCATGTGTGTGCAGCATTGAGGTAGGGATGGGTGGGGGCAGGGAGGAGAAGGGCTGGTGCCCTGGGGTGAAAGCTGGGCTCTGGCCTCAGGTCACCACGATGCCAGAATACCTCCGGAAACGCTTCGGCGGCAACAGGATCCCCACCCTCCTGGCTGTGCTCTATCTGTTTATCTACATCTTCACCAAGATTTCGGTAAGGTGGGGGGATCTGGAGGGGAGATTGGCGATGGCCCCTGCTAGGTGTCTCTGCCCATGAACTTTCTCTTTCCCTTGGGCAAGCTTCAGGGCGCCTGGAGGACATTGGGTGGGGTAAGTGAGGATGGGCAGAGGGTGTCAGGAGAAAAGGTGGGGACCCCAGCTCCTGCTAAAGCTTCCTTGGCAACGCCTTGGGGCGGGGCGGGTCGCTGATTGCTCAGGACTTCGATCTCCTGAGATAGACGTGATCAGCAGTGATCAGCGGTGCTGATGGCCTTGGGCTTGCCTGCCCCACCCGTGGATGGGCAGAGCTCCTGGAAAGTGGCCAAGAGCACAGGCCAGCCTGGCTCACACTGACTCATCCAGCTGGAGCCAGGGACAGCTTGTCCTGTGTGAGGGTGAGGGGCTGAGGAGTTTCATTCCATCGGAACAGTAATTGGCTCCACGCCGGGGAAGCCTCCACAAGGGAAGTTATGTTGGAGAAGGAGTTTGGAGAGAGGGGAATTGGTTCCAGAAAGATAAATTAGAACACGCCAAAGCTGGGAGGCATGGATGAACGTGACTTATTCCCGAGGACCCAGAGGACTGGGAATAGGAGGCAAGTGAAGGAAATGAAACCAGGCAGCAGGCAAATCGACAGGCCTGGCATGAAACTAACTTATTCAAGACCCTTGTGGGCCTGGAGCCACTGAAGGGCTTTACAGGGGGAAGGACGAGATGACCACGCCCGCCCGTGATTAAGCACACTGTGAGGATGGGGTGTACGAAGAGCAAGCGCAGAAATGGGACCACTGAGGAGGTTGTTGTATTAGCCCAGGGAAGGGCTTCAAATATAATTGCCCACAAGGCTCCAGTCTGAGACCCCAAATCTGGAAGGAGATGGATGAAGAAACAACAATGTATGATTTCTCTGTGTTTGCCTTAATCTAGGCTGGGGGAACCTCTGCTATACACATCTGTCTATCCATTCATCCACTCACCCACCCATCCACCCATACATCCATCCACCCATCCATCCTCCCATCCATCCACCCATACATCCATCCACCCATCCATTCATCCATCCATCCATCCACCCACCCACACTTCCACCCATCTACCCATCCATCCTCCCATCTATCCATCCATCCACCCACACATTCACCCATTCACAAATCCACCCATTCACAGATCCATCCACCCAAGCACCCGCCTACCTACCCCTCCATGTATTCACTTATGTTTCTACAGGTGGATATGTATGCAGGTGCCATCTTTATTCAGCAGTCTTTGAAACTGGATCTGTACCTAGCCATAGTTGGGCTATTGGCCATAACAGCTCTATACACAATTGCAGGTATGATGAAATAGGGGGTGATGCTGGGAGGAGTGGTGGGCAGGGACTCCACTCCATCTTTTCCCAGCCCATCTTCTGGTGTTCTACTGTGTTCAGACCACTTATCCATTAAACTCCACTTCATCACCTCTGATAACATGATTTCTCTTGGCTGTTGTCCTAAGGACGGAGGTTGCCTGATAAGAGAGAGGATTATAAAGTGCAGCACAGCTGCATCAAGCATTTTCCATTCACTCGAGACCCGTTTATTGAGGACCTATATGTGCTGAGCCTGTGTCTTCACATGCACTGAACAAGACTGGGCCACAGACCGCTTTATGCTGGAGCCCAAGGTGGGACAGCCTCATCTTTGTCCCTCAGACTTCCTTCCTAGACCTACTGGACTCTGACTGGCTTGCAATAGAGTAGTATCTGGTTTTGAATCTCACCTTCTCTGCTTCTTATTGGTGTAATCGACTTATTCTGTTGTATATATTAGTATACATCACCTTCCAGAGGCCAGACATTGTACTGGGAGGAGGGTGAAGCAGCAAACAGATAGACAAAATCTTTGCCCTAGTGGGGATGGGAGAAGTGAACAAGGGAACCAGTACACAATGTCAGGTGTGTTGTCCTAACTAACAAGCACCAAGCAGGAAAGTCAATGGGTGAGCTGGGAGTGGGGGAGGGTTTCCTCATGGAATGTTGAGCTGAGACAACAGTTGAACCAGACTTAAGTGAGGAAGGAAGGAGCCATGAGGAGCAGGGGAAGCCCTCCAGGCAGAGGGAAGGACAGGCGCAGGGTTCTGACATGAGACCACAGTTTGCCTGTTTGAGGGACAGCAACGGCAACAGGGGTGGCTGAGGCTGAGCAAGCGCAAGGTCCAGATTGTGCCTGCCCATAGGCAAGGCAGTGACAAGGAGGGCTGGGACCGCAGCCCAGATTGAGGTCTGTGTGCTGTGGAGCATGGCTGGGGACCCCCAGCAGAGAAGCCACCAACTCGAACAACGAAAGACCTCTGCTGCCAGAAGAGCTCGGCTGAGGGTTCAGCAGAGAGGAGCGTGTGCCTGAGCCCAGGGAAAGGACAGGGCTGCCACGGGCATAATTTATCTTCCTGTCTCCTCGTGTGGGGGTCTGTCTCCCCATTAGACTGTCAGCTGGGTGAGGCCTGGCAACCTGCTGTTTCGTTTGCCTCTGTATCCCGCTGCATAGAACTAGATGGGGACTCACAAGATGTCAGCAATGATTGAATAAAACACTAAGCCCAGTGCCTGGCACATGATAAATGCCCCCTAAACCTTGGCCCTGAAATGGTGGTGGGCTTTAGTGTTCTCACCATGCTCCAGCCAGTGAACGACATGGCAGGACAGCAGGGCATTGGGGCCAGGAGCCAGGCAGGTCTCTCCCTCTCGGGGCAGGGCCTGTTAGCCAGGAAGGAGAGTCACAGGAGAACACCATACCCACGGGTGTGGTTTTTTATTGCCTAATACCTTGCCCACTAGTACATGTTTATGCCAGACAAGGGAAGGAGGGAGTGACAGGGAAGAGACTGGAAAGCCTGCTCAGCCCAGAGTTATTACAAGCGTTTTTTTTTGGTGGCAAAACCAAGAATCCTCTGAGACCGACCACCATGACCCTGGTCGGGAAGCCTGTTAGGGCTCCGACGACCTCAAACTCATGTTTTCACGTTAAAAGCGAAGGCATTCAGAGCAGGGACTGTGGCCCAAGCACCGCTTCCCGTGTCACTTGAAAACTGCTGTGTAAGGACACTGGCAAACTTAGGGGCTGAGAACAAGGGTAATTGTCGCCCACGATTCATTTCATGGGGTTCTGCGGGTGGGGTTCTGCTGGCCCGCCCGCTCAGTTGAACTGCGGTTGGTGGCACCTCGAACAGCAGGCTGAGCCAGAGGGCTTCACTCCCAGGGCTGGAGATCTACCTGGGCCATCAGCAGGGCCCTCCCTCCATATGGGCCACCCTCTGCTGGGCTGGGCAGGGCTTCTTAAAGAAGCGTGGTGGCCCTGGCCAGCATGGCTCAGTGGGTCCCAGATTCAATTTTCCACCCAGTCCAGTCAGGCTGCATTTGGGAGGCAACTGATCAATGTGTCTCTCTCACATAAATGCTTTTCTCTCTCACTCTCTCTCCCTCCCTGTCTTTCATGCTCCCCCGCAACCCCCAAAGATAATTTTAAAAAATCAATGGGGAAATATTTTCTGGTGAGGATTAAAAGAAGGAAGCATAGCTCTGGTTTGGTTCAGTGAATAGAGCGTCAGCCTGAGGACTGAAGAATCCCAGGTTCGATTCCAGTCAAGGGCACATGCCTGGGTTGCGGGTTTGATGCCCCGTGAGAGGCATGCAGGAGGCAGCCAATCAATGACTCTGTCTCATCATTGATGTCTCTATCTCTCTATCCCTCTCCTTTCCTCTCTGAAATCAATAAAAAAAATATATTTTTTTAAAAAGGAAGCATATTGCCGAAACTGGTTTGGCTCAGTGGATAGAGCATCGGCCTGCGGACTGAGAGGTCCCGGGTTCGATTCCGGTCAAGGGCATGTACCTTGGTTGTGGGCACATCCCCAGTAGGAGGTGTGCAGGAGGCAGCTGGTCGATGTTTCTCTCTCATCGATGTTTCTGACTTTCTGTCCCTCTCCCTCTCTGTAAAAAAAATCAATAAAATATATTTTTTAAAAAAGGAAGCATATTGTCAAGGGCAACAGAAGAGCAAGCACAGGAGCCCAAAGTCACGGGATGCCTCAGCTTGGAGCTGCACAATGTCATTGGTCAGAGCAAGCCATGCTTGGGAAGGTAGAGAAATCAACCCCACCTCAACCTAAACAGGGCAGCAAAGCGGAGCTGCAAAACGGGAACACGCAGGGGGTGTTGTGGCCATCTTTGTAGTCGTTAACACGAGAGATCGCGCCGCTGGATCAGGACCCGTCAGGTCCCCTCTGTGGAGAGTGACTCCTCTCCGCCAGGGTGCCCGGCCCTCACTCAGTCCTCGCTCTCCCTCCCCAGGTGGCCTGGCTGCTGTGATCTACACGGATGCTCTGCAGACTGTGATCATGCTCATAGGAGCACTCACCCTGATGGGCTACAGTAAGTGGGGTCCCACGGACACTTGGGTGGAGGCCAGCACTCTCTCAGCAGGGACATCTGCCCTCACCACTGGGATCAGCACGCCCAGCTGTTAGACAGTCCTGCTTGAGGCAGGTGACTTAGCAGAAAAAGAACTGTTATCATGAACACTTGCTGGTTTTATTTAAGTAAAAATTACTAGCTTGCCTATATTAATATGGATGAGTGATTAAATAAATAAATAAATAAATAAATGAAGTTATTTTTTCATCATTTCACTCTTAGCCTATCTATGTCTTTATATTCTAAGCAGGTTTCTTGTAGACATCATATACTAGTAGTTGCTTTTTACATCTAATCAGACAATATCCACTTTGTGTGTCTTCAGGTTAATTCCATTCATGTCATTATTGATAGGGTTGGATTAAAATCTACTACTTGCCAGTTGTTTACTTGTTCAATTTGTCCTCCAGCTCCATTTTTCTTCTTTTTAATCCTCACCCAAGGGTATTATTTTAGTTTGATCAGTTCCATTTCTTTCATTTGTGACATGTTTCTTTGTCTGCATTTTGGCTGCTTCCCTGTGTTTGTTTTACATATTAGGTAGAGCTGCTATGTCTCCTGGAATTGGTAGAGTGGCCTTGTGTGCCAGGGCCTGCAGGGCCCAGTGGCTCAGTGTCCCCAGTCACATGAGCTGGGCACTCTAGGTGCACCCGTGTGGGCTGTGTGCACAATCTTGTTATAGTTGAGGCTTGATTGCTATTGGTATCACTGGGAGGAACTGACCTCCAGACCAATTGGCTGTGGGGACCAGCTGTGACTACAGTGAGAGAGCTGCTGTGCAGGAGACACCCCATGGAGCAGGACTTGCTTCAGTGGGGCTTTGGTGCTCACTGAGTCTGCCCCCTGAGCGTGTCATTTATGGATGTGTAGAGTTGTTATCTGCCTTGTCTGAAGGTGTCCACTGGGTGCACTGGCTCTAGGGCCTCCAGGGAGGTGCAAAGTCAGCCGCTGTATGGGGCTCCCTAGCAGAAGCTACTGAAGCACACATGTTACTTATTATCAATTATTGACAACACCCACGACCACCACTACCACAAAATAACTTGTCAGGGAAATAAAACTTGACATTTATCAGCACAGTAATTCTTCCCTAGTAGTCATTCCTACCCAAGTGGTAGCACCAACCTCCTGTCTTCCATACAAAAAAAAAAAGAAAAAAAAAGAAAGAAAAACCTTCCAATATGTAATCTGGTGAGAGCGACATTATTCTGAGGTAACCCTGAATCCTTCCAATTAAATGAAAAGAGGCAGATTCCACATGACAGTACTTGGTTCTTCTTTAGAGCCGCTCACGCTTACGCAGAGACGATGTCCTGATGGGTAGTGTCTCGATGAACCAGCCCCGGCCCACAAGGTTGGTGCCACGTGGCCCCACTAACAGATGAGGAACCCGCCTCAGGGAGGAGTCCCTGGCTCAGGCCACAAATGTGTGCTCCACTCTTGCAGTACCTAAACTGATAGATGCTGAGAAGCTCAGAGGAGAAAGAATGCTTCCTTAAAGCAAGGGTGCTTAGCCTGGGGCCTGTGAGCAGAATTCAGGGCGTCTGTGAACCTTGGATGAGGGGAAAATCCCACTTTTACTTTATGAATCTATCATTGAGATTCTGCATTTTTCAATTATAAATGTAGGCAATAAACCATGGCAACATTAGCCATATCTATGTCTTTGATACTCCAGGGTACCCTAGATGTTCTTATCCAGGTGTTCTTACAATTGATGCTGATGCATTGAAATCCTGTTTGTGTTTAGGGCTACTTTGAAACAAAATTGGTATCAGCCCCCCTGCTGGGTTTTTAATACTTCATGGGCAAATAAATAAATTACTAGCTCATAGTAGTTTTTTACGTTTTGATGATTGTCTTTCCTACATCTGATTTTCTTTACAAGCCTACATATTTTGTGTTATGCAGTTAGCTAATATTATTCTGAAAAGCAATCCATACTCGTTCCCGAAGGCATTCTTTAAAAACAAAAAAAGAGGCTGAGACCTTGAAGGTGCTGACTTCCCTTGGTAGCTGTCCTCTGAGTGGGGTTTCACGGTCCCCCCGAATCCTGTTACTGCTGGGATCCCTCTGGACCCTGGCGAGCGCTTCCTCTGATGTCAGGTTTTGCTGCGGTCGGAGGGCTGGACGGCCTGGTGGAGAAGTACTTCCTGGCCCTGGCCACCAACCGGACTGGGAACAGCAGCTGCGGGCTGCCCCGAGAAGACGCCTTCCATATCTTCCGAGACCCGCTGACCTCCGACCTCCCGTGGCCCGGGATCCTATTTGGAATGACCATGCCGTCCCTCTGGTACTGGTGCACGGACCAGGTACGGGCTGTGCCCTGGCCGCCGTTGGTGGCTGTGCCCCGCCTCCTTCCTGCACTGTCCTCTCTCGGCCTTTCTCCCCCACCATCCTTGATCACGTGCCCCTTTCTACTCTTCTACACATTATCTCCTTCTCTGCTCACATGATGGCAGAGTTTAATACACCCTGCTGGCTGCCTGGGACGACCCGGTGAGCAAAGGAGAGAAAACCTGCTAAGGGAGGGGGCCGGGTACTGTTTGCCCAACACTCACTGGGCATCACCCACGTGCCGGCCCTTAGACATCACCAGCAAACAAACCACAGGGCTCTCGGAGCTGGTGGCGGGACAGACCGATGGTAAGTGATGCGCCCGTCGCAGGTGGCGAGTGGCATTGACAAAGGCAGGGCAGGGCCGTGGACTGGCACTGTCAGTGGCTGAGCAGCAGCCTAGGAACCAGGAGGTCACGCTTCGACGCCCAGCCAGGGAAATGCCCAGGTGCGGGTTTAATCCTCAGCAGGGGGCGTGCAGGAGCCAGCCGAGCAACGATCCTTTTCATCAATGGTGTTTCTATCTCTCTCTCTCTCCCTTCCTCTCTGAAATCAATGAAAATATATATTCTTTAAAAAGCAGAGCAGGGACAGAGGGGTTGGGTGTGGGGTGGGGAGGGAGATGTGGCTGGACGGCCTGAGCAGAGGCTGCAGGGAGAAGAGCAGGGCTCACATGCTGTGGTGGGAGGAGACTGGCAGCAGAGGGCACTGCAGGGGCACCCCCGGGGCACACGGGTGTGAGGACACCCGAGGAAAGCAGAAGACCGCAGTGTGTAGCACGCCCGTCTGTAGAGGAAAGGGAATGGGCTGAATCTCCGCACGCACTTGGATGTGCATGAAGGCCGGGGGGGGGGGGGGTGGAGAGGGTGGGGGGGGAGGGGAGGGCATGCCTAACCCAGAAAAGCGCAGATACTGTGGGCAGAGACTCACTGCGCAGCCACTTTCTCAGGCTTCAAACCCCGTGACTATGTCACCAGTTGAACTGTTTTGTTTTGTTTTCTGTTACATCAACCTCAGATCCGAGAACCATTCAGAGGCTAACTTGCATAGTTAGAGCTGGTGGCACTGTTGAGAGCGCAGCGAGGTCATGACCGGCTGACCTCTGCGTGGGCGCTGAGCCCAGGGCAGCCCGGTGCCGTGCCACAGGCGGCCCGTTTGAGCGGCAGGCCCTCCCCTCCTTAGAAATCTCGGTGGGAGAGCCCAGGGAGACACATCCGGTCGAGGCCAACAGACCCAGAACCCGGTGCAGGCAGCTAACCGTGAGACACGATTAAATGGGGTTACTGACAGTTTGAAAGCAGGGAGCGTGAAGAACTGGGTCACAGTGCTTTTGCTGCAGGGACAGTGAATACACGAGCCACTGAGAACACTTACGTTTTTACGCGGTTTATGGTGCTGCTTGGGCGCAGCTGGCCAGCTTACATCCACCAACCTACACTGGCTTCCTTGAGAGTCCTCAGGCCCCTGTGAGCTGCACTCCAGTGTGGACCCCCAAGGCCACCGCTGGCCGCCTTGCTTCGTTCAAGAATTGGAAGCTCATCCAAGGAGGCTCGGCCTCCTTCCGAGTGCCCGGGAGGGCGAGGGGCGCAGGGACCCGAGCCCGGCGCCCACGCCCACGATGATGACGAGGCGCGGTGACTGCACAGGGCTGCTGTTGACTGGGGTCTGCAGAGCTCAAAGCCCGTGGTCGCCGGGCGATGCCGTGGCCAGCACAGCACTAGGCCCCTGTAGAGCAGAGGACAGGCGAGAGACACCCATGGTTCGCGGCCCGCAAGCAAGCATGGTCCCGATCCCGCCGGGCAGACGCCGAGGCGGCGACCAGCGATCGCCAGGAGTAACGGCTCGGAACGCTTATTGACGCTGCGGGTGCCTGTCGCCATCTCCCCACCACAGATGTGAGTGCACCCCTTTCTCTGAGCACTGCCCAGCCTGGAGGCTGCTGCCCAGGGACACCCTCCCCGGCGGGTCGGTTTCTGAGAGCGCAGCTGCCTGGAAGCTTGCTCAGCTGTCTCTTGACTTCATAGCTGGAGGCTCCACTCGGAGGAATAAGAGCCAGGACCCTCCTCAGTCCCAGCTCCTCCCTAGAAACAGCTGTTCCCAAAGCAGACGCTCCCTGCGGCCGCTCCCACTTCACGGAGCAGGAGGAAGCACCTGCAGGCGCGACACCCTCCCATGTCAGCACGCGTCCTCAGGGCCTGCGCCGCCAGTTTGGGGTCCCAGAAACAATAGAAACAGCGGCACCGACTTCTAAAGAACCGTGAGAACAGATTGCAGCACTGAAGTGGCTCCAGAAACCTCGGACTCGGCCCAGTCCCTCACCACTGCCTTCCTTTCCTTTGCTAATCCTCATCCAAGGTTATTTTTTCTATTGGTTTTGTTTTTTAGAGAGAGCGGAGCGGAAGGAGGAGGGGGAGAGAGAGAAACAGCGATGAGAGAGAGACACATCGATTGGTTGCCTCCCACATGTGTCCGGATGGGTTCGGGGATCAAGTCTGCAACTAAGGTACCTGCCCTTGACCAGGAATCAAATCCACGACCCAACACTCTGACAGCTGAGCCACACCGGCCAGGGCACCCCCTCTTCCCCTCTCACCCGCTGACTCGTCTCCCACCGCAGACCAATGGGAAGGGGCTGGCAGTTCCCAAGTCCAAACCCAGCGCTGCAGTGCTGGCTCTGACTGGCCCAGCGGAGGTCGGGTGCTGGCCCCTGGGCCAGGCGACTGTGCCCAGGATGACAGACGGCTGTATGAAGAGGGCATGGATTTCAAAGGAAGGGGTGGGACACTAGGAAGATTCCCACACTGATGTCCACTATAAAACCAAAGGGATTCCCACGTGGTCACCATGGCAACGACACAGTGCACTCCTGCTTGTCCTCGGTTCACTGCATCTGCACAGAGAGGGGCTGGTACCCACCGAGGCCTCTACCTTCTCCAGACGCTCCAGGGCCCAGCGCCTAAGGAAGCAGGAGAGGAAGCTCTGAGCCCGCAGGATTCCGTCTGGAGGCTGGAGGGGGACTGAGGGCACCAGTCTCCTTGGCAGAAAACGCTCTGGGGAAAGTCATGTCCTTTGAGGGGCTAGATCTGGGCAAGGCTTACCTTCACCCTACCCAGCAGAGTTTTTGAGGAGGCACCAGACAAGATGTAGGCACACTGTGTGCCATAGCACAAGCCCAGACATCCCAGTCCTGTCGGCAGCCATGCGCCAGCCGCTCGCCAGTCCCTCTCAACTCCTCTCCAACCAGACCGTGCACTGCGCTTCTCTCTGTCCTCCTTCCTCCTCCTGCCGTCCCACCCCCGTCCTTTTAGGGCCCCTCCAACACCAGGACAGAGATCATTCACAGAGCGCAGCCAGGCCATTACACCTGCCGGGTGTTCCCCCAAGACCACCTTCCTGCTTCAGCCACGACCAGTGTTAGCAGCTTTCCCGTGTCTGAACTGTGGTTGCGTGGCTGTCTGATCTGGTTTCCAAGCTCTAGCTCCCTTCTCTCCTGGGACCTGATCGAACGTCTTTCTCTGGTTTCATCCAACAACAGCAGTGACCACGACAATAACCACTAGTGGTCTCTGTGCGTAAGAACTGCTAAGCACCTCAGACAAGCTCCTGGGATCCCCCATTCAGCAGATGGGAAGACTGAGGGCTCACAGAGACCTGGTGGGCTGAGATCCACACCTGAGTCTGTCTGTGCTTCTAACCTCTCTGTTCATGTGCTCCGACTCACAAACTGGGAAGTCTTCATTCTGGGGTTCATCCAGAACCTCGTGTAAGAAAGAATCTCCCCAGCTGCATACCCACCACCTGTCACCAAGCCCACTACCGCGACCTCTGCTGACAGGCCTCCCACCTTCCCACCCAGAGAGGGGACGTCCGTGCCTGCTGCTGTAGGAGGAGGAAGGGGCAGATGCGTGCCAGGTGCCAGGGTGGATGCGCTGGAGCTGGGGCAGGGCCCTGTTCCCGAGCGTTCATTCCTCCTGGTCACCTTCCTTTCCCCGGATGTTGGTTACTAACTCAGTGCACCTGACTACTGTCCCTCGTAGCACCCGTGAGTTACAAAAGCAGGCTCCTCAGTCTGGGTGGCCACCTGTCACCAGGGCCTTTTGGAGTTCGGGCTGGCTGACGGGGTGTCCAGAGGACACAGGTGCCTGTCTGGGCGGCCCGCAGGCTCAGGAGGTGCCGTTGTTATGCAGCTGGACAGTGGCCTCCACCATGTTGACTTTTCCTGGCAGCTTTGTGACGGGGTCCGCGGGCCTGGAGTCAGTGCCCCGCAGAGGGAGGTGCTTGCCTGCACTGCGGAGCCTGCCGCAGGCGGGTGCGGTGTGGGGGGAGGCAGGTGCTGCCTCCCGACGCTTCCCATTCAGGATTCTTGGCTGATTTGGTGAGGATCTGGGTTGTCTGCAGGAAAAAGACAGTTTAAGTATTTCCTTTAACTCACCTGACTGAGAGGCGGGCAATATCAACAGTAACAATAAATATATGCTGAGCACTTACTATTTGTCAGACCCTATTCTAAATATTCTAAATGGCTAGACTTCATTTAATTGTCGAAACAGTTCAAATATCCTCCCCATTTTATAAACTGGGAAACCGAGGCAAGGAGAGGTGAAAGTGTTCGCCCAGCACCACAAGCAGAGACGTGGGGGAGCGGGCTTGAACCCCAGCTGTCAGTTTGCCATTGGCACCGCAGGACCGAGGGCTCACACGTGCCCTGGGAAATAGCGCCTCCCATCTCAGCTCCTTCCTCCGCTATCTCGGGCTCAGGCCGGCTTCCTGCCCCGCCGGGCTGCGGGCTGGGGACCCTCTGCTTGGCCCGGCGCAGGGAACGGTGGCGGGCAGCTGTGACCGGCCTGCCTGGGGTGCTGACGTTTCCTCCACCGTCACGGTGTCCAGGGAAGCGAGGAACTCTCCGGAGAGCTCTCATGGGAAAGGAGCAGGGAGGGGCGGGGAGGGGCGGGGAGGGGTCGCGGTCACCCCCGACCTCAGGGGTTGAGGAGAGGAGAAGCCAGGAGCCGACGCCCGAGGGCATGCGCTGCGAGGAGGCGCCCCTCGGCGAGTGAAGCCCGTCCCCCGTCTTCCAGGTGATCGTCCAGCGGAGTCTGGCGGCCAAGAGCCTGTCCCACGCCAAAGCGGGCTCCCTGATGGCCGCGTATCTGAAGGTGCTGCCCCTCTTCCTGATGGTCTTCCCCGGCATGATCAGCCGCGTCCTCTTCCCCGGTGAGAGGCGGCGAGGAGAGGGGCGGGGCTGCGTCTCAGGCCTGTGAAGTGTCCGGAACCTTCTACCGACCCGACCCGCTAAGAGCACGTGGCGATACCGGGGTGTCTGCCCAGCACTGACGGGCTCTCCACCACCTCTCAGCCCTGGGCACATACGAGGGTGCCCCAGCGAGTTGGGGGAGACCCCCTGGGGCCTTGCCACCAATGGGGCTGATGTGGTCTCTGCCAGTCCCTGTGGCCTCCTGCTGAGAGCTCCACACCTCAGTGTCAGAGTGTGTGTGTGTGGGGGGGGGAGACGGGGATGACTGTGGCCCTATGGAACCCTTCGGGGAACTTTCCTCAACAAAAATCCGGGCTAGCAAAGTGTGTGTTGGTGTGTGTGTGCGTTGGTATATGTGTGTTGGTGTGGTGCATGTGTGCGTGAGTGTGTGTGTGTGTGTGTGTGTGTGTGTGTGTGTAGGGGTGAGGGGACTAAGCAGGACTGGGTGGGTGTTACTGGGAGTCCTGGGGTGTTGGGAGCGGTGATCTGGACGGAAGAAGCCCCTCAATGTCCACCCATGAGCTCTCAGGGAGGGCAAGGCAGCGCACCCCCGATGCCACATCCCCCAGCCACACAGAGGCTGGGTACTCGTTTCCCAAACAGGCACTCCCTCTTCATGCATCCTCCACAGGCAGCAACCCTCCTCCAGCATACTCATCCTTCCAGGGAAGGTGGGGGGCTGCCTGGGGGCCAGGGAAGGTGGGGGCTTATTTAGGGGGCCAGTTTTGAGGGTAATTGGGGGCAGCCGTGGGGGGCTGCCTGCCTGACCTGGAGTGCTTGGGGGCTTATGTGAGAACGCTGCCCAGGAGCCCCACAGAAGGGCAGAAAGAGGGGGTGAGAGTGCAGAGCCAGCACAGCCGGGTTCGCATGGGTCTAATGAGAAACGGCTGTTGAACTACCGGAGCTCCTGGGAAGACGGGAAAAGAAAGTTAAAACACGTTTGCCGTGCTGCGAGCGATGGTGCTCTGCTTTGCAGTGGGAGGAGCTCAGGCGTTGCTGGGGTCCCTTGTGGAGGGCGGGTAGAGCCTGACGCAGGCCGCCCCTGAGCTCCCGTGGTGGCAACCGCAATGCTGACGGCCTGAGTCAGAGCTGCGCCGAGTGCGGTGCTCCCGGTCCGCCCTCCCCAGAGCCTGGGTTCCTGTCCCACTCTACAGATGGGAACCCGAGGTTCAGGCAGGGTGGGCAGGAGGGTCATGCTTGTAAAGCCCTGGCTCCTTTGCATGTCAGGGAGCCATGAACTTACGTACCCTAACCCTCCTCCCCAGACCAAGTGGCCTGTGCCGACCCCGAGATCTGCCAGAAGGTCTGTGGCAACCCCTCGGGCTGCTCTGACATCGCGTACCCCAAACTCGTGCTGGAACTCCTGCCCACAGGTAACCGGTGCTCCCCCGCCCCGAGCACCAGGGGAGGAGGGCACTGGCGGGCTCTGCTCGGAGGCAGGGACACAAGGGTGGTGGTGGGAGGCAGGAGCTGGGGGCCGAAGGACTGAGCCCCAGAGCCAGGGCCCCAGATGAAGTCCAGGCCCTGGCCCAGCAGCCCCCCCCCCCCCATTTCCTCACAGCACCTGCTGAGCTCTGCTTCCTCAGAGGTGAGCCTCCTGGGGCCAGCGCTGGGCCTGGGCAGAAGGCAGGGCAGTGAGTGGGAAAGCCCGAGGCCCACAGCTCTCCCTTCTGCCCGCAGGGCTCCGAGGGCTCATGATTGCTGTGATGGTGGCCGCACTCATGTCCTCCCTCACCTCCATCTTTAACAGTGCCAGCACCATCTTCACCATGGACCTCTGGAACCGCCTGCGGCCTCGGGCGTCCGAGAGGGAGCTCATGATTGTGGGCAGGTGAGCTCTTCCCGCGTGGGGCCCAGCCAGGGAGGGGCTGCCGGTACTGGCGAGGAGCAAGCTGAGCCCGCCCAGCGCAGCGTCCAGCCAGCAGCTCACCCAGCCTCGGCCCCCGCTGCTGGCGAAAGCGAGGCACATTAGGACCCCCTTCACTCAGGAGGTGTTCGCTCTGGCCGGTGGCCCGGAGGCTAGAGCGTCGAATTCAGCGTCTCAGGTTTAATTCCTGCTCAAGGGCACCGATCTGAGTGCAGGTTTGCTCCCCACCCCAGTCAGGACATGCTGATTCTCTCTCTCTCTCTCTCTCTCTCTCCCTTCCACTCTCCATGGAAAAACAACACCCTCAAGTGAGGATTCACAAAAGTAAGAGATGTTCAGTGAGCATCTACATTGTGCCAGAGCAGGACATAAAGCAGCGAAAAGCAACAGCTCGGCTGTGTGTTTATGGAGCTAGTGAAGGCTGAATAGGCAGGCAATGCAGCTCCAATAGTGCATGACTGGGAGCCAGGAGACCTAGGGTTCAGAGGGGATCCCCAACCGGAGGGGTGAAAGCAGTGAGCCAGGTAAAGGGAGCACAGTGTCCTGGGTTTTGTTTTGTTTTTATGGGGGAGAGGAGAAGGTTTCTCTACCAAGCCTTCTGCAAGTCCTGAAGTCTAATGGGAACGGAAGTGACACGAATAAGTGACATGTAAATTTTATGTAAAGTACATGTAAATAAGCATCTTGGGTCTCTGTGTGGGAAGTACACCCTGAGAGCTGGCTCAGCCTGGGCCTAGGGAAAGAGTTCCTTGGTCTGACACCAAGAGCATGGCTGAGAGAGAAAATGGTGACCTCGCTAGCATTAAAGAACGAGAGACAAGCTCAGGCAGGGAGGAAATGTTTGCACACCGTGTGTTTGGTAAGGACTTGTAATGCGGAATAAGCTACCTACAGTGTGGCACCACCACACGCTACGAGGAAAAGACAGGTCGCAGCGGGGACATAGGAACTCTGTGTGCAGGTCCTAAGGCCAAGGGCTCAGCCGTGCACAACAGTTTCGCAATTTCTTTCTTTCTTTTTTTTTTTAATATGTTTCTTTATTGATTTCAGAGAGGAAGAGAGAGAAACATAAATGTAAGAAAGACCATTGGTCGGCTGCCTCCTGCACGCCCCTGCTGGGCATCGAGCCCACACCCGGGCATGCGTCCTTGACAGAACCGAGCCCTGGACCCGTCAGGCTGCAGGCCGCCGCCCCATCCGCTGAGCCACACCGGCTGGGCAGTTTGGCAGTTTCTTAAACACTGAACATACTTACATACAACCCGGTGACTGTCCTAGAGATGAAAACAGAAGCCCGCATGGAGACCTGTCCACAGTGTCCTCCCGACAGCTGGGTCCCAGAATCACCCGTCCGCGCGGGGAGACACACGGGCTTTCTATGGGACACTTGTCACAATAAAAAGGAGTGAAGCGTATGCACGACGCAGGGTGAACTTCATGCTCCGGGAAGGAGGCTCACTGCCCAGAGGCAGGCTGTAGGCCATTCCCGTGAAATGTCTGCAGGGGCAACCTGCCTCCTTGGGGTGGGTATGACCTGCACATGGGGGAGCTTTCGGGCATGTGCTTAAACTTGACTGTGGTGATGATTGTAGAAGTGACTGGATTGTAACTGCCTCGTAAAACTATGAAAATGCGAGAATGTTCGGGGGACGGCCCTGACGCGTCTCTCCGCGGCTCCAGGGTGTTCGTGCTGCTCCTGGTGCTGGTCTCCATCCTCTGGATCCCCGTGATCCAGGCCAGCCAGGGCGGCCAACTCTTCATCTACATCCAGTCCCTCAGCTCCTACCTGCAGCCGCCTGTGGCCGTGGTCTTCATCATGGGGTGTTTCTGGAAGCGGAGCACCGAGAAGGTGGGTGGCCACCGCTGTGCGAGACCCCAGGCCGCACGAGGAGCGCAGATGGGTCTGGAGGGGGGACCTGAGGGTGTCTGGACTGGGGTGTTGCTGGGGAGGATGGGTCCTGCGGAGGAAGGTACAGGGAGGTTGTTACCTGTCCGTCAAAAAACAAAGGGGTTCTATTCTGATGGACTTTCCCATGAGCAGGAAGCTGACGGGCTGCCTATGGAAGGCAGAGAGGTAGCGTCACTAGACAGGCGGCTTGGAGATGGCTCGCTGAGGTTTCTGGAGGCCGCAGCCAGCCCCCCGCAGCCCTGGCGGCACTAAGACAGCCTTGCTCTGATTTGCAGGGTGCCTTTGCGGGTCTGACCCTGGGCCTTCTCCTGGGCGTGGTCCGGCTGGTCCTGGACTTCGTTTACACGCAGCCGCAGTGTCACCTGCCCGATGAGCGCCCCGCTGTGGTGAAGGATGTGCACTACCTCTACTTCTCCACCATCCTGTCTGTGGTCACCCTTGTCACCATGTCCGCCGTGAGCTGGCTCACAGAGCCACCCTCCAAGGAGAGGGTACATTTGGGTTTGCTGCCGGACCCGTTGAGACCCTTCGCTGCACGCGACAGGAAGGGACCCGCACCGGGCGTTAAGGCGGCGCTTGGCTGCAGGCTCAGACCACCGGCCAGAACCCACTTTTCCTGCTGCTTCTCTTCTCGGGCCCGCGAGGGGCTGCAGCTTCTGGGGGTTTAACCTCTCTAAGATCACTGAGCAAAAGCACAAACATTTGTCCAGCATTTCCAGCAAAGCTCCCAATTCTCATCACTCGCCTGCGAACCCATAGGTCCCCATGGTGCAGAAATGGTTGAGCCGAGGGGCTGACCGCTGGGTCCCACACCCCAGGGCGGGCTTGTTAAGAGGAGGGGGGGGTGCATGCGGAAGGTCGGCGGCTCTGAGGCCTGGGGAGCTGAACTCGGAGGGGCGTGAAGTGAGGAGGGCTGGGAGCGGACTCAGATGGGCATGCTGAGCTTGGGGTGGGCAGGGCACGGAGAGAGGGGTGACCACCCGTCTCATGGCCATCTCTGCTCCCTAGGTCAGTCGCCTGACCTGGTTCACGCGCCATGACCCCATGGTCCAGAAGGAACAGGAGCCACCAACCACTCTGCCTCCCACCACCCTCCGTCCAAAGGGGCCGGCAGAGGCCAGCAGCCGCGACCTGCCGCTGGAGGCCCTGCAGGGGGGCGAGGCCCAGTCGCACCACCGTGAGTGGCTCCCCCAGCCAGGCGTCTCCGGGAGCACGTGTCAGGGGGCTTCCTGCTGAAGTGGGTTCTTTAGTGACTTGCAACAGATGCCTCAGGTGGCCGATTTAACACGCACTGCTTGAGGTTTCCAAAAGCCCAGATTTCCATATTCTCTTGAGAAAGAGGAAGAGAAGACCTGGCAACACTGCCCACAGGTGCCCAGGACCCGTGTCTAGAGCTGTGAGCAGGCGCCTCTGAGACCCAGATTGCCCTCCAGTTAGCCAAGGTCCCGCCAGCCCCTACCGTCTCTACGGCCCCGACTCTCATTTATAGTCCCACATGGCCGTTACAACCTACTCACGGCTATGATCCCATGCCAACCTAAAGTGGGCACAAGGCCACGTGTTTCAAGGAAAATGAGAGAGTAGTTCCTGGTGGAAGTGAGGAATCTTCAGACATGCTGACTATGCCAAGGGCCCCCGAGACCTGAAAATGGTGAGAAGTCTAAACATCAGTTTCCCAGAGTAGAGCGGCCTCCCAGCAATCAGGGACTCCGCACACCTGCTAGGAAAGGTGCCGGGAAGGTCAGACGGCCTTGATCTCAGTGCGCGGGAACGCCCGGCTAGGCCCTCTGGTCTCTTCTCCGGAGACACGGCCCTTCCTGACGGCCTGGACTCGGCTCTTTCAGGCACCGGGCCGCAGAGGCAGTCCCGCGCGGTGAGGGCCCTGCTGTGGCTGTGTGGCATGGCCGAGGGCGCGGCGGAGCCCAGGAGCGGCGGCGGGACGGCCATCGCGTCCCCGGAGGAGCGCCCCCTGGTGAAGGCCTTTCTGGACATCAACCTCGTCCTCTGCGTCGGCTGCGGGGTCTTCCTCTGGGGCTACTTTGCTTAGTGTGGGCTGCTCTCGATTGGTTTTCAACGCCCCTTTCTAACGAGGGGAAATAAAGCTTTGTTTACCTCGAGGCTTCAAGGGTGTTTACGGGCCATTTCCCACATGACATTAGCTCCTTTCTTCTAAAAAGGCATGAAAGTTGGGAGCCGGGAACCAGAGAGCAGTGTAAAAGCTTCCTTGTCTCCAAAAGCTGGGTGTCCCTCTTCCTGCCCACGTGCACAGCGGCGGCCAAATCCGCAAGGACACAGGAGCCTGGCCGTGAGGTCTCCAGCCTGGGCCAGCCTGGCCCTCGGCCTCTCCCCGCTCCCCGCCAGCGTGCCAGGTGCCGGGTGGCCTGCACCCTGCCTCTCCCGGCCGCCCCGCTGCAGGCTTTCTCGAGGTGATCCTTGCTTCCTGATACTGTCTCGAGCACGCGCCCGGGTAGGTGCTGGAATCTTGCGCTAGCAAAGAACCGGGGAATTGTGTGCCTCCCCAGAAGCTGCTCTGCCTGTCGGTTCTCTGATGATTCCGCTCCCCTAAACCTCCAGCCAGGAGGATGGATGACTCCACCACGAATCTCTACAGCGAGGACTTTCCACTTGAGGAGCCCCTCTGAGCCCTCCTGACTCCTCTGCTCTGGGTCACGAAGGGGCCTGCGAGCGCGACCTGGAGGGGCGGTTGGCCCTGGCACGGAAGAGAACAAGGGCAGGCGGCAGCGAGCCTGACCGCCCTGAGGGCCCGGAGCCATGAGCTGTCATCCTCGTCCTGGGATAAAGGCTGGGGCGGTGCATTTACTGTCCTGAGAGTGAGGAGTGGGCTAAGCCAGGGAGCTTGGTTTCCAGACTTCAAAGGAACGCGGACAGGAAACCCCGGGGCTGCAGAAAAGCCTGCCACTGGGTAACACCTTGATGCCCTTGACACCGGGAGCAGCCTGCACCAAAGGGCAGGGGGCTTGCTCAGGCCGTGGCCTGCCCACGCCTCGCTTTCCCACGCTAATGCAAGTGGCAGCTGTGGCGTGGGCAAGGATGCCGCCCTCCTAGGAAAGGGCCATGCGTGAGTGAGGCCGCTCTGCAGACCCCACCTCGACCACAGACCCCACCTCCGGCCAGCAAGAGCCTGGGCTGGTGTCAGCACGTGGTGTCATGGGGGCTGAGGGGCCCTCTCCTGGCCGCAGGGGGGGCTGGGCGCTGCCCTGGACTATCGGTCGCACTGAGCTCTGGGGCCGGCCACCGGTTGGGGTCAGATGTGCATTTCAGAGGCAGTTGTCACCAGGCACGCCCAGGCCACCCCTACCTCCCCTTGGAAGACCCGCCCGGCCTTCCTTGCCTTGGCCCTCGTCTCTCCTGCTCTCCAGCCCCAGGCAGAGGCCGATGCAGTCAAGCCGCTCCGCTGAGGCCCCTCACTGCCCTTCCCCGAGCCCCGGGCGGACACTGAGGGCCAGGGCCTCCGGCTTCCACTCGGACCCGCTCCCTCTGCGAGCTCATCAGACTCCCTCACACGCCCACCTCAGGCAGCACATGGGCTGCACAGAGTGGCCCTGAGCATGATTACAAACATCCTCTCCCCTCTGCTTAAACCACTCCCTCCACCTTCGGGCCGACTCCCAGCCTCTGCGCAAACACCACTTCCTCCAGGAAGCCCCGCTCCCCGGGGCCTTGCCCACCGTGTGCCGTCAAGGCCGGTATCACACTTTGTTGGTGACTTATCTTCCCTCCAGGAGCTTAAGAGCCTCAGGGTAGCACGTCTGCCCTTGTACTACGCCCAGCACAGTGCGTGGTGCACGGATGGATGACCCTAAAATACAAATGTCTTCCGGCTCCTTCTCTCATGTCCACAGCCCACACCCCCTGCTGGCGTGGCTGCCCACCCCTGTCCAGGTACCAGTGCCTGAGGAACGCCCACTATTTTTGCAATTCCTTCAGGTCTAAGCTTGAGCAGGTGGCCGAAGGGCTGACCAGCCACCCGGCCTCTGGCTTGGGAACCGTGGCCCTGTGACCAGCTCTCCCCTTCGGGAAGGGCCACGGGCAGTCACCAAACTATGCTGTGTGCCACCCTAAGCAACGTGTTCACCGTAACGTGGCCAGCCTCAGCTCTCCCCTCGGGCTCTCCTGCTTCCAGCTTGGTGGGCCCAGGCCACGCCCTGCACCGCAGCCACAGGGATAGAAAACACACAGCTGACTGGCACGCTCCCGTCACAGCCCCTCTGCCCTTGATAACTTCCAAATCAGGTAGAAAGCTCCAGCTGCTCCCACTGCCCACCTCCCTCTGCTTCCTTGGCACCTCTGGCCCCACAGCGGCGCCATCCCCCCCCTCCGCATTGTCCCACTGCTCCTCCCTCTGCACCTCTGCCTCCTGGTGCTCGTCAGCAAGCTCCCTGGGCGTGGAGGCCACGCGTGTCTGGCAGTGGTTGGCTCTCCACGCCGGCCTGCTTATGGAAGAGTTCACCCTCAGTAATCGCCTGGAGGACCCCCAGCAATTGCTGCTGAGACTCGGCTTCGACTCCAGGTCCTTGTGGGAAAACCAAACTGCTGAGCTTCCACCAGGAAATGGCATGCCAATGCTTTTGGGTCACTTAAATATAATTTACTTATGTGCGTAAAAGCTGAATTCACATACGAGTAAGAGAGCAAAAACAGAAACCTGATGCCCTTTTTGTATTTCCAAAAACATTTGGCTCAAACATACCTTCACGTGCCATTTGTGATGATGGTTTTTAAAAATATACATGTTTTTATTGATTTCAGAGCGGAAAGGAGAGGGAGATAAACATCAACGATGAGAGAGAGTATTGATGGGCTGCCTCCTGCACACCCTCCACTGGGGATCGAGCCCGCAACCCAGGCATGTGCCCTGACCGGGAACCGAACCCGGACCCTCTCATTCACAGGCCAACGCTCACCACTGACCAACATTCTAAGGCAACGAGGGCAGCGCTTGCATTTCAGAACCAGCGGCAAGAAAACACGAGTTACGTTCTGGGAGGATGCTCACCACGGACTTCCCAGTCCCAGCTTCCTGAGCGTGAGCCTGGCAACAGGAGGCGGGTCTCCCAGGAGCTGCAGGGCTGGACTGGACAGCGGGCTCCGTGGAGGAGCCCAACACAGTGGGCAGTGTGGCAGACGTCCTCTCCCTCACAGGGCTTGCCCCACACTAAAAGGGCCCGGGGAAAACCAGGCATGGATGGTGTATGAGGGGGAGAGTGAGTCTTCAGCAAATATATATTCAAGATATTCTCCATGTAATTCATGTAGGGAGTCGTTGGGCACAGGGAACTCTGTTAGAGGAAACACGAATTGCCCTTTCAATTTAAACTCGGCAGAAAGAATTCATAATGGAAGGAGGCCAGTGGGTGCTGGTCACACAGGACACGCCCAGCAAGCAGTCCCACCAACAGGATGGCTCCGGCACCCTGTGCTGACAGGGTGCTCATTACTCCGAGGAGCAGCTCTCACTAAACAGCACCCAGTCTGCTGACCTCCCTTTATCCACTTCCCCACCAGCTCTTCCCCAGTATTTCATCTGGGAAAGTGCCTTCCAGCCCCTGGGGACAGAAACCCAGAGAGCAGCGGCTCTGACTTCTGCACGAAGCCGCAGGCAGTGGGTCAGCCACTGGGCCCACGTGTCTCTAAATGGATAAGAAAGGGTGTCAGGACTGGTAAGAGCAAAGGAAAGGCCTCACCCAGGGAACATTCATAGAGGGAACAGCCAGGTAGGAAGTCTCTGGGGCACCTGTCACTGCTGTGACCTGGTTCTCTATTCCTTCAAACGTCTCAAGCCAGTGAGACTCAGGTGGCCCAGCCACGGCGGGACCCAGTGGGCCAGCCAGTTCTTTGGTTAATTGTGTGCGCACACACAGGTTTCCTTCCAATAGCAATCAAGTTTTCATATAAACCATAGAATATATTTAATTCAAATTAAACATGAAACTAGAATAATATCGGTCCTTATCAAGTAGCAATTACATTGTTTTTAAAGAACAGTACATTTCTTTCTACATCCTGGCAATCCAACAAGGCACAGTATATCCAGGTGGCCGAGGTGGCGGATCCAGCAGCCACCATCGACGCTCACGTGTGAGGGTTGGGACAGACCGCTCTTCATGCCAACAGCTCTGCAGCAAGAATGAAGGTCCAAGGAGCGGGAGGAGGCCAGCTGCATAGTGAACATGTTATTAAAGGGACAGTAACGCACTGCTTCTCATCCACCGAGTGGCCGCCGGGGCCACAGTGACGCCCCCACTCCAGCTTGCTTCGTCTTGTCTGGCATGATTTCTTTCCCACGTGAAGAAAGCCAAGTTCCTTGAGACACAGATCATTCAGCTTCTGTGGCAGCACTGCCACTGGCTGTGACAGGCGACGTCCTGCGGGGTCAGGCGCTCTGCCACGAAAGCTGCTCACTGTTTGGTCTGCAGAGATCCGTCCGCCTGCCCTGTCCCCTCTCGGGGCGGAAGGGCTGCGGCGGCCTTCTTCACAGGGCAGTGCTCTCTGTGTCATTGTCCATGTCCAACAAGAGGCGGCCAGGCAGGTCTCTGCTGTCTGAGACTGAGTGCAGGTCGGGGAAGACGCTGCGGAGCGGTTCTGACACCCTCGAATTGGCGTCTGGACAAAAACACGAGATGTGGGATCAGTGCACGGTCACACCCAAGAGGCCACCCCGGGGGACGCCGAGGAGAAGCTGAGCCAGCCCAAGCACACACGTTCCCTTCTAGAAGCACCATGAGCCTGAGAAGTTGAGCCAGCCTCTGAGAGCCGGGGCAGCCGCGTGGCAGAGCCCGCTCCCGCCCGCTGGCCTCCGGGAGCCCGTGGCAGTCCTGCAGTGAGCGCCACTGCGCACTCGCTTTCTGAGGGAGGAAGGACACTTCTCTCTCTCACAGGCGCCTCTGGCACTGCCGAGGCCGCCTAAGCACACCTGAGCTGCGGGGCTGCGGGAAGAGAGGCGCCCCAGAGGCCGAGTTTCCACTGGTAAATGCTGTGCCCTTCACCTCAGCACAAGTGGCACTTGGGCTGGTCACTGTGGGCTGTGGGGCTGTGCTGTGCCCTGCAGGATGTTCAGCAGCATCCCTGCCTTCTGCCCACTGGATGCTGGTGGCACACGGCCCCCTCCCACTGTGACAACTAGAGATGGCTCTAGGTACTGCCAAGAGTCGCCTGGGGCACAATTACCCCTGGCTGACCATGACTAAGGTAGATCACAAATCTCCCGCAAGTATTAATTTTCTGTTTCTAAATTTACATCTCCACTTTTTTCATGTCTTATTATATTGTTAGGAACTCCTTTTCTTTCTTTTTTCTTTTTGTTTTTAAATACATTTTATTGATTTTTTACAGAGCAGAAGGGAGAGGGATAGAAAGTCAGAAACATCGATGAGAGAGAGACATCGATCAGCTGCCTCTTGCATGCCCCCCACTGGGGATGTGCCCGAAGCCAAGGTACATGCCCTTGCCGGAATCGAACCCGGGACCCTTCAGTCCACAGTCCGACGCTCTATCCACTGAGCCAAACCGGTCTCGGCAGGAACTCCTTTTCAACATGGCATATACATGGCCCTCCTCAAGCCACTGCCCTCACTCCCATGGTCACAACACCTCGACCAATCACAGCCGCTTCCCAGGGAGGCAGCCGTCTCCATCCACTCACCACAAATACTGACTGAGCACCTGCCATGGCCAGGTGCCTCCCTGCCTGTGAGGACACAGCAGTGAGATATAGCCCTAAGGAACCCTGGTCAAGCAAGGACCCTGACCAACCAGAATTGTTTTCCCGGGAGATGGGTTCTAGGAAAGGACAGAGCTCCACTAGGGATTTCAGGGCCGGGGCAGGAGAGGGGGTGCTCAGGTCTGCTGGCGTTTCACTTTGCTGGTGAGAGCTCGTCATGTCGGGGGCAGGGAGAGAGCAGGAGAGGGAGGCGGTGTGCCGGGAATTTCCCAGTGCGCTCAGCTGCTGGCTGTCCTTGCTGTGGTGGCTTCACCAGCTCTGACCTCTGGGAGCTGCCCTGGGCATACTTCTTCCAGCTGCACCTCACCCACAGGCAGGGCTGGCAATGCAGGTGCACTTCTGGGAGGCTTCCTGTTTCGAGACTGGTTCCTTCCCCCACCACGTCCCTCTCGCCCTGAGCTATGAGATCAGTTTACCTCCTGGGATATCCCTTTCCTCACATGGAATCCTGGGTTGGCAGACTGTTCCTCAAGGTTTCCTATGCACCACAACTCAAGAACAATTTCTAGATTTACGAACGCGGCAAGGTGTCCGAGTGTTCAGGTGCTGAATGCCATTTCAATATGGTCTGATGGCTACTACAAAACCAACTGGATTGTCAGAACTGCACCCCCAATCGTACAGTCAAGGACGGTCTAGTGCACAGAAGAGAGGGTGTCTTGAATTGTTCTCAGCAGAAGGGAAGTCAGCAGGCAGGGCTGTGTCTATCCTGTCCACTGTGCCTACAACAGTGACTGGGTAAAGCAGATGCTCAATGAATTTTGTGGCTGACCAGCTGGATGGATGAATGAACGGATGGAGAAAGAACAAATGAATGGATGAAGACTCATCTAGTCCAACCACCTTTCCAATCCTCTCTTTCTATAGCCTCAGGTAAAGAAGCAGCCATGTCTCAAAGACAACACTGGTACAAGAAATCCACTGCAAATTCAATCCCCTTTCCTGAGCCCAACAAGGCAGGAACCATGGAAAGAGCATGCCTGGGATGCACGATGCAAGGGAGTGTACACACTAATTAGATTCCTGCCAGTTAACATCTGCATCTGCATGCAAACTCAACACCTGCCAGCCACCGGTGTCTTCGGAGGACAAATGTACTTTCTGGTCACATAGAAATTCGGGATTTGAACTTTTCTGAATGCCTCTAGCTATTCAATGATGAACACACATTACTGTGTTCCCAGAAGTTCCTTTCCTCTCCTCCAACCTGCACTGTCTGCTGACCTGAGGTTGGCAGCTATGTCTCTTTACTCAGCCCATCTCTCTCACATCCATCATTTCTTAAAAGAAAGCAACACATCTATTCACCAATACAGGCCACAGCACGTGTGCAGCGGCCCCTTCAGGAAGAGGCGATCTCCGTCACAATGGCTGACAGCTGCCAGTGCCATCCCCAGCCATGGCGCCAAGCACACACCACAGCTCCCACTGAGTCCCAGGGAGCTCTGGACCACCGTCCACATAAGGGAGGGACACTCAGAGTCTCAATCCAAGGTGACAAGGCCAGCATAGCCCGGACTTTGGAACCAGACTGGGTGGACTCTGAAGTCCATTATATCAGCATAATGCACTCGCTCTTCCCCAAAGGAGAATGCTCTGTGGTGAGGCTCTTGAGACAGGCTGAGTCTTAAGCAGTCTGGTTCATTTTAGTAAAAAGGTTATTTTAGAAAACTTTAACTCACTTCTAAAACTTTCTGGCTCTGAATTTACATCAGGCACCCTTTTCACTATATGCACTGAGCAGTGTGCGTGGAGCCAAATTCATACGGCAGATGTTACATGAACCAAACCAAACAAAAGGAGGCGCCTCCACTCAGGCAGCACGTGAGGCGTGCACACGGACCGGGGCTCAGGCAGCACGTGAGGCGTGCACACGGACCGGGGCTCAGGCAGCACGTGAGGCGTGCACACGGACCGGGGCTCAGGCAGCACGTGAGGCGCGCACACGGACCGTCCGGGGCTCAGGCAGCACGTGAGGCGCGCACACGGACCGGGGCTCAGGCAGCACGTGAGGCGTGCACACGGACCGGGGCTCAGGCAGCACGTGAGGCGTGCACACGGACCGGGGCTCAGGCAGCACGTGAGGCGTGCACACGGACCGGGGCTCAGGCAGCACGTGAGGCGTGTACACGGACCGGGGCTCAGGCAGCACGTGAGGCGTGCACACGGACCGGGGCTCAGGCAGCACGTGAGGCGTGCACACGGACCGGGGCTCAGGCAGCACGTGATCCCGGGTTCAGGATCCGGCAAACAGGTTCCTTCCTTTCCTGTCATGTAATCAGGAAGTGGCCCTCAGGGCCAGGACTGGCACTGCACTTCAGGGTGTGGTCCCAGAAGACTTCTGTCACATCACCACTGTTCATTATGTGCCGAGGTTGTAAACCCACCCTTTAAATCTCCAGGTTATTCTGACAGCCATTTCGCCAGGTACCAAACGCAAGCACATTCTTAAATTAAACAACTGCAGGTCCATCATCTCTGCCCACCGCTCACCCCTCCTGTAAACAGGAGCTGAGGAAGGACGCCTTCCCCATCTCTGCCCACCGCTCACCCCTCCTGTAAACAGGAGCTGAGGAAGGACGCCTCCCCACTCCTCTTCAGCTTTGAGGCGGGGAAGGCTTTTCTGTCTGCAACAGCTTCAGGCACCCTCTCATCTCTTTAGCCAAAGGAGACTCAGTACCAGTCTCACTGGCTGTTCACTGCGCATGATTCTGATATCTCTAGACCAATACACTGCAAACAGAAACCATTTAAATGTTCAACTACAACCAATAATACATCTGCTTAATAAAATATTATGCAGTCACTGGAAAGATAATTATAAAAACTACATTATAACATAGGAAAGAGCATTTGAAGTAAAGTAAAATAAAAATACAAGATCTGTATACGCCAAATAATTATGATCATGTACTTTCGTACCTTTTAGGGGGAAAAAAAACGATGTATGGCAGGTCATACATCTAAATTGTTTAATAAGAAGAAAGAAAAAAAACAGAATATGAATACTGGACTTGTCCAATTGTAGAAGGGAGCAGATTTCTTATTATTTCTAAGCCCCCAATCTGCTTTAATATCTATGCTTATTTTTAATGCATTATTTTCATTATATAAAAATAGTTTGATTTGAACAAGAGGTCACCAAGAACCAGGAAAGTGTCGAATTTTTAATGACCACCGTGAGAGTGACCTGTGCCACCGCCACCCACGGACGAGGGGCTCCCACAATCCTCAGCCTCCTGAGGTTAAAGAGTCTTCCACTCCCGGGCCTGTCTTTTTAACCCACTGTACATGCAGCACCCAAATCAAACTGTGGGCACCTGGCTCCACCCCCTGCATCCAGGTCCAAGCAGGCTGGGCCAGGCAGAGAAGTTTTAAAATGCTGACATAACATAACCCTCTTTTTTTCTAGATAAAAATGATAAAGCTTCCACTTTTTGGATCCACTGTGTACCAGCCTGTGACCCTGCCACACAATGCACAAAGTGAACACACTGTACTCAGAGAATTAACAGCAAGCAGGAACGCACAAAGCCAGCTTCCTTTGGTGCATGCACTGTTAGTGGGGTCACAAGCAGGCAGGGTTAGTGACTGGTTAGTAACAGGCATTAGTGCACAAATATGATCATAAAGTAGCAAAAATGCTTTGGCCAATCAGGTGCCTTTTCCTTACCATTAAATATTCCAATTTCAGTTCTGACTGATTATGGCAGGTCAGACATCTAAATTGTTTAATAAAATGTTTAAGTTAGAACACTCTGCTAAAATCCATACTTTAACAGCAGCAAGATGTGAACTCCTGCACTTGTGAAGCTAACATCCCACTGCTGTTCACAGTAACAATGACGAGGAGACTCAATGGTGCAGATGGCCTACACAGGTGCCACCCAACCATCTCCCCCAGAGTATATCTGACTCCCGGCCTCCATTCAGCGGCTTAAGATTAGATGCTCTAAACCAACAGCCTGTCTTCAGAAACGTATCTGTAAGGCTTCCCGGGAGCAAACCCAACGCCGTGATAAAGGACTGCCTGTCAGAGGAAGTTCCAGTTTCCCTTGAAATACCCAACGCTGGTTCACAGCAGCCCGACCAACACCCGTGACTCGTAGTCTAAACACTGGTCTTGTGTGGCTTCTGACCGCAGCCCGGGGATTTTAACGGATTAGAAGTTGGTTCTATAATACAAAGATAACTGTGGTGACCTGGCATTTCTTGAGTTAAGAGAATTCATAGCATTCTTTTAAACATTTAGCTAATAAAAAGAAAATTGCTTTTACTACAAATTTCCATTTATCGGATTACTGTAAAGTAAGAGCATTAGAGTGTTGAAGCAGATAAAAAATAAAAAAAACCTTCTGGAATAAACACAACCCAAGTAACAAAAAGGTATTAAAGAACAGACCTAATTCTGGTTCATAGTCTTGTATCTAAATAAAGGGAAAAATCTGGGGAATAAAAAAAAACATTTTTTACAGGACTGGAGGGAACCTGCTGGTCTCAAACCATCCTGCGAGCAAGACTGGCAAGTGCAGGCTGGGCTCAAAGGCGCCGCTGAGCTCCGTGAGGAAAGGCCGCCGCTGGGAACACATGCTGATGAGCCACACATGCGGCAGTGTCACAGGCACAGCCTTAATTAGGGCTTAGTCACTCCCCTCCGTGACTTCCACACTGGGCAGCACCCCAGCTTTTTGAGCTCATCTCCAAGGAGTCGGGAAGGCAGAACCACGCCTGTTCCCTCCTCCGTGTCTTACCGGGTGGGCTCCTGTTTTCCCCATCTGGTTTCTCAGAAAGTCTTCCTCAGACCCAAACTGAACAGTCTGGCCAAGCAGCCACCGCAGGCGCAGGCGGGGGTCCGCTCAGGAGAGCCGCTGCGCTCTCGAGCCTACGCCAACTATGTGTGGCCCCAAGGCAAGACTCAGAAGACCTCACAGCGCCCTTTAAAAGCTCATGTGGCTTAAAAAAGCAAATGGGAACATGCTAGAATGCAAAGGGGTTTAGTGTGGGATTTTTGGAAGATAATTTTTTTTTGTCCTGACAATATTAAATTAAGAAGCTCCATGCAGTTAACTTGCACTTAAAGTTAAATTTTATAAAATTAAATATTAAAGCTCAAGACACCAGAGAGACGTTTCCCATGCTGACTGCACCCGAGCCCTCCTTGATTGGGTGTGGCCAGCCAATCACTGACAGGCAAATCACGCCAGGAGGAGCAGATGCTTCTGAAAGGCTTACCCAAAAGATACAATCTCAGCGTCTTATCCGAGCAGCTTAACTCAGGCTCTGCCTACTGACCTCTACCCCCTGAATCCGGAGCTCTGTGACTCACAGAGCCTCTGATAAAACAAGTCCTGTCCCCGCTGCAGAGCGAGCGGTGCGGGCTAGGGCCGCTCCTGGGCACCAGCTCAAAAGCACACACACCACGCTAGGCAGGGCAGCGGGCAAGCTGCTTGGGTGCTACAAACCTTAGTCCTGGGAGCCTTCCCCCCCTGTGAGGGCGCTAGGGCGAGTATCTATTAGGAAACAACAAACCTGATGTGACTTTATTTTCCTAAAACAGCAGAGTTGTCATCAGAAAAAAGTTATTAACCATGAAAGTTATACATTCTAGTCCTGAAAAAAAATGTCACCAAAAGATAGACTAGCTGGTTAACACTCATTATATGGGGTACCAGTTTGGGGTGCCCCATGGTTCATTTTTAGCTGAGAGGTGCCTCAGGATGGTTGGGGAGCCAGAGATATGTTCAGCTTCCTCTCTAAAAATAGCTCTACTAAAACAACAACAAAAAAAGAAAAAATAAATAAAAATAGCTCCACTGAGAACAACAATTTAAAACTCAGTTGTTATAAAAAACGATTCAAAGCTCCTAATTACCATCCCTAAAAAACACATTTGAAGAAAAATCCATTTATCCTACCCTTAAATCAAATAGTAAATCAAAGCACTTTGGGTGGTTTTATTTGAAACCATGATTAAAGAAGAAGGCATGCTGTGGACGGCCTGGGAAGAATGTCCCTGGGCAGCCCACTGAATGGGTCGGTGTCAGCGCCGCGCCCACCAGGGCCCCAAGGGACCACGAGGACATCTTGTCTCTCCCACTCTCTGACGATCAAGATCCCATTCGGCACAAGCTGTTTCCAAAGTTCCTCCTGAGATCTTCACCGGGAACGTGAGGCAACCACTGAAGAGTGAAGCTCCCGCTGTGCAGTCCAGTGCCTGCCACCTGGGTTAGGCCACCGTCCTCAGACAAACGGACATGAGGCAGGTCCTGAGCATGCACTGAAACTACCCATCGGCCTCCGCAGACTTCCAGGCCCTGCACCGTGCGGAGACCACACAGGCACAGGGGCGGCGCCCCACACAGGCCGGGCCGGGTGAGCAGTTAGCCTGCTGCAGACGAGCCTGTGGGAGAGATGCAGAAGTCTCGTGCAAGTTCATACTCACCTGTCACTACCTTGGAGGCGGTAGGCACTGCGCTGGAGAGGCTGCCATCGGCCGCTGGGTGGGCCCCAGGAGGGTGCGGGGGTGGGGGCACGCTGGGTCGGTTCCTGGGCTTTGGTACTGGTCTCGGTCTCGGTAAGGTCCCAGCATGTGGCTGTGCCGTCTCAGGTTGGCCCACCACAGGGTTCTGGGTGGCCAGCAGGCCCGGGCTCTGCTTAGCTAAGGGCGGAGTGCTAGGGGGGGTGGGCGTCCTGGGTGGGGTGTGTGTGGGCTGCTCCAGTCCCTGCTCCCCCGGCCTGGCCTGTGGCGGTGGCGCCTGCGTGGGGGGCTGCGGTGGAGGGTGACTGGGCGCCTGCATAGGAGCCAGGCTGCCTGAGGCTCTTCGGGGCCCACACAGCTGGGAGGCGGCGCACGGCTGCCCGGGGGCTGGCCCCGAGTGCGGGACGGGAGGAGATGGATTTCCAGTGGCTGGCTTCAGTGACAAGCTGGATGTCTGCTGCGCTGGCCCTGGGGTGCTCTGGCCCCCGGGCTGGCCAGGAGGTGGGTTTCCTGGTTTTGGGGGTGCTGGAGCAGGTTTCTTAACAGCTGCACAAAGAGGAAAACATCTTCAGTAAGAGCAGCACAGTGAGCCAACGCCCGCTGGCCCAGCGACCAAGAGCGGCCTCACTGCTGAAGCCACGCTGCTGCCACTGCCCCCAGGACGATCAGGCGGCACTTTACCTCCGTGGTCTTCCTCCTGAAGCCCAGAGCCCCATCTCACCAAGAGAAAAACAGGAGACAAATGCAAATTAAGGGACTTCAAAATGCCTGCCCAGCACCCTCCCAAACTGCCTCGGCCACGAGACCGAGAAGAGCGCAGAGCCACTATGCAGACGGACAACTACGGGAGCCTGGAACAGGAAGCGGCCACGAGTGAAAACCGGGCATCCGAACGAAACAGGGAGGACTTCAGTTGGCTTCCCACCATGACCAGCGAGGCAAGACTGGAAGGGCACACCCAGCCCTGTTTGCAACTCTCCTGTAAATCTGAAATTATTCCAGAACAAAAAGGCTATTTTTAACAAGTACATGATATATTTATAGGCCTTTCAAGACCTGTCACTTTTCAAGTTCAACAAGAGTCAGCAGCCGCCCTGCCCATAGGAGGCGCTGCTCTAGCCACTAGGTGCCCTGCGGGTGCTGGCACATGAAGGAGAGCGGGGAGGAGAGAAGCGGGGGGGGGGGGGGGGGAAGGGGGGGGAGGAGAGAAGCGGGGGCAGGAGAGAAGCGGGGGAGGAGAGAAGCGGGGCGGGGGAAGGAGAGAAACGGGGGGGAGGAGAGAAGCGGGGGGAGGAGAGAAGCGGGGGCAGGAGAGAAGCGGGGGCAGGAGAGAAGCGGGGCGGGGGAAGGAGAGAAACGGAGGGGGGGAGGAGAGAAGCGGGGCAGGAGAGAGGCGGGGGGAGGAGAGAAGCGGGGGGGGCAGGAGAGAAGCGGGGGAGGAGAGAATCGGGGGGAGGAGAGAGAAGCGGGGGGAGGAGAGAAGCGGGGGCAGGAGAGAGGCGGGGGGAGGAGAGAAGCGGGGGCAGGAGAGAAGCGGGGGAGGAGAGAATCGGGGGGAGGAGAGAAGCGGGGGCAGGAGAGAAGCGGGGGGAGGAGAGAAGCGGGGGGAGGAGAGAAGCGGGGGGGGGGGGGGGGAGAGAAGCGGGGGGGGAGGAGAGAAGCGAGTGAGCTAAGGGCGAACCCAAGCAGGACTGCTGCACACACCACAGACACTTGCTCTAAGTTCTCTTCTCCTAAAGGATTTGACTTTTTTTTTAATAACAGAAATCCTACCAATTCCGGAATCACTTGAGCTATCCGATAACTCTAGATAAAAGTAAAACCCACCCACAGCTGGCCTCAGAATTGTTTCTCTAGGGACAGCTGACCACACCCCTCCTGACACCAGCAGAGGTCAGCCACACTAAGAGGTGGGAACTTGGTACGGAGGAGGGTGGGATGGAAAACGAGGGCTGTGGAGTCCTGGTTTGGTTGGGGCTGGGAGGGGTGATGGAAAGGAGCATTTCTCAAATCATGCTGAGATTTCACCAATCCTTCCCCGTGGGAGAAGGAAATGACCTTGCATCGTTCACCTAACATTTCACCAGCACCAAGAAAGGCCCTTCGCATGAACTGTCTCACCAAGTGTCACAAGCTCCATGCAAGGCAGGCACTGCTGAACCCATTTCACGGTGGAGAAAACCGAGGCCAAGTGTCTGCAAGAGGCCCACCACCATGTCCTTGGACTCCCTTCCTCTTCCTTATTCGTATAGTGCTCACAGGGCCCAATTCAGGAGGAAAAGGGATGGAGTCTGCACCGCTCTGCTGTCCTGGAACTTTTGACCCGGAGACTTGGAAGACCTTTTCCCACAGAAACAACCAACCAGCTGACAAAGAAAGGAATCTGGAAAATTAACTGTACTTTGCTTGCCACAAGCAACTGAGGAAGAAAAATGTCTAGTTTTCTAAGCAATATACCTGGCAAGCTCAGACTGAGCAGGATCATTCCTGACATTTAAGGGTGCCGAAGGAATCAGAGCAGAAGCATGAGAGTAGCAGACAGGGCAACGGGCCCCAGTCCCATGTGCAGACCAGACTCAGAAAGGCAGGCCTTGTCTAAGACCACCTAGAAGATGCTGACAGGCTGGGGACGGGGGTGGGGGAGGGCAGAAAGGATCAAACTTCCTGCGAGGAAGTCTGCAATCTGCGACTGCAGGCAGTAGGAGAGGTAATACCCCTAATGTGGCTCAGAAGTAAAGTCTCAATCTGCAAGCAG
This sequence comes from Antrozous pallidus, assembly GCA_027563665.1. Classification (NCBI taxonomy): domain Eukaryota; kingdom Metazoa; phylum Chordata; class Mammalia; order Chiroptera; family Vespertilionidae; genus Antrozous; species Antrozous pallidus. The sequence continues at coordinate 116,181,782 of CM050512.1, read as the reverse complement.
CGTACCCCTGGAATCCAGGTAGAAAAGACAATTTTCCTCAAACATCAGTGGGACACAGATGAAGATGATGGGGCTCAGAAGAGAGGTAGACAGCTTTGAGGAGGAGAATGGGGTATGTGACCAAGCCAAATACCTAAATTTGTCTCTGTCTGCAACCTATAAAAATTCCACCTAATATCCGTGTAGTGCTTTAAAAGACAATGCTTTCATAGGCAGATAGATACATTACATATAGCCCCCACGTTCCCCTTAAGAAGGCATTTTATTTCTACTTTATAATTTGTAAGAACTGAGTTAGAAAAGGTCAAATTGGCAGACTGCAACCACCCATGTGCAATTAGGCAAAAGCTAGAACTCAAATTTTGAGTCTAAGGCCTTTTCCCACTGATCACAAGGGCCTCTTATGAACAGCATCAACCAATCCATGGGGAACTGATCAACTCCTGAATCTATCTGTCCCTTTCCGTGGCCACAGCCATGCCTTGAGGTGCGGCCTCATCGCTTTGTGGGCATCACTTCAATAATGTGCCTCCACTGTGGCCAGGTCAGCCTTCTGAAAACGCTGCCGCTGTGCCCACTCCACTCTACTCAGAAGGACCTGCTGCTTGGTGGTCCTTCCCTCACCCTGGCACTAAGGATCCCCACTGCTGCCTGCCTGGCCTGCCCTCCTCTGCTTTGCAGTAGACCCTGGGCAGCAGGAGCAGTGTCTCTGCTGCGCCCCATGGGAGTGCAGTTCCCAGTGGCATGCATTTACACATGAGCCTCAACAACAGGAGTGCAGCCAGAGAGAGATGGGGCTGGAGGTTGCGGGGTGGGGGGGAAGGGGATGGAGGAGACCCAAGTCAACAAGTACATGGGAGGTGGGCTTTCGCCGCCCACACACCTCGATGTGGGCATCCCTCATGCTGACATCATTTTTGGTTCTCGCTGAACACACATTTTAAAAATAACAATCCCTTAAACTCAAGCCAACAACTGAAACTAAGCTCTATTAGGCAGAACCGTGGACATGCTGGTTTCCCTGAGCCTGCCGCCAGAACCCTCAGGAGATCTGAGGTCCAGTGCATGATTTCTGTCCAAGACCTGCCTCGAGGCAGAGATACGACCTCCCTGTGTGCAGCTCATCTCATTTCAGTGAGGTGTTTATCCAAAATATCTGTTAACCCAAAAGAATTGAAATCATCACCTCAAAGACATATACTCCCTTGTCCACTGCAGCACCAGTCACAGCGGCCTCAGTGTCCAGCAGTGGATGCCTGGACAGAGGTTATCTATACGTGCAATGGAGTATTAAGCTTTAAAAAGAAGAACATTCTTCCATAAATGACAACTTGGATGAAATTTAAGGACCCTATGCTAAGTGAAATAAGTCAGTCACAAAAGGACAAATAGTACATGATTCTGTTCATGAGAAGTTTAAAATAACCAAATTCACAGAACTGGAGAGTGGAATGTGGCTGCCAGGGCCTCTGGGGCCAGAGTACTGGGGAGTGACTAGCAACAGGAATAAAGTTTTTTATTTTATTGAATTTTTACAGAGAGGAAGGGAGAGGGACAGAGAGTTAGAAACATCGACGAGAGAGAAACATCGATCAACTGCTTCCTGCACACCTCCTACCGGGGATGTGCCACAACCAAGGTACATGCCCTTGACCGGAATCGAACCTGGGACCTTTCAGTCCTCAGGCTGATGCTCTACCCACTGAGCCAAACCAGTTAGGGCCACAGGAATAAAATTTCAATTGTGCGAGAAAACGGGTCCTAGAGACTTGCTGTAGCTCTGTCCGTCACACGTCCTGCACACTTACAGTTGTGAGACGGCAGCTCTCATGTCAGCGTCACCACCACATTAAACTAAAAAACACGTGACGGCGTGGGCCAGAAAACTCTGGAGGAGTGCCGAGCTCTAGAGGAAACGAGCTCCGTGCCTGACCTGCGTGGCAGCGGGCAGACGTGCGTGAGGGGCGTGGGGAGGGCTGGCTTGGGGAGGACGGAGTTCCAGCCCAGAGCGGACACGACTTGCGGCCCGCGTGGTACTTACGGCAATCCCTGGCTGCTGGGAAGGCCACGGGGGACGCCGATGGGGACGGTCCGACGTCATGTTAATTAGGGCCCAGAAACCCAACCCACCCAGAGGCCAGTGGTTCCTGCAGAGGCGGTGGCAGCTCCGCGGACTAGAGCAAGGGCTGAAATGCCAGACTCCTAGAAAACCGGGCGCACTTGTGGGAGATGACTTTTGTTTGTTAGGCTCCCTTGCTTAAACATTTTCTTAAATGACTGCTTTTCTGCTCTCCATTTTCATTTCCCTTTAGTGACTTTTGTTAATGACTGGCCTTTCTGCCTGCCGTTTGGGGACCGGCACAGCCGGTCTGCTGGGGAGTCTGGCACCCATCCTGGCTAGCACGCCCGAGGCACTGTGCGCATCCGGCAAGACACAGAGCAAAGGAGGCCACTCACCTCGCCGCAAAGTATGAGGACTGGAGCCAGTGGAGCTGTGCGCTGGGCTGACCGAGAGCTGATGGGAGCCGGCAGGGGGCTGCCCCTGCCCCTGGCTTTGGCCACTGGCCACCTGACTGCTGTTTCTTCCCGGGGCCAGCGTGGGCAAGGCTGTATTTGCAGAGTCCTTGGGTTTGGGAGGACTGAGGGAAGGAGAAGTCCGGTTAGATGGCAGGCAGCCAGGCCAAGCCAGAAAAGCTAAGCACACTGAAACACAATGAAGTTCAATGGCTCACACTCTCTAAGCTAACATTTACTGGGTGCCACACAGGACTCACCGCATTGGGCTGTCTTCAACCGCTGTGCCCCTCAAACACCATGACAGAGACAATTTCACGGAAACCAGGACATTTCAAATACTTAAATTGGGCAATATTAAAAAATGTGGAAGGCTTTCGGACTTCAAAATAATGCGATTTTGACACACGTCATACAAAACTGGGCAAAAGCTATGGCCAAGCACCAGAGCTCTGAAATACAAGGTGGTCAGCTGCCATCACTAGTGTGGCCTCAGGAGAGAGGAACTCTGAGAAGCGAAGTGACGGGGAGTTCAGAGCTGGTGGCAGTGGGCGGAAACCGGAACTCAGGCTCTCGATGTCCTGGCTCAGAACTTCTCTCTACGCTAAACTTTACAGCTATATTTTGTCAAAATCATCAAAAAGGGCAACACATACAAAATCTAAAATATAGGGGTGAAAGAGCAAACTGATGACTGACGTTCCACCTGCCCTGCTGTAGTGAGGACTCATTGTTGTCTTAAATAACATATTTAGCCTTGATTAGGAATGTTATGGTAAGTAAAAATGTGTGAGTTCACTAATACTATTTTCTCAAAGAAAAATAAACCAAAACAAATACATGTAAGGAGTGGCAATGACTGACAAGCCAACATGGAGCTCTAGGAAGTTGAAGAGATTTACTTTTTAACCGAAAAGTGAACTTCCCTGCGTTATGCAAGCAGAAAGGATTCAGGACGCTTAGAGCTTTGGGGCCCGCTCTGAGGAGTTAAGAGTCTCTTATCTCTTAAGCAGCAGCAGGCATCACCAGGCACTCCCTCCAAAGAAGATAAGAGAGTTCTTCCACACAAATCCATCTCAACGTGGGGGAAATCCCCCTGTGGATAAACAGGCCGTCCTTGTTTTATGCCATTTATTTTCCTTTTTATATGATCGTTTGGTACTTTATAGGCAGCCAAAGTAGAGCAAATGACAAGAGTCAGCACACTGCCCCTCTTCATAGCTGCTGCCAGCCTGAACCGCCTGAGATGCCACCTGAAGTGGTCATCTGCCCAGGTCAGTGTGAAGAACTAAACTCATACAGTTAAATAAAACCCTCAAGCTCAAAGGTATTTTCCCTTGAAGTTGCTATACATTTACAGTCCATTCCAGGTGACTGAGCAGAAAATAAAGAAACAGAAAAGACTTTTAAGAAAATCTATCATATTTTATACCTTATACTCATCTATCAACTCCCTATAAGAAAGCTAGGAAGTCACCCGGTATGCCTGGTATAGCACTGGCACATACTCCTCAGTACTCAGGTAGTCAGTAAATCTGACTGGAGGGATGGGTAGATGGGTGGGTGGATGGATGGACGGATGGATGAACACCAGGAATACATAAACTTACTTGCTACATTGAAATGTTTGCTACTTAGCATATTAGATGACAATAAGCAAATGGCACACAAACACTGAGTACATATCAAACAGGTAAAGAAGATTTATAATATTGCTAGACAGCTCCTGGTTTCCAGCTCCCAGCACTGAAGCAGTACGGTAAAGAATGCAAACAAATGTGCATTCTTTTGAAAATGGCAAAGAAAGGAAGCAAGAAATTTACAGTATTTTTCTCCATCCAGTGCTCACCAGAGGAGTGAAGGCAAATACATTCTACTGCGTGCCAGGTGACTCTTGGGGCATGGATGCTGTGCCTACAGGCCAGCACCTGCAGGAAGGCGAGGGCGCCCAGCACCCACTGCCAGCAAAAGGCAGCCCCCTTACCTGCTGTCGCCTGGGCTCGGCCCCTGCTCCAGTGCGCCCGCAGAGGAGGGAACAGGCCCACCCCCTGCGCTGCTTTCAGCCCTAGAGCTCTGGGAAGGGGGCTCTGGGCCAGCAGGAGCCAAGGTGCTGCCATCTGTGGGCGGGAGTGGCGGCTGGAAAGCAGGGGATACGTGCTTTCTATTTAGGGTGCCACCCCGCCGGTAGGCCTGGAAGTCCATAAGCTTCACACCAAAGCTACACAGAGAGAAGAAACAGTCAACACACCATGCGAGCCAATAACGGACACAGAAGCCCATTGGTCCACGCGTGTTCAAACCCGCACAGTACAGTCACCCAAGTTGCCCAGCATGCAGTGCAGCAACAAGGACCAGGTGGATGGCCACCCCTATTACTGAGGCAAGCAACTCAACTTGGCCTCACCCCTGCAAGAACCAATGGGCCTGGTACTGACCAGTGTCCTTCTCAATTGGCAGGAGCAGCTGACACACGCAGGCAGACCGAAGCATGAGTGCGTGACATCACGTGAGCCTGTTTAAGTCCACGTTACCACACATACATGGTCTCAAATCTGTACGTGGGAGTCCTACCAGGGCATTTTTAGCCCTGGGCAGAGCAGGGGTGTGTGCGAGAGCAACTGAAAGTGCAGGGCTGGGAAGCTGCTGCAGGGCTGGACATCGGGACCAGAGCACCGGGCAGAGGAAGGCTCACTTTCACTTAAGCCCACTGTGTATACATTTCAAAAAATAAGATTTGTTTTTAGCTAAAAAATAAGATTTATGGCTCCCTGAGCATTTGTTTCCAGTGGGAGCCTACCCAGGCAGATACCTGAGAACTGTTTACTGTGTGCTAACTGGAACTCTACCGTTTAAGTAACATTCTGTAACTTAAATATATGAAGGCAGATTTGCTATGGCCGTTTGTCATCAAGAAGCATTGCTGGCTGTGTGAAGGGAAAACTTCTGCACAGCAAACGTGGCTTCACAGGGACAGAAAAGGAAAGCATTTCTCTTTGCAATCAGTTAAAAAAAAGTCAAAACAAAAACCCAAACCTCACTATAAGACTGGGCAACTAAAATAAGAGCTTGTCTGAACATTAATGACTTCGAGTAACAGTACCGTCTGCACGCAAACAGGCACGCCCTGAGCAGCACCTCTCCCTCACAGGCCTCCGTGACGTGAGAGCCTTCCACCCGAGCCAGGAGCTTCTACGGAGACGTGCGGCTCCCGCTAAGTTCACACAGACCCTTCTCTTCCAGAACTGGCCAAGACTGAGGCTTCTCAACTGAGCATCAGATTCAGTGGCTGGCTTTCATCGAGGGCCAAGTTATGCCAAAAATATGCCTCTTTTAAACAGTAAATCACACAACTCACCATGAGTGGTGGGTTGTTCTCATGCCCACTCTTGGACGTAAATCCATAACATTTAACTTCTCCTTATTCCCTCCACCCCCCAGTCAAGTACATTAGGGTGACGTGTAAGATGCCAGTGCACTGTGTGGGCGACCGACCAGCAGGTAAACATGAATGCCCACAGCACATTTGGCCTGAGAAGCTGGGCACTGACTTTCTGGCCAGAGCAAGGTTTGCAATGAACTTGAGCTGAGTGCCGAAAACGTCTGGGCTCTAGCAGGCCTGGGCCGCACAGGCCTCCGAGGCAGTACCACCGCCGAGGGTTTAACAACACCGGTCTGAAGCAATCACTCTCACACACCTCTCCTTCTTCACTAAGTCCCCTTCCATCACCGCCATGCTGGCAGGTCGTTTCCTCTCCAGGGTCCCCGAGTCAGATTCATTTCCAGTGTGCGATGAGTGGTTGGAGTTTGGGGGGGGCAACAGGTACGAATGCTTCTGATACATTAAATTCCACCTCTGCAGGAAGAGAAAGGCACAGTGAACATGAGACGCAGACAGGGGAGGTGTGGAGGGGTGCTGTAAGACACCAATGGAACAGGAGCTTCCTCTTCATCTGGGAGCCTCACTACTTCCCAAGCAGAAGCCCACACTCTCCTCTGCTACAGGACATTGGCTACACCAGGGAGGCAAGACGGGACCAGACTGGGCATAACTCAGAACATGTACATGACTCTGCTGTCTTTTTTATAAACACAAATACGAAAAAGGAGCGTGGGTAACTTATTTGAATAATAAAAAGTGTGAATTATTCAGTCTGATGAAATAGAAATAAAAGCCAACGTGAACTCCATATTGCCTATAGCAGCCTTCACATGCCTCTTTTTCTCAAAGGAGATCTTGGGCAGAATGCCAAGCAGAACCTCAGTTCTCGAACTTAATTCATTCCAGGACTCGAACACCGAAGCATTTTTCCCTTAGAAATAATGTAAACTGATTAATCCATTCCAATGATTTCCTGTTTTAACCCTTCTTACCATACATACAGTGCCTGTCTAATGTACCGTTTAATCTACAGACACTTCAAAAACAAAAAGGAAATGAAATGTACAGTAAAAAATGAAAATTCAGTAATAAGAAGCAGTAACAAAAGCAAAACAAACAAACAAAAAAAACCATGAAAATATTAACAGCACAAATTTCCCAAGATGTTAACAGTACTGACTCATGCTCGCACATTCTCTCCGTTTGCTGCCTGAGAGATGTGTGATTGATGATTCAGGCATCAGCACGAACAGGATGTTGGTTGAGAAGTGGACTGTTTGAGATGGGAGACATTGAGAATCGATGTGCAGGTGTGACTGCACTCATTCATTCACCCATCCTACATTTCCTGAGCAATCTCCCGGAGTGAGGGGGGGTCCTGAAGATTGGTGAAGAGATGAGCGTGGCCCTGGCATCACGGAGCTTACACTCCAGGGGAACCCACAGCAGGGCTGCTCTGGGCAAAGTAGGGATGGGGGGGGGTCCAGACTTGGACCAATCTTCCAACACTTGCCCAGCCAATACCCTCAAAGGGGCCATGGAGTCTAAGATCCCAAGACTACAATGCAGGTAGTTTACAAACTGACTGCCTACTAGGGGTGGGGAATATCTGGCCCATGATGGTATAAGTCCCAAGAAATCATTTAGTCTGGCCCTGCCAAGGCACTAGGGGTGATTAGTTGTTAGACCAAATATAGCAGGCTAATTTTTAAGTTAACCTGGATAACTGTGTATGGCCCACAAATCTATATTCTATATATATAAAAGGCTAATATGCAAAGTGTCCTCACGGGAGTTGGGCTGGGAGCGTGCTCACTCTCTATGATGTGTGCTGATCACCAGGGGGCAACGCGGAATGAAGGAGGGTCCTGGCCAGCAGCCGGAATGCCCCAATCGGCCCTGTCACCGGCCAGGCCTCTAGTGATATTATAAATATCCAAATGGCCCTTGGCAGAGAAAGGTTCCCCACCCCTCGCCTAGAGAATGAAATCCAAATCCTGACAGCCAGCTCAGTATAGGGCCAGCCAACCTTCCCTGCTTGCTCCGCACTCTGCACAAAGCCAGCCATCTGCCTAGAGAAACAAAAAGCCTGCCTCCAAGAGGAAACCCTTACCTGTTCAGTGCTGCTTCTCCTATCACACAATCTGACTCCCTTTCCCAACCTCTGAGTTTGTCAAATCACTGTCCACGTGCCTATCCTTCTAATTTGCCATGTATTGCAATTTCTCTGTTTATGTGGCCTCTTGCAGAGGTCCGAGTTCTTCCAGGGAAGACAGCAAGTCTTATCAGCACACATATGGCACCTATTAGGGTATTCAGTATATGCTGAAAATGAGTGGTTGGTATTAAATGAAACACAAAATAACGTGGTCACCATGATGTCAAAGTACAATGCAAAGCAACAGTCTGAAAAGAAATATGAAAAAGAGACACCAATTATGCAATCACGAAGGATTATTGGTGCACTTGCTCCTTGAAAAAGACTTTTCACACTGTTACACTATTACCGCATTGCTCCGGCAGCCAGTGAAGCTGCAAAGCTAATTACCTCCAGGGAAGAACCAGTCGGCGTGCTGAATGATGGGTTCGATGACCGCGACCACATGCACAGAGGTGGCAGCTGCCATCTCAGCCAGCGTCCTGCAAGAAAGTGCACAGAGGTCACACGCTTCCCTGGGCAGCCTATAATTTCCCTGGTCTGGCTCAGAGCCATTCCATGACTTTCAAAGGATGAGATATTTGAGATTAATGCAAACGTTAAATCCACAAGGCCCGGCCTATGTGCATGTGGGCCCTCAACCCCCGAGTCAGTCTGTCCTGAGATAACCACACTGCTAGGGAGCCTGTGGTGGCTGTACTCAATGCTGGGCTGACACTAGCCGGGACAGTGCTGTGCTTCCCATGGGGATGGTGTTACCCATGGTAGTCACTGGTAAGACCCAACATCACATGCAACAATTTCACCTACGACAGAACCAAGGACATGAATTGTGACAGCGTCCCTCTGTCATGTCAGAAAATAAGAGCCCTCATTTATGAAGGCTGCCATATATATGAACAGGTCCCAAGATGTATGTTCACAAATTGAAAGTATCTGGAAAAAGATCAGAAGGAAGAACGTAAGTGAGAACAGTTACCCCTCTACCCAGCATGTTCCAACTTGGGGTCATATCGCCATGAGAGCAAATAGGGAGCAAAGACTCGGTGGCTGTTGAGTGCCTACCACGTGGCAGCGCTTCACCCCATTTAACTCCGTCTCTGAATATGTTGCATTACGTTGTATTAGTTTACTTGTCAACGATGCGATACTCCCAAGAAGCTGGATCCTGGGACTGGCTGCCCCAAACCTGTCTCCTCTCTATTATCACTCTGACCTTCCTTTCCTGCAGGAAGAGTACTTTCACCCCAATTTTCAACCAACCAGAAGTTCTAGCGCCTTTCAATTTCCAGCTTAAAAGGCTAGGCCCCGCCCATCTAGATTTCGGTCGCTGGGGCCTCAGTGTCCTGTCGCCTAGAGAGGAGCTGCTATCTGTCAACTGATTCACAGACCTTTCAGATATTGTGGCTATTTCTGAAGGAACTCCTTTGTGAATTATCATTCATTTAGAAGCTTTCTGATATTCAGAAGTTTCTAGCTATTATGGAGCCAAATCTATCAATTTTTAAATTTCTTTCTTGCACTGCTTTATGTTTGGAAAATTCTTCTCATATCTCAAAAGCTAAAAAAAAACATTTACCTTTATGGTATCAATTTTTATATTTAACTCCTTGGTCTACCTGGATGTATCTGCTAATAGATACGATGTATGCAGTTAACTTTATGTATCTACTTGTCTTCCACCTCACTGTACACCAGATCTTTGTAAATAATCTTACAAGTACTTTCTGGAACAAGATTGGGCACACAACATTAAATAAATGAGTGAGAAGTAGGAAGACTTTGATTAAGAAAGCCACGGCACTTTTTAATGCAAACTGAATCACTTGTAATTTTACACAGCTGAGCAGCAGTGATGGGAAGCAAAAAAGGGAGGTGAAGCTTAGGAGGTATATCCAGCATCTCGGCTCTACCATTCTCCTTAGGCAAAGTACTTGCCCTCTCTAAGCTTCAGACTCATCTGTATGAACGAGGACAACAGTGCCCACTTCAAAGGTTATTTGTGAGGTTTAAGTGAGCCCATCATAATGCCACCATCCGAGTAAACGCCATTGCTGGTGGTTTCCCCGGAGCTTTCTAACCAATCTCCCTGACCTCTCCCCTGTCCCATCTATGCTTCTCAATGCTAACAAAGCCACCTTCTAATTGCAATCTGATCGCGTCATTCCTCTGCTTAGAAATGTGGATGGCCACCCTCACCACATGACCCATAAAAGAAGTTTCAAATGCCTCAGCAAGATACACGAGGCCTTTGGGACCTGGTTCTGGCTTCATTAATCTCAGCCTCATGTCCCCTAAGTTCATTAATAAGAACATGCAACTCCCCCCCCCCCCCACACACACACACATTAGAGACCTAGCATTTCATCCTGCAACACCGTTGTTCATTCAGGACCACTATAGGGAGCCCTTTATCAAGGTTCAGCTCCAGGGCCACTTCCTGAGCAGAGCTCCCTCTGAACTCAGGCTCACCCGTGTCCCTCCAACAAGCACCAGGGCCATCAGACTCTGTAATGCCTGTGGTATCTGCACACACAGGTGTGCAGGCAGAGCTGATCCCTGTACTGTAGTCACTTATCTGCCCAACTGCCTGACGGCGGGGCCCTTTGAGGACTGGGGCATCTCCCACACCCTGCGAGGCCAGATCTGGGACAGGACCAGCTCCCTGCAGGGTTTTGAGAATGTGAGCTCTAGGAAAGGTCAACTTTAGAACACGACCAAGAGCTCCTTACACTGGAATGTGTGTCTTGAGTTCTATGTCTACTCTTCCGTCAGGTGGAAAAAAGGCATGAATATAATCCGATACGGGGAAAGGTTACTTACCCTTCATTTCTGGCCCATAACAAGTTGGGGCCTAAGACAATGGCAATGTTGCTGGGAGTCATTTTATTAACGTCGCTGGTCTGAGCAAGCTTTGCAAGGAACTTGATTAAATACCTATGGTACAAAAGATAAGGGGAAAGCACCAACTCTGAACAGGTTGCAGAAATGGCATCTTCCTGCCCACGTGCCCAGGCCCAGAGTGCTCAGGTGCAGCTAACTCAGAATCAGCTCAGGTTAAACATTTCACAGATTTCCTCTGCTCTGCATTTCAGAGAACAAATTTAGGGCTTGGAAGTGGAAAACAGCTCAGAGGTCAACCTCAATGATTCAACCTCTACTTTCTGAGTATTTCTAATCCATTTCTCCTTTATGCGCCGACTGCTCTACCCCTACATAAATTGCAGTGTGAGTCACAGTGGGCTCGAACATAGTAAAAACAAACCCAGTAAAACAAAAGAAGGAGCACATACAAACACAGTCAGACAGGAATGTAGGTATATTGCTTATATGATACTGTATTTGAAAATGCTTCATGTTGTAATTATAAAAAATATCCAATTTATCATACAAATGTATTCTCTAGCACTATAAAAAATGAAGAACCCAACTATTTATCAATAAAAGGTTAATTAAATAAATAACAATAGATTCACACAGCGGAATACTGTGCAGCCATGAAAAACTACTAGGTGCTGATGTGGAAAAATCCCCAAGATGTGTATTAAGCAAAAAAGGGCAAGGAAGAAAATGACGTATAGAGTATATGATACCATTTGGTTTTGAAAAACGTGGGGGCTGTGAGAGAAGAAAACGTATGCACGTATGTGTGCACGTGTCTGCTTACACAGGCACCAGCCCTGACAGGCCCAGGTGCTCATGCCTCAGGAGGGGAACGAGGTGGCTGAGGGACAGGAGCGAAGAGAGACTCTTCAGAGTACACTTTCTGAATTCGGAGTCATGGAAAGGTACTCCCTATGCAAGAGACAACTCGTAAACCTTGTAAAGAGGAAAAGAAAAGGCCAGATCCCAAAGTACCGACACGGGACAGGGCAAGAGTGTCCGAAACGGCACCCTGGGTGTGCCGTGAGCCAGCGAGGGCCATCGCCGCACCGGCCTCCTCCGGGGGCAAGGCTGAGCCTGAGGCTCGCAGAGGTGCTTCCTCGGCTCAGCCAGACCCGGCTGAGTAACATGTTAGGTAACGTGCCAGGCATTTCTCCAGGGAAGTCTGTGCCATTTTGAACCCAAACCCCTTACAAAATATTCTTTGATTTCAAACAATTTCATTGCCAACAGCCACTCTTTTTCCTTCTCTCTCTCCCTTTCTTCAAAGCCACATTTTAAATGAGATGGAAAATGGAGGTTAAACTCTAGAACTTTATCCTATGGAAAACTTTCTTAGAAACATAGTTATTCTATAAAATAGCATGAAACGTCCATTTCCTGACATTTTATTCAGTAGGATGATTTATGCCCTATTTAAAACTATGTAGCATATAGAAAGCTATTACGGAAAGTACAACTATTGGTTAATTTTTACATTTTACCTACTAGGCAATTTAGACTCCAAAACCTGCATACAGTCAACCGAACCTTCCTCAAAACTTTTGCCCTCAGGGACTTGAGGGGTGATGACTGGGCAGCTTACCCATGAATGCCAAGGTGCTTCAGAATGGCCAAAGCACCATCCCGTCAGGTTCCCTTCCTCCCAGCACCCCTCAGGGAACCCCAGCACTCTGAGTGTGCAAGCATGCTTGCATTAAACAGCCTCTCTGCTGGGGATCAACAGACTTTCACCGTCGAGTCACTACAGTTTGATGGCTTTATTTATAGAATGTCAATCATACATACCTAAAGTTAACAAAATTTTGTGGTGGCAACTTCTGACATATTCGCCATAAATCTTGAAGTTTTTTGTCTTGATCCTGTACACTAAGAAAAAATTTTATCCATAACCACTTATGAAAATTCATACAGTACCCATGCGCCATATACGACAAACAGTGATGCTTCCATTGACGGAGAGCAAACAGATTTGGAGTCAGATACCAACAAACAACTGAACTGAGCAGTTCACTGACCTCCCCCAGCCCAATCTCCTGTTGTGCAAAGCTGAGTGAGGCTGATCGTGCTGCGTGACGCGAGTTCCCGGGGTACGAACACATGCACCCCCTAGACCAGTCAATGCCTGGCCCGCCGGAGACAGGGCGCCAGGGAGCCCAGATCTCATCCTAAACACAGCGCAGCGCAGCACAGAGGAGCGGCCACGCCCAGGCTCCAGCCATCGTGCCCTCCCAGTCCTGCGCTGAGGCTCCAGGCCACCAGCCCGCAGGTTCCATGTGTAGTCTTTCACAGACACAGAAAGGGCCAGCCCGCAGCCCACAGGACACAGTTCACTCCGGCCGTCAGTGGGAGACGGTGTCAGAAGTTATCAACACGCCCTCCACCACCGAGCCAGTCTGGAGGGTTACGGGCAGAGTTACGTTATACTCCAGAGGCCAGGTGATGTGTCACTGGGGTGGACTGGTGGCCTGCACTGATCGTTTTCAGCCACAGAACCGATACGCCAAAAGACAGACGCCTTCTTCAAAAGCACACTTCCTCACAGGGACGAGTGTGCAAGTCTCAGAACAGAACAGTCACAGTTTAGGAGGTCGGGAGGTGCCCCGGAAAGGAAAGCCGGAGCTCTCCTCCGCCTGGCAGCCCCACAGACATGATGCTCACATCAGACCGAGCCCCATTCGGGCTCCAGGGAGACAACCGCAACGAGGAACTTGCTCTGACTTTAAAATCCTCCCCGTCTACAGGACAAAGTCTCACCCCACAGAGACAGAGACAGAGACAGAGGAGAAAAGCTCTACTGCAAACCCCTGGTCAAAGTGACAGGGATGGCCTCACCTCCCCTGAACTGTAACCGACAGGGCAAATGGCTTATTTCTAAGGGAGCGGGTGACAGTGTCTGAGGACTGGGAAGGAGATAGAGGGGATGTCCTCCTTCCCTCAGGAATGAGTAATTAGGCACCTTTAAGAGGAGGGACGAGCCCTGACCAGTTTGGCTCAGTGGATAAAGCGTCGGCCTGCGGACTGAAGGGTCCCAGGTTCAATTCCGGTCAAGGGTATGCACCTTGGTTGCTGGCACATCTCCAGTGGGGGGTGTGCAGGAGGCAGCTGATTGATGCTTCTCTCTCACTGATGTTTCTAACCCTCTATCCCTCTCTCTTCCTTTTTGTGAAAAATCAATAAAATATATTAAAATAAAAGAAAAAGAGGGACAAGAGACTAGGAGGCAGGCTGGCCAGTAGTGAGAAGTCTCTAGGACTTTTCAAACAATTCTTCTCTGCGTAAAATCAACTACTCCTTGTCAGGTGATGCTGGGGATGGAGGGGCGGGACCAGGACGGAGCACAGTCTCTGGGTCACACAGGTCTGGGTCTGAATTCCAGCTCCGCCAACTACTTGCTACTGTTTGAGACGTCCCAAGCTTCAGTTTCATAGCAACATCTGCTGTTTAAATTATTAGCTACAGATTATAGGAGGCCATCAGTACAGTACTCAGAACATAGCACATGCCCAGTAAGCATCAACTTTTATGACCAATTATATCAACTTGAGTTCCTCAGCTCAACAGGCACTGGCCGGTACAACACGTATCCGCAGTGACAGGACTTTCTTCAATACTAAAGGGGCTGTGACCAACAATCCATAATGTGGGAACCACTGTCTGTCTTCACCCACTAAATGACCACTTATGTCAGTGCCTAAGTGGTTACCTTCCCACATAAGAATCATAATATGCAGTATTTTCACCTTAACCTTCAGACTGAGGCATGGACCACTTAACAAATGTGCTATGGCAATGTTCTTTTCTCATCCAGGAGAGTAAGACAATTTATAATGGGACACACAGTGCTTCATTTCCTTTCACTTTTAAAACTCAGTGCTCTCTGAACTTACCTGGCAACCTGCGTCCATTCTTCATACAGATGAAAGGTCATCAGCGGTTCGGGCAGCTCCCGTAGGTAGGATTTCAAAGCACCTGGAAGCAGGAACACTTTCTTTGAGGATACAAAGGGGAGCTGGACTCTCAGGACATATTACTTTGCAAAATGAAATTTCCAACTATATAGAACAAATCATGACTTGGTGTGAATGGTTAAAGAATAAAATGCCCCTAAAACAATTTCTGTCCCTTGCAACACACAGGGTGGGGCAAAGTAGGTATACAGTTGTTTGTATGGAAAATAATACAATAATTAAGAAATATTATACAATAAACTGTGGTGTTTCGCATACTCACACCTGTAAACCTACTTTTGCCCACCCTGTATACTGAGAGACCAATGGAAATCAACTCAGCTTCTAGTCATCTTCTTAACAGAGAGCACTTCCCCAGGCTGAGCACCATGTGGAGGGGAGAGAAGGGGAAAAATACAAGCACGTCTCCAAAGACTTGGATTATAAACCACATTCACCTTTACGTGATAACCAGGAAAAAAGCAAACAGGAATACAAAAGGCGGGTGTGTGTACCTACATTTTCCCGTCTGTAGCTTATGCCTAGAAGGAGCCCATTTAACCCAAAACTAAAATCAACACTGGTACCTGGGCGATCTGAGACAGCACTCCCCCACCACTGGAGCGCACTCCTTGGAGCTCACCTGCTACAGCATGGGGGTCGGAATAAAACTCATCCAGATGAGAAGTAGAACAGTCCAGGGCAGCTTTCAATTTCTTTAATCTGGAGGCCCCAGCCGCAATTCGGAAAAGGCCCTAAAGAGAATGCAAAACCATTTAGCATCAAGTTCATGCTGGAAGCCTGGCAATGAGCAGCAATAAGACCCTAATGGAGGACCCCGCCCCACGGCCAGCACATGTCGCCTGCAGGGGGAGTCACGCTGCCAAACCAGTCAGTAGTCCTTTGCCCTGCCCCATTGCTAAAATTCCAGTGCCCATTAGAAATCTATTTAAAAACAACATATTATACTTCCACAAGGGGATGCTACAGATTTTTTAAACTTAGGAATATTTTTAAAAATGGACGTCTCGGGGAAAAATTGTAAGACTGAACTGCTAGCTTCTTTCACTGCCCTACATATACTTGAGAGAAAAATCCACGAAGGGTCAACAAGTGAACTACGAAGACATTGGGCCAGGAACCTAGTCCAGGTTTCTCAACCGTAGCGGTACTGACATTTGGGCCAGAGGATTCTGTGCTGTAGGCCGTCCTGTGCATTGTAGAATGGCTAGCAACACCCTGCTCTCTACTTTCTGAAGACAGAGCCAATACCCCTCACCCTGCCCCCGACAAGTACAGAGTACTACACCAAGGTAACAATTGCTATCCAAACAGAAGCTCATGGAGCTCTGGTCCCTTAGTGACCTTGCCATTCACTCCCACGAAGCACAGCCAGAGTGCCGCGTGGAACTAACAGAGGGCGCTGCAGGGAGGGGCAGTGCCGGCTGTGCTGGGAAACCACAGACATTCAGGTGCTGTGATGGGGTCACAGGGAGAAAAGGGGTCCACCGTGCTGCACATCCCGACGGGGCTGTGTGGCAAGGGCAGTGCAGCTCGAAGCCAGCCGTGCCCTCACCTCCTCCTTCATGCCTGTCTCCAGCAGCAGCATCACACAGGCTTCAATGGGCAGCGCGATCTCTCGGCTACTCCGCTTCAGGTGTTCCTCCAATGGAGTCCCGAAGGCTGGCTTCTCCGCCCACTTATCTAGAGCAGCAAACCGTCAGTAAGACCTGACAACCCTGCGGCATCAGCGTGCGGCCCCCCACGCTACCACGGGACTGAAGATGGCCAGTGTGACCTCGGACAGAACCCAGGCCACAGCGGCGCGGCTGGAAGCAGTGCTGGCAGCATACAGGCAACTGTTTATTTCCAGGGCCCAGATTCTGCTTGGACCAAGAGAGGTGAAGCAGTGTGGCAGAAACACGTCCAGTGGAGCAGCAGAACAGAAACACGACTCCAGGAAGGGCTGCCGTGAACCAGGCGGGCAGCAAGGGGCCTGGCGGGCACTGTGGGACCTAGCGCTGCCTGAGGTGGGGAGGGAACCAGCTGGCAGAAACGCTCCCATGAGGAGCCCTTAGCTCTTCCCAGCGACAGGAAGGGCTACTGTCCTCCTCCCACTGTCAGTGGGCAATCACCTTTCAGCCACTTGGCTGTTCCCATCTTGGATGGAGCAGTGCTCACCCACATATAAAGCAGGTGCAGAGCCCACTGCCTGAGCCACCTGTCGGGGAAGAAGTGCGAAACCCCACAAGTCCATGGAGAAAGGTGGGCAGAGGCTGCTGAACGAGATGACGGAGGGGGCAGGGGACAAAATCAGAGAGCAAGCCACTCTCCTAAGTGTCAGGAGCCCCTTGTCTCTGGTCCAGTCCCGGCGAGTGAGATTACTAACAAAAAAAGCAGCCAGGGGCCTGGTCCTTCTCAGACACAGAGCTCTGTGACGGCCCCTCAGAGGCCAGATCTTACTGTGAATGCTTTGTCCTTTTTATCTAAAGCAATGATTCTTGATGTGGGCAGAACACGGCCACTGACGCTTCTAGGGAGAAATAGCAGAACCACCCAGGGAGGCTGGGACAAGGCATTTGTCGCCTGAGGCCTGCTGGAACTCTCTAGTAAACACTGTGTTCTAATCCCCCGCCTGCTGAAATGTGAGAACCACTGATCTAGAAACAGCTCCTGGGGCAAACTCCACCAAGGTCGCTGGCCTCTCAAACCACACACCTACTATGTGCCCAGCGCTGCACAGGACCCGAGCTCTGAGCCCCGCCCAGTGTGAGAGCTGATTGTGAACAAAGTACAGGACACACATGTGAACACATACCAATAACGAACAAGACAAGACACGTTCGCTGCATCTGGGCAGAAAGATGGCATAGGCAAGGGCACAAGTGTGGTCTCTATGGGCCCCATCGGTGCTCAGTCAGGGAGGGTCTCCTGAAAGGCCGCAGCTGCCCTCGGAGCCAAACCCTGCTGCACGCAACAAGCAGACCCTGGGTCACCAGACCTTCTGCACTTCCAAGGGAAGCCAGGATTAGGATTGGTACGGGAAAGAGTCTGGTTTTTAAATGATGGAGTAGTTTAAAAATGTTTAATGAGATATGGCAGTTTGCAACTTCTGGTGTAGACCACACGTGAGAACAATTCCGAGAAGGCTCGCTGCTGGCTTCTGCTGTGGAAGGAAGAGCGTGGGGCTTAGAAAACAGACTAGAGGTAAACAGACTGGGAAGACGGACTGAGGCAAGACCAGGAGCTTGGGAATTTACATGTCACCCCCCAGCAGGCGCTGCAGAGGAGAATGGGCAGAACCGACGGCGGGACAGAGTGAGGAGCTGCTCCCACAATTCAAGCAGGGCTGCCTGGAGAAAACAATAGACAGCCGGTGGTCAGGGACGGCCGCGCAGCAGCTTCGAGGACTGAGCCGCAGGTGAGAGCGGAGGTGGTCAGAATGGGGGGCACAAGAGGAAAGGATGAGGGAAGGCTGGAAGGAGGGAGTGAAGAACTCAGAGCAAGGACCCGGCCCTGGAAAAGGCGGTGGGGCAGAAATGGAGGAAATACAGACCTAAGAGTGAAAGAAAGCAATAGAATGAAATGAGGGAAAACTTACCCAGGAAGAAATGGCCCAAGTCACATCAAGTGCCAGGACAGATAATTAAGAAAGAGGTCACTGCTCTTTTGGAAATTAGTGTTTTTTTAAAAATGTATTTCTACTGATTTCAGAGAGGAGGAGAGAGGGAAATAGAAACATCAATGATGAGAAAGAATCATTGATTGGCTGCCTCCTACATGCCGCCTACTGGGGATCGAGCCCACAACCCAGGCATGTGCCCTTGACCAGAATGGAACCCAGGACAATTCAGTCTGCAGGCCAACGCTCTAGCAACTGAGCACAGCCAGCTAGAGGTGTTGGTGTTTTTTAACGAGCAGTGATTGGGAACAGAAACCAGAGGCAGTGTTCAGGAGTGGGAAGGAGGTAAGAAGACGCAGTGGCAGGCGGAGATGAGTCAAGATCCCCCAGTAGATGAAGAGAGTTAAAGGGGACACTAACCAAAAGCCAGCTGACTGTGAACATGAGATCGGGGCACGCAGGGGCATGGGGCAGTGGAGTCGAGTTTTTCCCCACGTAAGGATACTCTGAGTCTTTCTGAAAACAGAGAAGAAAAAGGAAGAGGGAGACAGGCTAAGAGGAGAGGCAGATACGAGGACAGGCTGCATTAGGCTGGGAGGCAGCAGCCTCAGGGAGAGAAAAGACCACATTGCTGTCTCCAGCTGTGCCCCCACCAGCGTTCCTTATTCCACCTCAACCCTGTCCCTGCCCGCTTCTCCCCCCGGTGACTTTCTTACATACTTCTCTAGGGAAAATGGGCTTGGGAGAAAATAGAATGAAAGTAAAAAAAAAAAAAGACTGCTAAATAAATCTTTTCTTTTTTGTGCTTTTGTTAATCAACTCTTTCAACAAAATGCTTACTACTTGATCCTCTTCAAGCCCTGCACAGAGTAGGTGTCCCAGGAACACATGCTCTCTGTGCTCTGCCTGTGCTGTGCGAGGCTGAATGCTTGCCGCAGCTTCTTTGCTCTGTACTGTGGCTCCCAACTGTCAGGTAGGAACTAGGAAACAGGACCCCAGAAGAGCAGGGGCAGCTCGTCTTGTGGAGAATTGGCCGGCCAAGCAGTCACACACTGAGATGGCTAACAGAACTGCCCAATTCCAGTCAAGAAACTTATAGCCAAAAAGCCCAACCTGCTGGGCCCTCCTAAGAGTTAGTGACGTGGCACTCTCGAGGGTGCTGAGTGTGTGCACACCTGCAGCACACGCCCCTACCCACACACTTGCTCCCTCTTTCACAATCACAGTGCTCACGCCCAGCACCTGGCTGCATCCTCTCAGCACAGACCACTGGTTTAGCAGGACGACCCTAAGCTCCAAATGTCTGGTCAAATAGTAGAGTAGGACCAGGCACTGCACCTTCTGCCTCAGCCATGTCCACTCATATCTGCTGGCAAGTCAGAGAGAATTAGAACCCAAAGCTTAATGTTCAGAAAACCATCAAACTAAACATCCACTCATCCCGGCGGGCAGAGTCTGCCACGTGCTTGAAAAGGGCGGCCGGAGCACCAGTGCGGATGAGCACCAGCGCCCGTGGGCAGACACGGGGGAGGCCTGAACAGTGTGGCCGCAGTCTCACCACTCAATCACCAAACAGTGCCTGATGGTGAAGTGCCACAGACTAGCTTCCAAAATTCCTTTAGCAAATTCCAAACCATTCTCCCCAGGAGGGATGCTCATGGAGTCACAGGGTCAGAATCAAGCCCATGGGACTAATCACTGAATTGGGAAAAGATCGTCAGAGGCTAGAATGTGTCAAGCCTATAGAGAAGAGAAACCCACCAGGAACTCGCCCTCCCCGAAAGAGTCCAGTTCTCTCTTCAACTGAAGATCCCAGAAGACGTTTAAATGTCTCATTAGTGTGTTAATTGGGGTTAGGAGAAATTAGAGAATGCAGCAAGGAAAGAGGAAACTGTGCTGGGCACGGGGAGCTCCGGGCCAGGCTGCACCCGCAGGGAAGGCATGCAGAGGGTTGGGGGGCGGGGCGGGGGGGGGGCAGAGAAGAGGCGCAGAAGAGAGGTGGCAGCAGCACACAGGTTACGTTACCTTGATGGGCTTGCATTTCGGGAAGGGCCTTTTCTAAGACTGCTAATGCTTTTCTATGGTAATCTGCTTGGGCTTCTAATAACTGAGAACAGACCCACATTCAAAAACAAAAGTAATGTTAGCAATGGATGGACACACACACAATGGCTGAGAAAAACTAAAAATAAAATCTTTTGCAGAAAAATCTAAAATGACTCAATTTTTACGACATTACCACTGTATCAGGGCCAAGGGCTTACCGTGACAAAGAACTTGCTGTACTCCCCTTCTTTGGCCATGAAACTGTACATATCTGCTGCCAGCTGGTCCTGGTGAGAGAAGATATGTCACTGAGAAACAGCCAAACAAAATGGCATCTAGAATTAACTTCTGGAAGCTTCTCTCACAAAACAGGATGGAAATGGTGTAGAAGAAGCGTCCATCAGCTAAAGGACAACCAGGTATGGGGACAACAAAAACAAACAAGGAAGCTTATGAGGGATGCACATGGAAAGACCTCCATGGTATGTAGTTACACACCGTGAAGAAGTGAAGAATAGAGCTCTACTCATGGTATGTTATTACTTTGGTAAAAAGGGAAAAAAACATTATACATTTTTTGCTGTAATTATATAAAAACAAGAGCCTGGTGCATGAATTTATGCATGGGAGGGGCAGCCCGGCCCACCTGATTGGGCGATCAGGCCAGACCAGCTGGGGGCAAGGGAGGAGAGAAGTTGCTGGCTGGTTGGCCCCGCCCCCTGGTCAAACTCCTAGTTCAACTCCCAGTCAAGGGGACAATTCGTATATTAGCCTTTTATTATATAGGATATCTCTAGAAGAAAAACAAAAATTATTAACAGTAGCTACCTGCTGGAGGTTGTGGAAATTAGGCAGAAGGAGGAAAAAAACTTTATTTTACATTATTTTATACTTTTGATATTTTTAATTAATCTAAATGATTTAGATAAAAATTAAACAGGCCCATCTGTTGTGGCTCAGTGGTTGAGCGTCGACCTATGAACCAGGAGGTCATGGGTTCAATTCTCGGTCAGGCCACATGCCTGGGTTGCAGGCTTGGTCCCCAGTGGGGAGTGTACAGGAGGCTGCTGATCAGTGATTGTCTCTCATTGATATTTCTACCTCTCTCTCTCTCCCTTCCTCTCTGTCTAAAATCAGTAAAAAAAATAAAAAAATAAAAGTTAAACAGTTTTTTAAAAAGCGATAGATTAGGCAATTAGAGATACACACACACACATGCTGTATATACATATATATAATTTTCAAATATATGCACATCTATATTTAATGTATATATATTTCATATATACTTAATGTACTGTTTTCTGTTTTTAGCATCAAGGTGCATAAAATTCGCATGAAGGCCCCTTATTTAAAAAAAAAAATCTGAAAATGCTAGTTAGTAGTAATAGACAACTAGGAATGCAACAAAGTAAATTCATGGATCCCCACCAGACACGCTCCCCTCACCCCCCAAAAAAGAGAAAAAGAAAAAGAGTAAGGAGAGAGGGCGGGAAAGAAAGAAGGGAAGGAGGATGGGAAGATGGATGGATGGAGGAAGGAAGGAAAACCCTGACATGCACAGAAGGTGAGTGGGGATGACTTGGTGAGAGTCTGTGCTAATTTGGGGAGCCAAGGTGTTTGAGTCCAGCAGTCATGTGGGGCCAGAGGACAGAAAGCGAACCCCTGGGCCTGGTGAGGTGAGAATGCATGCATGTCACCATAAAGAACATTTCTGAAACGACACTCTCAAGGAAGAGTGGACTAGGAAAAACTCGCTAGGCAGGCATAGACATCACAGAATACACCTTTTGGGATTGGGCTCTTGGTCTGGGACAGCAAAACATCTCCCTGAGATCTCATAAACACAGACCTGCTTTCATGAGGGTTACAAGTTTGACTCAATCTGTATGGGTGGTCCAGGAATCTTCCAACTAAGAAAGTTGAGTTAAAAATGGCCCATAGTAGTAATAAATGGTCTCTGGAAATCCCCGGGAGCCCCACAGATAAAGTAAGTGCCTCTTAAAACAAGCTTAAAATGCAAAATTGCACAACACAGGGGAAACAATCTACTAAAGAGCACACACGCACCGCTCCCCAGAGAGTTTCGGAAACAGAATTGCCCAAGACTGCTAAAATAAGCACACGTAAAGTAAGTATGGAAGAAGACTGTAGTATAAAAAAAGGCAGTCTTGAAGAATTAGAACTTTAGAAATGAAAAATACACTCGATGAAATTTAAAATTCAATGTGAATTCATTAAACAGCAGATCAAAGACACTAACAAGTCAGTGACACAGATCAGAGCTCAGGGAATTACCCAGAAGTTAGCATGAAGAGAGGGAGAGAGTAGTTTCATAGACTGTCACCCCTGAAATGACAAGCCACACTGTGGAAGTTTAGAGAAGAGACATCAGCCATAATGTACCAGTTCAGACTCCCCAAACCTCTAACCAAATTCTGTGCAAGAAGTAGCCAACAGCCCAGACCGAGGTTAGATTAGATCTGACACAGTGAAACGCTGGGCCAATGACACTGGCATTCCGAACAGGAACCAGGCACTGTGAGGCTACTTTACCAGAGGATTGCTCTGAACATCAACTCTTTAAATGCAAGGTGTGCCATGACTTTGGGAGTTTAATTCTTACCCACTATACCATTTTAAACAAGTCATTTTACTACCGTTAACGGATCAAGGTTTGCTATGGTATTGTTGGACCCAAATAAACTGAAATATAACAGACTTAACATTATCCAGTAGAATAAAGAGGCCACTTTTGGAAAATGTTGAATAACAGGAGGAGGAAAAGTCCAAGTTGATCATCATCCTACAAGTCATCCTAAAGACCTATTGCTTTACCACCTCAAATAACATGTGGAATAAACATATATTTCATGGATAAACACACAGAGAATGAGATCACTTAACCATCTAATCTGAAGTTTAATTTACGAGATACAAAGTTCTGCTTTTCCCTAATTATAAACTGTTATAGCAACACTTAAAAACTAATGCTTCCCTTCCCTACAGACATACAATGATGCCTTTACTAGAAATTCAATCTTTAAATATAATCACATTCATTCCACAAAATTGGATCTATTGTGCATTGTCTTAATTGCTATAACTTTGTTTTGCTCTTTTCCTTCACATATTCCTTTGATTTCAGAGAGGAAGAAGAGGTGGAGATTGAAACACCACTGATGAGAATCACTAATCGGCTGTCTCCTCACGACCCCCCTGGAGACTGAACCTGCGACCCGGCCATGCGCCCTGACCCAGAGTCGCACAGTGACCGCCCGACTCATAGGTCGATGCTCACCACCAAACCACGCCAGTCAGGCACCTATTCTTTATTTTAAGTAAGCTTAGGCATTTCTGTCAAGTTTTAAAAAACATACTACTTGACTTTTTAAAGTAATGTTTTATTCTGATTATAAAGGAATGTAGAGTCTTAGAAAATAAAGAAAAAATTAAAACTACCTTTAATATCGGAGAGAAACCAAGATGGCGGCATAGGTGAACACCTGAATTTGCCGCTTCGCATAGTAACTTCTAAACTACAACTAAAAGACAAGACGAACATCATCCAGAACCACAGAAAGGCTGGCTAAGAGGAAATTCTACATTTAGAAGAGAAGAGAAAAGCACACCGAGACTCAGAGGAGCTTCGGAAGTAAAGTGCAGAGGTACGGAGACACGCACATAGAGGGCTGGCAACTGAGTACGCGGCTGGCTTTTTCAATCTGGAGGGAGACACAAGCTCCCAACTGCTCTGAACTCAAGTTCCAGGCGAGACTCTGGGGACCCAGACTCATATGGAGAGAAAATGGACTGTCTGGTAGCGGGTGCAACTCTAGGGTGGCTTTCTCTTAGAGGTGCTTGCAGTGATTACCAAGGGACACTGAGACCCGGGGGCTTCTTAAGGCATGGCTGATGGGAAGCCATTGCTGTTTGTACTACCTGAGACTCTGCCCCATCCAAGCTGTGTACAGAGGCTTTTGCATATGAATGGCTGGTCTTTTAAAATCTGAACTTACCTAACAAACAGCAGCTGAGTCAAGAGAAAGTCAGAGAGACCTGGAACATCCAAAAGAAGGCTCAAGGGCCCACAGCAGCTTGCACTGCTTCACAGCTGGGCACCTCCAAACCCCAAACAAAGAAGAGGAATCTGCAGATCTCTCCATAGGTAGCTCCTGCTGGGTGGCCTCAGGCAGAGGCTAAATTAGCACCTTCTTGAAGATCCAAGAGCCAGTGTACCCAGAGGTCAGAGCAGGACCATCCAGATGACAACTCCTCAGATCCATTAAGGGACACATGCAGGGGGCAGTCTCAGTGAGCACCAAAGCCCCACTGAAGCAAGTCTTGCCTCAGAAGGGTGTCTCCAGCACAGAAGTTCTCCCATCATAGACATAGCTGATCCTCACTGCCAACTGGCCTGGAGGTCAACTCCTCCTAGTAATACCAACAACAATCAAGGCTTAACTACAACAGGACTGTGCACAGAGCCCACAAAGGGGTGCACCAAAAATGTCCACCTCAGGTAAGTGGGGAGGCTGAGCCACTGGGACCTATAGGACACCTACCACAAAAAGCGACTCTGTCAACTCAGGGAAACAGCTAAAATGTGAAGACAAAGAAACAGGTCACAAATGAAAGAAATAAAGGAAAGCAAATTACTGGATATAGAGTTCAAAACTATGGTTATAAGATTTTTCAAGAATTTTCTAGAAAAGGCCAGTAAATTTAGCAAGATCCTTGAGAATATGAAAAAGGACCAACTAGAATTTAAGCATACACTGAGTGAAATGAAAAATAATATACAGAGATCCAACAGCAGAGTAGAGGATCGCAAGAATCAAGTCAAAGATTTGAAATACAAAGAAGCAAAAAACACACAACTGGAAAAGAAAAAAGAGTCCAAAAATATGAAGATAGTGCAAGGAGCCTCTGGGACAACTTCAAGCGTACCAACATCAGAATTATGGGAATGCCAGAAGTAGAGAGAGAGAGCAAGATACTGAAAACCTATTTGAAGAAATAATGACTGAAAACACCCCACACCTGGTGAAAGAAATAGACTTACAAGTCCAGGAAGCACACAGATCCCCAAACAAAAGGAATACAAAGAGGACCACACCAAGATACATCATATTAAAATGACAAGAGCAAAAGACAAAGAGAGAATATTAAAAGCAGCAAGAGAAAAACACTTAATTACCTACAAGGGAGCACCCATATGATTGTCAGCTGATTTCTCAACAGAAACTAAGCAGGCCAGAAGGGAGTGGCAAGAAATACTCAAAGTGATGAATAGCAAGAACCTACAACCAAGATTACTCTACCCAGCAAAGCTATCATTCAGAATTGAAGGGCAGATAAAGAGCTTCACAGGTAAGAAAAAGCTAAAGGAGTTCATCACTGCCAAACCAGTATTTATGAAATGCTGAAAGGTATTCTTTAAGAGGAAGAAGAAGAAAAAGGTAAAGGTAAAAGTTATGAACAACAAATACATATCTATCAATAAGTGAATCTAAAAATCAAGTGAACAAAAAATCTGATGAACAGAATAAACTGGTGAATATAACAGAATCAGGGGCATAGAAAGGGAGTAGACTGACAAATCTCAGGGGGAAAGGGGTGTGTGTGGGAGGAGCGGGAAGAGACTGGACAAAAATCGTACATCTATGGATGAGGAGAGTGGGAAGTGGGGTAAGGGCAGAGGGTGGGGTGGGAACTGGGTGGAGGGGAGCTATGGGGGGAAAAAGAGGAACAACTATAATAATCTGAACAATAAAGATTTATTTAAAAATAAAAAAAATAAAACCATCTTTAATATCATTTAAAGTATTTTGATAGAAATTATGTATAATTTACAACATGACCTTAAATAATTTATAACATATGACCTTTTACCCATCATTTGTAAAACCCAAAAGATTGATGCAAACACATGTTCTCAGACCTTGCACTGTTCTACTTTATTCCCAGCTTCATCCATCTCTTCCTTCAGGGTGTCTATTTTTGATGGAAGCCCCTGAAAGTTGGTTCCTGAAGATTTGTGAGCCTGGTTCCACCTGCAAAGCACGAGGGGAGTCAGTAACTGAGAATCAGCTTACACACTCAATCTTAGGGACCTCAGGCAGACTCCTTCCCTAAAACTGATTCTACCTGGAATAGGCGCCAGTACCTAGAACGCCAGGTTCTCTTACGTTTACCCTCTAAGAAAGGAAGAAGGCAGCAGAGCTTCCTACCACGCAGGATGTGTAGTGCTGGGAGTAGCTGTCTGCTCCCGCAGGACTGACCACATCCTGTCTCGCACCAGCCCCACCGCTGAACCTCAGACCATGAAACCCCTTGCTAGTGTCTAGCCATGGGATTCTTGCCACCAAACACCCTTGCTCTCCTGCCTTGATCTGGAATGTGCCCTGTACCACTGGGCGTCAGTGCATTTCTTGTGACCTCTTCCTACTACCATGCTGGGCTGTGGTTTCTTGCAGCAAAAAAAGCCAGAACCCCAGGCATGCAGTCCTGTACCTAGCAAGCCATAGCTATGGATGCATTTTAAGACTGAAAACACTTATGATGGAGCAGTGCTCCTCCCCGCCTCCCAGGCGAACAGCAATAGGTGGTGCCGGCGACTGCCTTCAACAGCTCAGCAGCGAGGAAGGGACACTGTTAGGCTTTGCTAAGCTGCGGCGAAAGCATCTGGCATGAAGAAACTCAGTAAAGGACAGCTATGTTGTCATGCCGGCCAGACAGAGTAACTGTATCTACTTCACAGGACTGCAGTGAGAGTTAAGAGCTAACAAGCAGGTGTAGCAAAGCCACGGTGGCTTTGTAAATAAAGTTTTATTGGAACACAGCCATGCTCATTCATGTGCGGATTGTGCTACACCATCAGAGCTGAGCAGGTGCAACAGGACCCATCTGAGTTGCAGAGACAAAAACATTTACTACCTGGTCCTTTACCAGGTTTGTCAACCCGTGTGAGGAAAGGCCTGGTGTGGGGGCTGCTTCCCTCTTCCCCGCTCTCAGGCCCAAGGAGAAGCCCAGGGAGGTCACTGATACCAACTGGCACTGAAGCTGTGGCCAGGCCATGAGCATGAGACCGGTTGTACGACATTACCCACAAGTGATCAGCCCTTCGGGGTTACTTAGTTTTATACCAGGGCCTCCTTTTGGAGCAAGGCATTTGACTGCGAAGGTGATCATAACCACAGGGGCTTTGACACCGCTGGGCCCCTCAGGAGCTGCTAAAATCACAGATCTAATTATTCCCACACTCTCCTTTGCCAAGAGCAATGCTCTACAACTACCTGCCACTTTAGGACACTCGTCTCTTTTGTCTTTCCTGTTCCTTTTCATCAGCGGTGCACTTAAGACCAGGCTGGTCTAACACCAGCCCTCCTGCCACGCTTGGGAGAAAGAGGCCTAAAAGGTGACGTAAGCATGTCAGGTAAATGAACCTGTAACAACTTTCAACTGTCCATACAGCGTTCTCTCACCCACACCGGGGATGGTGGCTGAGAGGTGACATGATGCCACCTTATTGGTTACTCTTCCAGCTTTCCGTACCTGGCTCTGACTGAGTCCCAGTCTAACACCAACTTGGCAAGCTGTTTCCTCTGTTTCTGGATGTTGGGAATCTCCACCTAGAAAAAAACATACCTTACACCAGTTGGGATGAGCTTTGGGTTTCTGGTTTAACATTTAAAAGTGCAGTATTTATTTACAAATTAGAGGTCTGGTACAGGAAATTCACGCATGGGTAGGGTTCCAAGGCCTGACTGGCGATCAGGGCCGGCCCGGGCCTCCCTTCCCTGGTTGCCAGGTGCCGGCTGGGGCCTTCCTTCGTTCTGTGCTGCCCCCTGGTGGTCAGCACATGTCGTGGCGAGTAACAGAACTCCTTGTCTCCCAGTTGAACTCCCGTGGGGACACTTTATATATAAGCCTTATATATATATAAATTTCTTTTCCCTTAGGCAAAGGATTATAAACCAATTTCTCCCTGAATTTCCATAAAGAAGTGTATGTAAAAGGCACTAATTATTGTTAAAGTTGCAGACACAAGAGAACTACTTGCTGCCCAGCCCGCACAAAAGCACCCACCTCTGCTATGCCACACAGGGGGTCCACAATCTCCTTCTCAACAAAGACCTCGTGCTGAGAGAGTTCGAGAGCCAGCTGGTTCTCGGCATCGCCACATGTCTCCAGCATCCTCCTAAAAAACAGGATGCCCCAAGAACAAACTCGTGTTCACTGAATCAGGCACCTAATTGGCAGAGCCAGTGCATTTCACACGATGGCTGCCATGGACACCCCCACCCATCCACTTTTACTGACCCACTGGCCCCTGGCTCTCTCGCAGAGCAGTGCCTCTTACCCCAGGAGAGAGTCCTCTAGCTGTGCCGATGCCTCTTGCATGTTCTGAGCAAGAGCCGTCAGAGGGAGCTTTTTCTGGAAGGCAAAAGACAGTGTGTCTTTTTGTTGGCATTGAAATCCATTCTAGGTTACCAGCTTCAGATCATTCATTTGTTTCTCCTCCAGACAAACTACATGGATAAGAGACAGCCTGTCTCTAGTCTCAAAGGTATGAGTGGTGTGACTTAAGCTCTGTGAGTTTCCTATGCCTGAACTACAGGGATGAGAATGGGGTGAGGTCCCAGGGCTGCGGGACCGTTAGAAGGGATTCAACACCAAGTACTCAGCACACGTTCAGTCCTCAGTAAATGGCAGCATCCATGTTGCTGTTATACTACTATTATTAATTGATCAAGTGCACACTATATCCCAGGCACTAGAATCAGTTACTTTATCACAACAAATAAATGCAGTAAGGAACTCGATTTCAAAAACTTTTGCTAGAACAAGGATTCTTTTTTTTTAAATCTTTATTGTTCAGTTTATTAGTTACATTGTTCCCCCCCTTTTTCCCACTATAGCTCCCCTTCACCCTGTACCCATCCCACCCTCCACCCTCACCTCCCCCTCCGCACTGTCCTTTCCCATTGTTGCAAGATTTTTGTCCAGTCTCTTGCTGTACTTCCGACACCCCTTTTCTCCCCAAGAATTGTCAGTCCATTCCCTCTCTATGTCCATGATTCTGTTATATTCACCAGTTTATCCTGTTCATCAGCTTATTAATTCACTTGATTTTTAGATTCATTTGTTGATAGATGTGTATTTCTTATTCATAATTTACACTTTATCTTTTCTTCTTCCTCTTCTTAAAGAATATCTTTCAGCATTTCATATAATATTGGTTTGGTGGTGATGAACTCCATTAGCTTTTTCTTATCTGCAAAGCACTTTATCTGATCTTCAATTCTGAATGATAGCTTTGCTGGGTAGAGTAATCTTGGTTGTAGATTCTTGCTATTTATTACTTTGAATATTTCTTGCCACTCCCATCTGGCCTGCATCGTTTCTGTTGAGAAATCCGCTGACAATCGTATGGGTGCTCCCCTGTAGGTAACTAACTGTTTTTCTCTTGCTGCTTTTAATATTCTCTCTTTATCTTTTGCTCTTGGCATTTTAATTATGATGTGTCTTGGTGTGGTCCTCTTTAGATTCCTATATTTTGGGGTTCTGTGTACTTACTTCTTGGGCTTTTAAGTCAATTTCTTTCACCAGGTGGGGGAAGTTTTCAGTCACTATTTCTTCAAGTAGGTTTTCATTACCTTGCTCTCTCTTTTTCTGGCACCCCCATAATTCGAATGTTGGCATGCTTGAGGTTGTCCCAGAGGCCCCTTACACTATCTTCAATTATCTGGATTCTTTTTGTTTCTTGCTTTTCCAGCCGAGTGGATTTTGCTTCTTTGTATTTCAAATCTTTGACTTGGTTCTTGTGGCCCTCTGGACTGCTTTTAGGACTTTGTGTAATATTTTTTATTTCAGTCAGTGTATGCTTGATTTCTAGTTGGTCCTTTTTCATATCCGTGAGGGTCTAGTTCTTATCCTCATAGGTCCTGTTCGTTACCATATAGGTCTCATTCATTTCCTTGTAAGTCTCAGTCATTTCCTTGTAGGTCTCATTCATTTCCTCGTTGGTCTTGTTCCATTTCCTCGTAGTTCTCATTAAGTTCATCAGCCTTTTCTAGGAGCCTCTTGAAAGCCTTATAACCGTGGTCTTGAACTCTATGTCTAGTCGTCTTAGTTCCTCCATTTCTTTCACACCTGATTTCTTTCCATTTCTCTGCATGGTGGCTGCTTTATGTGGTAGATGTCCTCTAAGGGACAGTGGCTCAGCCTCCCCAGTTACCTGAGGTGGGTACTTACTGCAATCCTTTATGGGTTGTACAGTATTTCTGAATTTAAGCCCAGCTTGTTGTTAGCCTAGGAGGGTTTGACCTCCAAGCCAATTGGCTGTGATGGGAAACTGTGTTCAGGTTGGATGGGCGGAGTCTCTGAGCTACGCAGGCAGCATTAGCTACGTCCTATGCGTGCGGGTCTCTGTTGGGTGTTAATAGTTGCAGGCACCTCCAAGAGAAAGTCGCTAGTCTCTACCCCTTGCCAGACAACTCTGCCTCTCCCCAAATGAATCTGCACACCCAAAGTCTCGCCCAAGGTTGTAAAACAAAGCAGTCCGGTGGTCTCTGGGACCAGGGGGCAAGTCGCCAGGGAGCAAGTCGCGCGTCTGTGCTTTCACACACTTTACACGCTCAAACTGCTGGTCCAAGCAACCCAAATTCTCCTCAGACTAGGAGACCTCTGCCACGCCCGGCTTCCAGGTGCATACCCCGGACCTCGGACCTCGCCTGGCACTGGGGAATCTGTGCAGTGGGACTTCTCCGCGTACCCCAGACCTTGGACCTCGCCTGGCACTGGCGGATCTGTGCAGTGGGGTGTCTCTGCCCTCCCCGTTGGAGAAATCCAGTCGGGATTGCTGCTGCCAGCCCTACAGCCCGTGCGCGCAGCTACGGCTCCTAATCTCTGATTCCTCGCGTATCTTCAAGGCTGCGCTCCGCCGCTCTTCTGAGTCTCAGTGTCCCACCTTTACTTTTATTTGTGGAGTTTTCACTCAGCCCGCTTTGCGGCGATTCTGGATGATGTTTGTTTTGTTGTTATGTTGTAGTTTATGAATTGTTGCGCGGGGCAGCACAATAGTTGTTTACCTATGCCGCCATCTTGGTTCTCCCCTAGAACAAGCATTCTTAAACTGGGTGTTAATTTGGCTGTAATAATAAAGATTTAACTTTAGTTACATGTCTAAAACTAGCCAAATTTCCAAATAAACATTTTTAGGGTTTTAAGCACAAAACCTCTTATCAGATTTTTCAGCTGAGAATGGCCATAAGAATAATCTGATAATGTTCTAATTGCACAGCCAAGGAAGCTGGAAGTGGGAGGTGAGATGGAACGGCCAGGCACCCAGGTGAGGGATGGCAGAGCCAGACCCCAGTGCCAGTGGCCTGGGCCCTGGGTGTGGGTTTTCCACCACTGGCTGATAGCTCACCTCAGAATCAGAGTAAAAGAGGAGGAGAAGTAACCAGTGGGCTGACTACACCACTGCAATCTGCTCACAGAAGGTACTGCCCATGCTGCATAACTCTGCCTTCCCTCTAGAAAGGGCACTCACAGCAGAACAGGCTCCCCCGCACTAGGGCACTGTGCCTTGACCTCAGCACGTCTTCTCTTTCCTGCTTTCACAGGGCTGCATCCGACACACTCACACTGTATCTGGTTGGCTTGTTCAGAGTCTCTCTGGGAGAACAGTACCAGGGAAACAGGCTGCGAATGTCTCACTTTATCTTCTTTGGTATATTGTAGATTTTGACCATGTAAATGGATAGCTTGCTGAAATGTAAAAGTAACCACAAGTATGTTTACCTCTCTGCCTTCCTCCCAAGTTATTTTCAAACGAGTAGTAGGCTTCACCTGCCCTATTGCCATCTCCACACTTCTAGACTAGGAAGACCCCTAAAAAGGAGGAGCCTGCTTGATCTCAACAGAGGAAAAGTTGCATATTTCAGTCCTGGTGCCTTACAAGGGCATTTCACACAGGTAACCGTGACTATCAAAGGAAATACATTTGGCGCAGCCCCAGAGCTCTCCGGCCTTTGGGGGAGTTCATAAAGAGGAGTCTGTTTATTGAACATCACCCCAGCTCTCAGTGCTAACAATCTGTGGCTCCCCTGCCGACCCCAAAGCCACAAAAACCCTGTTGCCTGATGTGCCAACATTAGGACATTCTATTTATTTGACATGTAAGCTCATTGATGAAGATGTGGTCCATCAACATCCAACTCCTCCACAGAGAGGTGAGGCCTAGGGCTTCAGTGAAAAAGCCTCAAGTCGTGATCTATAAAAGGCATGCCAACTGCACACAGAGAAGCAATTCCAGGTCACTACAACCCATAATATGAGCTCTGTCGTGTCAGAGGCTCGAAGTGAGGCCACTGCCCTGTCTCCCCACAATTCTTTCCTCTTCACATGTTGGAGCTACTGGTGGGGCTTGTGGGATTTCCTCCTGTCTCTTCTGGAGCCCTAGAGACTGTGACTTTCTCCATATTGCATAACAGCTTCTGGCCACCCCTCTTCTATCATTTCCATGGTGACTCCTCTTCCCACATGCAGAGTGCAGACTTCCTCAGAGGCCAGTCTCGGGCACTTTTGTTTGAGATTAGGAAAGGAAGCTTAAGGCATTAGGTTTTAAAAACGAGGGCCAGGCACCCTGGAATATGCCCATCACTTGCCATTCATTTCCCTTTGATAAAGCCAGGATACCACCTCCTCCCGGAAGCCCACCTGACTACCGCCCTCCTCCTCTGGTGCCCATTCTTGGTCCTCCCATAATACCCTGTGAACATTTTATTTAGCATGTTGCTTTATAGTCATCCATTTGTGTGTATCTCCCCACGAGGCTGTGGGCACCTTCAGGGCAGAGACGACCTGTTATTCATCCAGCATTTGGATGTGGCAAGTCTTATTCCTTCTGCGTCACCTTTGAGGCACAGCCCTGCTGTCACATTATACTTATAAGATACAAACACACGCTTATCAAACACCAAACTGTGTGGACAATGCATACAGAATGAAGGAAAGGAAACAGAGACAATGGGCCTGATAAGGGGAATTTAATCAGATTAACAAGGGCTTAAGTCATGCTGAAAGCTTAGACCTTAACCCGAAAAGGCAGCAGCATGTCCCTGACAGGCGCTGCTGGCGCTGGAGCACCTTTAAGTGTAGAACTATCCCTTCAGACACTGCACGTTTGGTTCCCTACTCTCCAAATGCCAGCAGTGTACCTCAGTCCCTATGGCAACCAAAATGTTTCTACACACTTCCAAATATCCCAGGAGTACAATCTGATCTTTGTTGAGAACAACTAAATGAAGTGTTTTGTGTTTTTGTCTTGTTTTGTTTTTGTCTCTTTAAGGCAGGAGGATGACAGGATCAATCTGCATTTCAGGAAACCAACTCTGGTGATCAGACTGAAGACAGTCTGGAAAAGAGGGTGACTGTGGCAGGCAATGCCACTCCGGAGGTGCCTGTGGCAGGTCTGTTTCCAGAAAATGTCCAGGTCTCACTTTGGAACCATGTTGGATTGGCAGAGTGGGAGGGGAGGCGAGGAAGTCAAACAACACTCACAGAGAATCGCAAGCTATGCTCACTGGCTGCTCCAGGACACTGAGGGCAAACTGAAAGGGGCGTAAGACAACCCCGCAGTTTCCAGCTTGCGGAACCGGGGGACAGAATGTGAGTCAGCACAGAACTGATTGTGCATGTCAGAACAGACAGCGAGGAGAGGGAGCTTTCTACTTGGTTGAAAATGATTTAGAAGTGCCTGTATACAGACATCAGTTAGAAGCCATGAGACTAGGGGAAGTGGCCCAAAGCACATGACTGTAAGACTGAGAAGGACAGACCTCAGGAAACAGTATTAAAAAGGCAAACAGAGCAGAAGTCATGACAAGAAAAGGAGGGGCAGGGGCAGCCCCAGTGCATTGGGCCGATTCTGAAGAATGAGACCTGGGTGCAGCAGGCACCCCTAGGATTGGAGGTATTTGCAAATTTTCCTTGACATACACATTGCAGAATGCTTGGTGCTCTGCAAGAGAGGAATGACCCAGTTGTCAAAATGCCCCGTAAATGTCTGTAGGGAATGTACAAGAAAGTGACACAGGTCACCTGCGTACCAGCTCTTCCTTTTGAGACACCAGGTGACAGACAAAACAACTAGCAAAAGACGGTTTCTCACCCCAGTGAGACAACCACTGGAAGCCCTGGCCAACGAGGCTCGGTGGCTGGACACTGTCTGGTACACCGAGTGGCTGCCGGTTTGACTCCCAGTCAGGGCACATGCCTGGGGTGTGAGCTCGAGTCCCAGTAGAGGATGTGCAGAAGCAGCCAACTGATGTTTCTCTCTCTCCCAAATCAATTAAAAAACAAAACAAAACAAAGACAACCACTGGAAAGAGATGCTTTCTACTGTAGGTGGACACACACAGGAGAGCCCAGGGAAGCTGCGGACAGCCAACTGGCAACTAGGAGGGGTGTCCACTAGGGGTCAAGTGCACACTGAAGGGAGAAATGAGAGAAGGAAAGTAATTGGGCTGTGGCTTCCTCACTGAAACGCTAGCTAGGAAGCCAATAAGCTCTACTTTCTAAGTGACTTTCAGAAAAGCCTTCAGCTTTTGCCATTATTCAAGGATTCCTAACTGACATGTCCATTTTCTAATCAATGACAAAAGGCTCAAGTCAAAAGCACTGGAGTGGGCAGGGCTTTCAGCTCAATAGTATCTTAAGCTCAGAAGAATGTTGTGGGCAGGCAGGTGTTGTGAGCACTGACGTGAGATAAGGTACAAATCTGCAGGCCCAGCTGCCGATGTGGCCTGGGGATCCAGCCGGTCAAAGGAGAAAGCCCCTCAGAGACAAGAACCGAGAGCAGAGCTGCATCTGCTACTCACGTGTCTCTTGTCGGCATCCGTGCCATGCTGGCCCTGGAAGCATGCCGTCAGGCGCTTGTGGGAGTGGTGGCACATTGAGCGCACTGCATCCAGGCGCCGTTCGATCTGGCAAAACAGAGACAAATAAGCCCTGTGCAGGGCTGAAGAACAAACTCCGCCTCTTCCTTATGAGGCACCTGCTTTAGGCAGTGAAGCACCCTGCAGTCAGATTTGTTGGCTCCTGGTAAAAATGCGAATGGTTTCTGACACCAGGAACTGTGGGATGTGGGGACCTGTTCTGTGAATGACAGAATGTGTGGCATCATCTCTGGCCTCTATGCACTGGATGTCAGTAATTGTGACAACCAAAACTGTTTCCAGAAAATGTCCAATAACCCCTCAGAGAGCAAAGTCACCTCTGGGTGAGACCCACTGACCTCCCTCATTGCACAGATCCCTGAGAGGCTGGATCTAAGCCTGCTACAGAAAGCGCAGTGGCAGTGACGTCACACGCCACAGCACCAGGAACGTGGCAGGTCGGACCTCCAGCGCAGACCGGGCCCACTGTGGAGAGAGAGGGCACAGGGCCCTCAGCAGCTCTCCCGCACATGGCAATGTGGCTGTCCACACACAGCAAGCAGAACAGACACAGCAAATGTCTACAATTTAACCTTAGGGTCCGTGTTTTCAAAACTTCCTTGTTGGGCTTGGGGTGGGTTTTTGTCTTTGTTTTTGAAATAAGCCTCTAAACAGAATGGCAGCCAGTAGTAAGAAACACTGACTTAGGGGACCCCCGCATCATGATTCACTTCTTACTGCTGGGATATGGCCATTTATGGCAAAGAAGCTGCTTTTTACAGGAAGGAATGCCAAAAATGTGCACTGTGATGACTCACTAACAATGATAGGCCCTAAGGGATGCTTTCTATTTTAAAGAAAAATCAACAAATTCAAAGCAGAATGCACTTTCACCCCAAACATTTTACCCAATGAGGAGGTTCTGTGCCTCTTTCCCTAAGGCCCTCACGCAAGGCAGCTTCTGTCCCGAGGCAAGCCTGGTAGGTCACCAGGACCCTGGTCTGACAGGAATGTTTATATTTAGCAGCAGATGCCATATCAGCTTCCCCAAAGCTTACAATGGTCTGATTTTAAAACACTAGAA
Organism: Antrozous pallidus; assembly: GCA_027563665.1. NCBI lineage: Eukaryota > Metazoa > Chordata > Mammalia > Chiroptera > Vespertilionidae > Antrozous > Antrozous pallidus. Next base: position 116,145,198 of record CM050512.1, on the reverse strand, counting down.
ATTAATACATACTCTTCACTTGCCACAAAAGCATGTGGGAAACCCTCCAAAAAACTCCATTTCGTTTTGACTCCCATTTGCACTAGAATGTACAATCACAGGGACAAGGCTGTGGTCTGTTCTGCTCACCCGCATCCTCAGTGCCTGGAGCACTGCCTGGCACACAAATGGAAGGTGCTCACTTACTATCTGTTGAAAGAACGCCTATCAATTGAGTCTCTGTGAAAGGCACCAGAGAAAGAACAGTACATACATGGTGGCTTCTGTCCCCTAGAAATCAGTTGCCACAGGAAACAGCATGCAAGCTAAATAAAAGGGCAGCCTGCATTAAACAGCTCTCATGGAGATCCAAGAAAGGGTGCAGGGCAGCGATTTTCAACGGGTGTGCCATAGCAAGAATTTTTAAAATATGCAATACCAGGAGCCCTGACCTCTTTTCCCTTAGACTGTCAATGAAAAAAAAAAAAAAAAGACAACTGCCATCCAGTGTGAATGAATCAAAATTATACCTATTTTTTGTCAGGTGGGCAAAAATGTTTGTTTTGTTTTGTCTTTGGTGTGCCGCATGATTGTAATTAGTTTATGGGTGCCATGACATGAAAAAGGCTGAAAATCACTGACATAGGAGGACAGAGCAAGTAAAGGGAAATTTCAAAACCAGAAACAAAATCATCTTTGGCCTGCAACAGTGGGAAAAAAACAACACATCACCCTTCAGCAGGACCATGTGCTGGGCCCCGCGCTCCACCCCATGCTCTCCAGGGTTAACTATGAGATGGGTTCAGCTATTACCGCCGTTCAGAGAGAACTGGAAACTGAGGCATGGGATGGTAGAGTAAATCCCCAAGGCCACAGAGCTAGGCAGGGGTAAACCTGGAGTTCGAATCCAGGTAGCTGGGCACCAGACTCCACACCTTTAAACACTATTCTCCCTCTTTACAATTAAAAACAACAGAAATCAGGAAAAACATCTACAGCAATTATGGCAAAGTTATCTGTGTCACAAAATAAGGAGTTCCTAGAAACTGGCAACCTCTTCAAGCCAGCAGATGTTTGGGCAAGGGGACAAGAACAGATGGCTGCTGCCTGCGATCCAGGGAGCGGGCCGCTGGCCTCATCTCAGGGCTTCAAGCATTGAGTGAGTGATGTATGCCACTGCGGTGGGGTGGGGAGAGAATACTGGCTTTTATCAAAATGAGTGTGGTTGAAGCTTAACTGGACCAAACAATATTTCTGAACGTCTGATAATGAGTTAGAAATATATAACAAATAAAACAATGAGCCGAGACGGGTTTGGCTCAGTGGATAGAGCGTCGGACTGCGGACCGAAGGGTCCCGGGTTCGATTCCGGCAAGGGCATGTACCTTGGCTGCGGGCACATCCCCAGTAGGGGGCGTGCAAGAGGCAGCTGATCGATGTCTCTCTCTCATCGATGTTTCTGACTTTCTATCCCTCTCCCTTCTGCTCTGTAAAAAATCAATAAATTAAAAAAAAAAGAGAGAAAATATCAAGAGTATAATTCTTTAATAAATCTTTGGGGGGGGGGGCTTTCTAATCCTTAATGAAAACTTCCAGTCCTCAAAAAAAAAAAAGAGAGAGAGAGAGAGAGAGAGAGAAAGAGAAAACTGTGCTCTTAAAACATCCCACTGCAGACGGCTGTCAGAATTGGGACGTTGCAGCGTGATGTGGTAGAAGCAGCATTTTAAAATTATGCGCCTTCCCTGCACAGGGAGTCACAGGGAGCAGGCCTTTGGTCCCCCGGGACGCCCTGGAGAGGACGGGCCGCTTACAGGAACGAGAAGCAAGGAGACAGGTGAGGAGAGCTCTGTCCTTCCCGAAGTGGCTGGTGTGGGTAGGGAAGGAGGGGGGTAGGGTGAAGTAATATGTATCAAGGCTCCAGGACCTTCAACCCAGCCCTGAAGTTAGAGAAACCTAATGAGATATGGAAGGGAGTGGACCTGGCTCAGGCCTGGGGCAGCAACGCCTCTCCCTACAAAGGGGAAAGAAAGTTTGAGCTAATGACTCGAGGCCACCCTATTGCCTCATGGTGGTTCTGACACATCCAGTCAACTGACACTGATACCCTAAGTCCCGCAGGGCCCAACTCAACTCAGTCGGGGAACCAGACTGTAAAAGGGTGCAAGGAGTCAAAACTCTAAGCTCTGGCTGGTTTGGCTCATTGGATAGAGCGTCAGCTTGCAGACTGATGGTCCTAGTTTCAATTCTGGTCAAGGGCACATGCCTGGGTTGTGGGCTCGGTCCCCAGTAGGGGGCATGCAGGAGGCAGCCAATGGATGATTTTCTCTCTCATCATAGATGTTTCTCTCTCTCTCCCCTTCTCCCTTCCTTTCTGAAATCAATAAAAACTAAAAACAAACAAACAAAACACACACACACACACACACACACAAAACAACTCGGGCCGAAACCGGTTTGGCTCAGTGGATAGAGAGTCAGCCTGCGGACTGAGGGGTCCTGGGTTCGATTCCGGTCAAGGGCAAGTATCTTGGTTGCAGGCACATCCCTAGTAGGGGGTGTGCAGGAGGCAGCTGATCGATGTTTTTCTCTCATTGATGTTTCTAGCTTTCTGTCCCTCTCCCTTCCTCTCTGTAAAAAAAATCAATAAAATATATTTTTTAAAAAACACACAAAAAAAAAACTCAGATGAGCCCTGGCCACATGTGTAGTTCAATGGTTAGAATGTCTGCCCGCACACCAACGGTCATACCTGGGATGCAGGTTTGATCTCCATCCCTAGGAGGAGTATATGTGGGAGGCAACCAATTGATGTATCTCTCTTACATCGCTGTTTCTCTCTCTCCGCTCCCTCCCTTCCACTATCTCTAAAAAAATCAATGGAAAAAATATCCTCGGGTGAGGATTAACCAAAAACAAACAAGTAAAAAACCCACACAACTCTAAGTTGAAGCCAGTGGGGCCTCTGCTGCAGCTGGCAGGGCCTCGCCCATCAAAGGCATCATTACAGCAGCCAACTGCAGCCCCTCGATCTGCCCAGGACCTGTGACCAGCCCCCACGCACACTCCAACACCTGGCGCTAGAAAGCAGGGCCAGCCCCATATGAAGACACAGCATGACCAGTTTTACATCCCCTTTATCACCATGCAACAATGGTTGTTCCTTGCTGCTCAAACCATGCTAACCACTGTCTTTCTGCTTTAGGCTTAAAAAACCGACAAGCTTCAGCTCTCACCTATGGATTTCTTTATACATGCCTTTAAACAGAACATTCTAAAAATACTTAGTTACCTGTAACAGATCTTCACTGAGGACTTCTGTTTTCTCAGCTCTGTAGGGAAAATTAAAGTTCAGAGTTAGCAATCCAGAAATGAAAAGCAACTCAGGACAATTAATAATTATTACCCTAGAATTTAAAACAAAACAGGCAGAAATGAATGAAACAAATGGAGAAATTCTACCAATTTTTACATCAGAGGACAAGTTAAGCAAAACCTAAGTTATTGTTTTTTTACTACAACCTAAATGCCATTTGGACTCTTGACTCAAATAGTGATTTAAGCCAAACTATTTAACAAACCTACCAAATTCTCTTGGAAATAAACAAGGACATTTCTAAGAGAAAGGAAAGTCTGTTGCAGTCCTCAGCATTGGGGAGTGGCAGAGAAAGGGAAGGCAATGAACCAGGAATTCTAAGCCTCTGTATAAGATATATTACAGAATGGAAGTGCTTATCTTGCCCAGGAACTATTGCAAGAATAGGAAAAGCCAGAAGGCCAGAAAGTGAACGGAACCCACTAAAACGACCTCAAAACATTGCTGGGCCCGGAAGAGCGCCAGCTGCCCCCAGTATGGCGGTGCACACCTCCAACCTACCCGTAAAACCGAGATTGCCACAGAGGTCTCCAATACCTGCTGCCACAGCCTTGCCCATGGACTTGGATGGCCACGGGAGTGGCTCCCTCACCAGTTTCTGCAGGAAACTGAACTCTGATCTGACTCCAATATCTCCCAGGTCTAGAGGAGCAGGGCCTACAGCAGGGCAAAGCCTGGCTCCCGAGGAGGCCAACTCTCAGTTCTCTGAACAGGTCCTACAAGCAGCAGGCCAAAATATGCCAGGCTAGAGCTCACTTGGCATGCAGGGGCCAGGCCTTGCACAAGTGCCAAACACAGGTAGTCACGCCAGTTAGGAAAGTGGAGGCCAGGGCTCCAGCTGGCCTGTGAGCTCAAGGAACCAGCCTCAAAAAGAGCTCAACTAACTCATGAGACCACCCAGCTTCCCACCGTGCACCTGCGCCCCATAGCCTCTCCCTGTCTCTAGAAAAACACCACCAGGGACTGTGGGACTTTGTGTTGGTCTCTTCTCTGGCCAACACCCAGGGGCTTGAGCCGGGCCCTGCACACCTTAGCAGAACCTCCGACACCTCTGCCCTCTGCAAGGGTAAGTGTACACACAGGAAACTCCCAACTCCTATCAGCACACAAAGGACCCCTGAACAAGAAGGGTTAGGAGCAGCAAATACCCCTCAGCCAAAAATGCACAGATAACCAACTTTTCACTCTCCCCAAGCTCACTACTAATAGCCTACTCAACTGGAAGCCTTACTGGTAACAGTTAACACATACTTTGTATGTACTATGTATTGTATACTGTGTTCTTACAATAAAAACAGAGAAATAAAAACATTTTTAGTATTTACTAGTATTAAAAAAATATTTAAATAAATGGGCCTGTGCAGTTCAAACCTGTGTTGTTTCAGGGTCAGCTGTATTCATAAATTCAAAAGAAGAGATTCAGAGCACATATGTCCCCTTATGAAATGAACTTATATATTTATTTTTTAATATATTTTTGTTGATTTCAGAGTGAGGAAGGGAGAGGGGAAGAGAGATGGAAACATCAATGATGAGAGAGAATCACTGATTGGCTGCAGCCTGCAGACACTGGGGATGGAGCCTGCAACCTGGGCATGTACCTTGACCGGGAATCGAACCGTGACTTCCTGATTCATAGGTAGATGCTAACCACTGAGCCAGGCCAGCCAGGCTGAAATGAACTTATTTCAAAACTGTAACAAAAGAGGAGGGAAGCGTGTGTTACAATCCCAGTGTGGGTTGTCAGCACAAATCTCCTGCTGGGATTCATACAGGAGAACCACCTCGTTCAACTTTTCCTAGCTCTTTGTTCAGGGGCCTCACACTGGTAATTTGAAAAGAATAAAAAACAATACAAATACCGTATTTTCCGGCGTGTAAGATGACTGGAACTGATGTTGACAGGAGGAAGATAACAAACAACAGAGAGAGCAAGTGCCGGGCAAGTCCCTGGCGAGTTAGCAACGCCCATCATAACTGCAAGCTATGGTATCTTTACACCCAGCGTATAAGACGACTCCCGACTTTTGAGAAGATTTTCCTGGGTTAAAAGTCGTCTTATACACTGGAAAATACGGTAAGTGCAAACAAACAATACAAATCAGGGCTTTTGTGGGGTAGGAGGGGATTCAGATGTTAAAACATTTATGAGCACAGCACTGCAACAGCCATACATACAAAAAAAAAAGCCAAGTATTACCTTCAGAGAAAACAAACAGAAAATCCATCAAAAAGATAATCATAGTACACTATTATGCTCACCTTTAAATAATGGATTTGCTATGATTGTATTGGCAAGATAAGGGAGCAGAAGCAGAAAGGAAGGTTATACAAAAACCCTATACCATCATTTATCATAAGAGGTCAATAAATTATACCTAAACTTGACAACTCAAAGGGTAGCAGTTTACACATATTTATAAATATTCTGAGTAAATGCCGGAATAAACAGCTAAAATGTGAAAGGAGTTGCCTCTTTGGTTGGGGAATCTCAACAAGGAGTGTGGATGTATGAGGGAGAACCCACTCTACTCTGTGGTAAGCCTTTTATGGTTATTTGACTTTCTAAACTACACAGTTTCATATTTTTAAAAAATAATGTTAGTTACATTTTCAAGTAACATGCTTGATCTGATTTTAAATGAAGTATAACTCTAAAGCACTGGGTCTAATCGCCAACCTACAAAGGTACAAAAGAACACATACCTCAGAGTAGCCAAAATACAAGGCAAATCATCATTATTTTCCCACTAACAAATTTACAACTGGACCCTTTGCTTTAAACTTAGTGGCCTTTTACTGAAAAGGTATCTGGAGGCTGAAAAATATATAAAAATGTGTACATGCTGTTCAAAAATAAATTTGTACTAAGTCTCTTGCCCTGTAGACACTGTATATTGCATTGATAAAATTAATTTTAGAAAGATTTCCAATGCATCTTCTTAACGAGATTTTAGGGTTTACTGAAATTATTTAAAATTACCTATAATCAGGAGAGATTACTTTTTCTCCCAGCTTTACTGAGGTATAATTGACAAATAAAACTATATCTTTTTAAAGTATACAATGTGATGATTTGATTTACACTGTGAAATGATTATCACAAACTCATCTATCACCCTCCTACAGTTATCCTTTTTGTTATAGTTGTAAGGATGGTTAAATTTCCAGTATGGAATACACCATTATTGGCTGCAGTCACCATGCTATACATCAGATCCCAGAACTTATTCATCTTACAACTGAAGGTTTGTATCTTTTGACCAACATCTCCCCATTTCCCCCACTCCTTAGCTCCTGGCAATTGTGACTGTACTCTGTTTCAATGAATTCATTTTTATTTTTATTCCACATATAAGTGAGATCATACAGTTTTTGTCTGTGTCTGGCTTATTTCACTTGTATAATGTCCTTCAGGTTCACCATGCTGTTGCAAATGGCAGGATTCCTTCTTTCCCGTGTCTGAGTAATATCCAGTACGCGTGCGCGTTGCTCTTTGTCCTTTCACACACGGTGGGTCGTTTTCACATCTTGGCTGTTGTGAATAATGCCGCATTGAACATAAAAGTGAAGATATCTGAGATACTGATTTTGTTTCCTTCAGATATATACCCAGAACTGAGATTGCTGGACCATAAATAAGGTAGTTCTATTTTTAATTTTTTGAGGAGCGTCCATACTGTTTTCCATGGTGGTTGTACCCATTGAGACCAACAGTTAAAAATGCTCTAATTTTCCATATTCTAACATTTGTTATTTCTTGTCTTTTTGATAACAGACATCCTTACAGGTGTGAGGTGATATCTCACTGTGGTTGTTCATATACCTGTTAGCAATTTATATATCTTTTTTTGAAAAATGTCTGCAATCATGCCCCCTTTGGAAAAATGTCCACAATCATGCCCGCTCCACATAATGGCGTTTTGGTCAACAACAGACAGCACACACACACCACAAGATTATAATGAAGCTGAAAATTCCCATTGACTGCTAATGCTGTACCATCATGATGCTGTAGCCACTGCAACGTAGTTGTATAAAGGTTGCAAAGATCAACAAGGCTGCGGTTGAGATAGCAATAACTTAAACCTGGGTGTGGAAGAGGGTGACACAGAAGAGCCCGGAGGGGTGGTTGGTTCCTGAGGAACTGACTAATGAGGGAACAGGAATACAGCTGAAGAGGAGGCAAGAGAAAGGGAAACTGCAGAAGAAAAAGAACCCCAAGAAAATTCATAGGAAAGGGTTCAGTGCAGCAGATGTTTTTGCAGACCTCAACAAGCTCTTTAAAATGTTTTAAAAACATGGACCGCAACACCGATTTTCATTAACAGAGGGAATGCTGCCCTATCCCAGTGGTCGGCAAACTCATTAGTCAACAGAGCCAAATATCAACAGTATGACGACTGAAACTTCTTCTAAGAGCCAAATTTTTTCAACTTAAACTTCTAAGGCCACTTCTTCAAATACTCGCCCAGCTGGGTATTCTGTGGAAGAGCCACACACAAGCGGCCAAAGAGCATGTGGCCCACGAGCCTGAGTTTGCAACCACTGCCCTGACCGGTTTGGCTCAGTGGATAGAGCTTCTGCCTGCGGACTCAAGAGTCCCAGGTTTGATTCCGGTCAAGGGCATGTACCTCAGTTGTGGGCGCATCCCCAGTAAGGGGTGTGTAGGAGACAGCTGATCTATGTTTCTCTCTCATCGGTATTTCTAACTCTCTCTCTCCCTTCCTCTCTGTAAAAAATGAATAAAATGTATATTTTAAAAAATAGAGAGGGAATGCTCATGGTACATTATCTTCTAACAAGCAAATCTATAATAAAAAAAAAAGAAACGAATCAAGAAAGCACCATGTACCTACTTCTGGAAAGGGACACTGCCTGGCAAAGAGCCAGAGGCGCTGCTCTGGGAGGTATTCCAGAAGAAGGCATTGTTACTAGAGAAGATGTCGGCTCCATGCATTACCACACTGAAGACTTACAGTGGGCAAGAAGTGGAGGTGGAGAGGTAATCCTGGCCCTGTGTAGGCCTAAGCTAATGTGTGTGTATCTTAGGGGTTTTTGTTGTTTGTGGTTTATTTATTTATTTATTTATTTTAATTTTTATTTTTTATTTTTAAAAAATTTTTAATTGTTCAGTTTATTAATTAAATTGTTTCCCCTTTTTTATCCCCCTATATCTTCCCTCCACCCTGTACCTATCCCACCCTCCGCCCTCACCTCCCCCTCCCCCAATGTCCTCTCCCATTGTTGCAAGATTTTTGTCCAATCTCTTGCTGTACTTCCAACAACACTTTTCTCCCCAAGAATTGTCAGTCCATTCCCTCTCTATGTCCATGTTTCTGTTATAGTCACCAGTTTATCTTGTTCATCAGCCTATCAGTTCACTTGATTTTTATGTTCATTTGTTGATAGATGTGTATTTGTTGTTCATAATTTATATTTTTACCTTTTTCTTCTTCCTCTTCTTAAAGAATATCTTTCAGCATTTCATATAATACTGGTTTGGTGGTGATGAACTCCTTTAGCTTTTTCTTATCTGCGAAGCACTTTATCTGATCCTCAATTCTGAATGATAGCTTTGCTGGATAGAGTAATCTTGGTTGTAGATTCTTGCTCTTCATTATTTTGAATATTTCTTGCCACTCGCGTCTGGCCTGCATCGTTTCTGTTGAGAAATCCGCTGACAATCGTATGGGTGCTCCCCTGTAGGTAACCAACTGTTTTTCTCTTGCTGCTTTTAATATTCTCCCTTTATCTTTTGCTCTTGGCATTTTAATTATGATATGTCTTGATGTGGTCCTCTTTAGATTCCTATATTTTGGGGTTCTGTGTACTTCTTGGGCTTTTAAGTCAGTTTCTTTCACCAGGTGGGGAAAGTTTTCAGTCACTATTTCTTCAAGTAGGTTTTCATTAACTTGCTCTCTCTCTTTTTCTGGCACCCCAATAATTCGGATGTTGGCTTGCTTGAGGTTGTCCCAGAGGCCCCTTACGCCATCTTCAATTATCTGAATTCTTTTTGTTTCTTGCTTTTCCATCTGAGTGGATTTTGGTTCTTTGTATTTCAAATCTTTGACTTGGTTCTTGTGGCCCTCTGGACTGCTTTTAGGACTTTGTGTAATATTTTTTATTTCAGTCTGTGTATGCTTGATTTCTAGTTGGTCCTTTTTTTTATCTGTGAGGGTCTGGTTCGTATCCTCAGAGGTCTTGTACATTTCCCTGAGGGTCTCATTCATTTCTTTGTAAGTAGCATTCATCTCCTTGTAAGTCTCATTCATTTGCTGGTTGGTCTTGTTTATTTCCTGGTTGGTCTTATTTATTTCCTGGTAATTCTCATTAAGTTGATCGGCCTTTTGTAGGAGCCTCTTGAAAAGCCTTATAACCGTGGTTTTGAACTCCATGTATTGTCATCTTTTCTCCTCCATTTCTTTCACACCTGATTTCTTTCCATGTCTCTGCATGGTGGCTGCTTTATGTGGTGGCTATCCTCAAAGGGACAGTGGCTCAGTCTCCCCAGTTACCTGAGGTGGGTACTCTTACTGCAATCCTTTATGGGTTGTATTCAGTGTTTTTGAATTTAAACCCAGCTTTTTGTTGTTAGCCCTAGGAGGGTTTGACCTCCAGGCCAATTGTCTGTGAAGCTCAGCTGTGCTCAGGTTGGATGGGCGGAGTCTCCGGGCCAAGCAGACAGCGTTAGCTCCGCCCTATGCGGCCCCAGGGGCTCTGTGCCGGGGGCAATGGCTGCCAGCACCTCTGAGAGAGAGCCGCTGTGGAGCTCCACCGGCTGCCGGGGAATTCAGACTGTCCCCAAATGACTTTGCATGCGCAATGTCTCACCCAGGGTCGTAAAACAAAGCAGACTGACGGTTTTCCGAATGAGAGACAAGTCGCAGAGCGCTCTCTGCGCCGTCACGCAGCCGAGCTGTTCGCGCGAGAGCTGCCTTCTCCACAAGCCAGCAGACCCGGCAGCACCCGAGCTTCGGCGTGCCCTCCCACTGTCCAGTTTTCACCCCGTGTGATAGTGGGTTCTCTGGACTTCGCCCAGAGCTGGAGAATCTGTCCAGTGGGACGCCCCTGTCTCCCCGTTCGAGAAAACTGGCCGGTTTTCAGCCGCCTGCCCTCTCCGCGGCGCGCGCACCAAACCTCTCTGCACGCGAATCTTTCAACGCTGTCCGCCACCGCTCCTCCGGGTCACAGTGTCTTATCTTTACTTTTATTTGTGGAATTTTCACTCGGCGAGCGTTCTGGTGATTCTGGAAGGTGTTTGTTCCTTCGTTAAGTTGTAGTATTAAAATTGCTGATTATGACGGCAAGATAGGTGTTTCACCTTTGCCGCCATCTTAGTTCTCTGTTTGTGGTTTATTTTAAATACTAGAGGCCTGGTCAACAAAATTCATGCATGGGGGGGCAGGGGAATGTCCCTTAGCCCAGCCTGCACCCTCTCCTATCTGGGACTCCTCTAAGGATGTCCAATTGCCCGATTAGGCCTGATCCTGGTAGGATTGGGCCTAAACGGGCAATCGGACATCCTTCTCACAATCCAGCACTGCTGGCTCCAAACTGCTCACCTGCCTGCTTCCCTGATTGCCCTCTAACTGCTTCTGCCTGCCAGCCTAATCACCCCCTAACCACTACCCTGCCAGCCTAATTGATGTCTAACTGCTCCCCTGCTAGCCTGTTTGCCCCCAACTTCCCTCCTCTGTCGGCCTGGTCACCCCTAACTGCCCTCTCCTATAGGCTTGATCGCCCCCACTTGCCCTCCCTTACAGGCCTAGTCTCTCCCAATTGCCCTCCCCTGCTGGCCTGATCGCCCATAACTGCCCTCCCTTGCAGAGCCTGGTACCTCCCAACTGCCCTCCCCTGCTGGCCATCTTGTGGTGGCCATCTTGTGTCCACATGGGGGCAGCCCTCTTGTGTGTTGGAGTGATGGTCAATCTGCAAATTACTCTTTTATTAGATAGGATAGAGGCCTGGTACATGGGTGGGGGCCAGCTGGTTTGCCCTGAAGTGTCCCAGATCAGAGTGGAGGTTCCCTTGGGATGAGGGGTGGCCTGGGCGAGGGGCCTATGGAGGTTTGCAGGCCGGCCACACCCCGCAGCGACCCAAGCGAAGGCCCTGGTATCTGGGATTAATCTATGTCTACAATTGAAACTTTGTAGCTTGGAGTGGGGTCAAGCCTTCTGCTCGCTCTGGGGCGGCAGCCATTTCTGTTTGAAACTTTGTAACCTAGAGTGGAGGCCTAGGCCGGCAATGTCAGACGGAAAACTTGGCTTCTTCTGTTGCCAGGGAAACCCAACCCTCTGTTCTCTCTAGCTCAGTGGCTACCACCATTTCTCTATCTTTTATAATTGAAACGTTATAACATTGAGTGGAGGCTTAGGCCCACATCGGCAAGCGGAAAGCTTGGCTTCCTCTGTTGCCGGAGAAACCCAAGCCTTCCTCCTGCTCACAGTGGCAGCAGCCATCTTGGTTGGGGTTTATTTGCATAATCTGTTCCTGATTGGCTGGTGGGCGTGACAAAGGCATGGTCAAATTTGCATATTACTCTTTTATTAGATAGGATATTCCAATAGAAATGGCAGCAGCCACAGATCTAGAGAGAACAGAGGTTAGGGTTGCCTGGGCGATGGAAGAAGCTAAGCTTCTGTAGCCTTAGCACCTAGGCCTCCACTCTAGGCTACAAAGTTTCAATTATAGAATTTAAATAGAAATGGCTGTCCCCATTGAGCGAGTAGAAGGCTTGGCTCTACTCCAGGCTACAAAGTTTCAGTTGTAGAACATAAATTAATCCCAGATCCCAGGGCCTCCGCTTGGGTCACAGCCGGCCTGCAAACCACCACAGGCTCCTTGCCCAGGCCGCCTCACGCCCCAAGGGAACCCCCACCCTGATCTGGGACACCCTTCAGGGCAACCAGCTGGCCCACACCCATGCACCAGGCCTCTATCCTATCTAACAAAAGAGTAATACGCAGATTGACCATCACTCCAACACACAGGAGGTCTGCCCCCATGTGGTCAAAGATCCTGTCCCCATGTGGACACAAGCTGGCCACCACAAGATGGCCAGCAGGGAAAGGCCGTTGGGAGGTTCCAGGCCTGCAAGGAAGGGCAGTTGTAGGAGATCAGGCCAGCACGGAAGAGCAGTTGGGAGGGAGCAGGCCTGCAAGGAAAGGCAGTGGAGACTATCAAGCCTGCAGGGGAAGGCAGTTAGGGGTGACCAGGCCAGCAGACGAGGGAAGTTGGAGGCAAACAGGCTGGCAAGGGACCAGTTAGACATCAATTAGACTGGCAAGGTACTGGCTAGGGGGTGTTCAGGCTGGCATGCAGAAGTGGTTAGGGGCAATCACGGAGGCAGACAGGTGAGCAGTTTGGAGCCAGCAGTCCTGGATTGTGAGAAGGATGTCTGACTCCCCGTTTAGGCCCAATCCTGGGATTGGACTTAAATGGTCAGTTGGACATCCCTCGAGGGGTCCCAGATTGGAGAGGATGCAAGCTGGGCTGAGGGGCATCCCCCACCCCCCAGGCACGAATTTCGTGCACCGGGCTCTAGTCGATGATAAGAGAGAATCATAAGACTGCCTCCTACACACCACCCAGCGGGGATGAAGACTGACAGTTAGGCATGTGCTCAGGCTGGGAATCAAACCATGATCTCCTGGTTCATAGGTCGATACCTGGCCACTGAGCCAGGCTGGCCTAACAGTGTCACATCCATCACATCATTGCCAAAACCAATTTCTACAGGCTTCCCTATTTTCTTCTAGGATTTTTAGAGTTTCAGGTCTTATATTTTACACTTTAATCCACTTTGCGTGAATTTTTGTGAGTGGTATACATGAAGGTATCTGTTTTTTTACATGAAGGTATCTGTTTTTCCAGCACCATTTTATTAGAGACCATCCTTGCCGAAACCAGTGTGGCTCAGTGTATAGGAGGCCTGCGGACTGAAGGGTCCCAGGTTTGATTCGAGTCAAGGGCATGTACCTTGGTTGTGGGCACATCCCCAGTGGGGAGTGTATAGGAGGCAGCTGATCGATGTTTCTCATCGATGTTTCTGCTCTTTGTCCCTCTCCTTTCCTCTCTATAAAAAATTAATAAAATACATTTAAAACAAAATAAAGTAAAAAAAAAAAAAGAGAGAGAGAGAGAGAGAGAGAGAGAGACCACCTTTTCCTATTGCAAATTTGTGGTGTTCTTGTCAATAGTTGACCATATATGCATGGTTCTATTCTGTCCCATTGGTCTACATGTCTGTCCTTATGCCAGTACTGTACTGACTACTACAGCTTCATAGCATAGTGTGAATTCAGGAAGTGTGATGCCTTGTCCTTCTTGCTCAGGATTGCTTTGGCTCTTCAGTGTCTTTTGTGCTTCCATATGAATTTTAAGATCATTTTTCTATTTCTGAGAAATATGCCATTGGAATTCAATATACACTGTGTGGCCAGGTTATGACCACCCCATCAGTACTTTGTTGGGCCACCTTTTGCCTTCAGTACTGTGGCAATTCTTCTTGGCATTGGCTCCATGAGATGCTGAAAGTGATGTGAGGAATCTGACAGGATGCCTGATGAATAGCACTGTCCAGTTCTGTGAGGTTTGATGGTTGTGGAACCAGCTGCCTGATGGCTCTTTTAACTTCATCCCACAAACGCTCAATTGGATTGAGATCTGGTGATTGTGGGGACCACCTAAGCAAGGTAAAGTTTCCCTCGTGTTATTGAAACCTCTCCTGCACAATATGAGCACCATGGCATGGAGCACTGTCTTGTTGGAAGAAGCCATCTCCATTGGGATACGCCATCAACATGATAGGATGAACTTGATCAGCAATGATATTGTGCTATTCAGACATTGTTCCACATGAATTAAAGAGCCCAAATCATGCCAGGAAAACATGCCCCAAACCATAACACTGCCCCCGCCAGTTTGAAGGGTTGTACTCATGCATGTGGGGTGCATGCTTTCATGCTGTTTCCGAGAAATTCTCACTCTGCCATCTGCAACTGGAAATGTGATTCATCGGACCACATGACTTTTTCAAATGCTCAACTGTCCAATCCTTGTGTTCCTTTGCAAATTGGAGTCACTTTATCTTGGTAACTGCAGACAGCAAAGGTGTTCCAACAGGCCTTCGGTTTCCATATCCCATATGATGCCACAAATGGCTAACTGCCTACAAATGTCAGGTGGTCATAATAAGCTGGCCATGTAGTGTAAATGGATTATATATATTGACCCATAAATCACTTTGAGTAGATGGACATTTTAACAATATTAATTCTTCCAATTCATGAATATGAGACATCTAGGAAAGATTACTTTTAAGTGACAAATTATGATTCCAGAATGTAATATACAAATCGGGGTGATTCCCTCCCTCAAAGATTTCCCCATTGGCCTGTCCAACTTCACCTTCATTTTAGAGAACCACCACCATCCCCACCTCACCCAATATTTGGCTCAATGACCTGACCCTCCTCATTACTGTCCTGGTCAGAGGCTCAACCGTTTCATGCTGAACTGGGTGTCCATTCACCTTTACCAGAGACATGCAACTGTTACCTAAGGAAAGTCCACAGATTGTTCAGAATACTGACCCAGGTGCTCAACGAAAAAGCATGTACATTAGAGCCAAAGGAATCTGGTTTGGTTTTTACTGAGATGTGTCATCTTTGATGTGTTTTTTAATTCATTAGTAAAGCAAGAGAGAACAATATAATGAATTTGCCAAGGAGTCTAAAGACCAAAACAATAAAGTGGTAGTAAAAGTTATCCAATTAAAAAAATAATGCTTTCACCTGGTCAGGTCAGCCTGGCTCAGAGGTTGAGTAAAGATCTATGAACCAGGAAGTCACGGTTTGATTCCCAGTCAGGGTATATGCCCGGTTGGGAGCCTGCGGGCTGGATCCCCAGTGTGGGGCATGCAGGAGGCAGCAGATCAATGATTCTCTCTCATCATTGATGTTTCTGTCTTTCCTTCTAACTTCCTCTCTGAAATCAATAAAAAAAATATATTTAAAAAATAATAATAATAATGCTTGCTACATCAGTTTTAAAGCAGACATTGCCAAAGCCGGTTTGGCTCAGTGGATAGAGCATCGGCCTTCGGACTGAAAGGTCCCAGGTTCGATTCCGGTCAAGTGCATGTACCGTGGCTGCGGGCACTTCCCCAGCAGGCGGTGTGCAGGAGGCAGCTGATCGATGTTTCTCTCTCATCGATGTTTCTGACTTTCTCTCTCTCTCTCTTCCTCTCTGTGAAAAATCAATAAAATATATATATTAAAAAAAATAAAATAAAATAAAAAATAAATAAAGCAGACATTTCACTCACAGACCTAAACATTTTATATTGGGTCTTTCTGCTTTGTCAGAGCCTTCTTTGTGTCCAATGTTCTGTGCTTGGAAACACTCCACTTGAATGTTTCCTGTCTATAACTGGAAAAACAATACAAGCAGGAAGGCAGGTCCCGCTCACCATTTTACTCTGGGTTTTGTTTTTTCCTATGCAAGTCACTGGGCAATTTCACTCATCATTCAAACGAGGCTTAGGTCAGGCAGGATTTTTAACATATTTATCACTTGTCAGTAAAGCCTAAGATTTCTTCTCATAATTCTCAAAGGCTAAAATAAAAGCAGTGCTGTGCTGGCCTTAATATGTTCGCCTTTTCCTTGACTAGCTGTGGTAACATCCCCCCTGTAGTCTTCTTTAACAGGATGTGACTCTTGGCCCACTCACCTGACCGGGAGAAAACAGGAACATTCCCAATCTGAAGTAGTCCATCAGAAAATGCTTCAACTAAAAGACAGGGTCAAAGGAAAATTCCCAATGGGCTTGACAATTTGCTATCAATCTACAGACTAATTTCTAGAGGAATTTCTGCCATCACTATGCTCAAATGCCAAGCTCCACTATTATGAACCATCATTGTTTCTCACAATGCATTCAGAACACACACATTTCCATAAAGCATGGATTCTGGGAGCCAAGGGAATAGATGCTCAAGTCCACACCGTCTCATGCTATGATCTTCTGAGCAGAACGTCACTGCCTCCGCCCCACCAGCAGAGGAGTGCGGGCCAACGTAGGTGTGCCCCCCCAGAACCTTAGCTTAGCAACTGCCTGCCTGACACACAATACATACTTAATAAATATACACAGAACGAGTAAATAAGAAAGTAGATGACTGTCACACTGATATAATAAGATTTGAAAATATTTTAGATTTCAAAACATGTAGCAAGAAGAAAGTTCAGTAACACTAGGCAGGAAAACAGCCTGGTGTTAACCTCGCTGGCAGGCAGGCCTGGTTTGTGAGGCCGATCTAGAAGTGTAGTTTCTCTTCCGAGACATTCTGCCTCATGTTCTAGAAGCAGCTGCCAGAATGAGTGGGGATGGCTGACTCTGACAATAAGAGTCCAAATATGGAGGCACAGCCCAGTGCTGATGACAATGGTGACAGAGAAATCAGAAATTATGTCTGTCCTCCACATCCTCATTTTTGTCCCCATGAGTCCCCTTAAATGCTGAAATATTACAATGACTGCTTTCCCTCTGATCCCTACTTATAAACAGATTTCAGTACAAGATCTGAATAAATACCATTGTCTATGCCAGGCATTGTTAGCAAGACCAAACAATAAACATTTCAGGCCTGCAGCTACACGGTCTTCGGCCACAAGTACTCAGCCCCACTGTTGTAGCCTGATAGCCACAGACACAAATAAATAAATGAACCTGGTAGTGTCCCAATACACTTTATTTAGGGGCACGGAAATTTGAATTCACACAATTTTCGTAAGTCATTAAACATTATTCTTCATTTGATTTTCCCCAACCATTTAAGAATGCAAACAGCATTCTGAACCACTGCAGCTAGACTTGCCAAAGACCACATTGTGCCAACTTCTCATCTGGGTACAGGCGGAGCGTGGTTCCCACTGGACACCATTCCTTTTCAACACTTCCTAACTTACACTGAAAGGGGATTTCTGCGCTGTCCCAACCTGTTTCAGAAGTTGAGAGGCACTGGCTTTTCAAGACTCCACTAAATTGCTCCTTGACAATCCTTACAGCCACCCTGGGGCCTTAGGACAGCTCGTCTTCCTACCCCCCAGCACACTCTCTACCCAGGAGGGCAAACATAGGCCAACATAACAAACAGCACCGCTCCCAAGAGCACAGCACTGTGCTGTGGGTTACAAATCCACAGATCATACTTCTGTTGTCTTTTTCGCTTACACATTCACTTCGACACACCAATGAATACTCTAAAAAAGACATGGAGAGAAAGTTTAACAAACTGACTAAATTCTGGCTACCTGAAAATATCTAGCTGCATTTTTTATGAGTAACATAAATTCTAGCCAATGTACTGAGGCACCTCAACATGCCATGATCACTTCATGCAGTGAAATTACCGTGGCCAGACCCACAGCCAACCAGTGCACTTCATGCTGCTGGGAACCAGACTATGCAGCATTGTCATCTCCTGTTACAGGTGTTTACAAAACCCACTTGAGCCTTGGCGCTCAGTGGGAAGGCACATGTTGCATTTCATAGTGAGCCAGGGTGACTTTTTCCTGTTTTATCTCAGTAAGATTGGCTGTCTTCAATTTCTGGGAAGGAAATCCACAGAATTGGATTTTAAAAATAAAGGATCCTCTGACAATAAATGAAGCAATTACATATTCCACAAAGTAGTTTTAAACATCTTAAAAGAGTTTGAAGAACTCTAATGAGACAATATGGGAAAAGAAAAAAAAAATCACCCCCACGCATAATAATGAAAAAGAAGGGGGGAGTATTTATCAGAAGGGAAAATGGTCCAATAGAAAATATTTTGGTAACATGGGCAAAATACATATAATAGTTCTATACTCTGAATTATTTCCTTAAATGATGGAATTCTGCCCACATATTGACAGCTTCTCTAAGGTAGCAATTATTTTTTATTTCAAACAATAACAAAACTCTTATCAACCAACCTGACTGTCCAGAGTATTATTTGAACTCCACTCAATGCCGAGGATGACCTGCTCTATCCTATCCTATCTAATAAAAGAGTAATATGCAAATTGGCCATACTTCCGGTCAAGCCATGCCCACAGCCACACCCACCGGCCAATCAGGAGCAAATTATGCAAATAAACCCCAACCAAGACGGCTGCCACCAATGAGAGCAGGAGGGAGGCTTGGTTTCCCCAGCAACAGAGGAAGCCAAGCTTTCCACCTGCCGCTGCTGGCCTAGGACTCCACTCAATGCTACAAAGTTTCAATTATAGAAGATACATAATCCGAACAGAAATGGCGGCAGCCACAGAGCTGGAGAGAAAAGAGGTTTAGGGTTGCTGGGGGCAATGGAGGAAGCCAAACTTCTTCAGCCTTAGCCTAGGCCTTCACTCTAGGCTACAAAGTTTCAAGCAGAAGTGGCTGTTGCCAAGGAGCGAGCAGAAGGCTTGGCTCCGCTCCAGGCTACAAAGTTTCAATTGTAGAACATAAATTAATCCCAGATCCCAGGGCCTCCACTTGGGTCACTGGGGGGAGAGGGGGGCGTGGCCACCTGCAAACCACCATAGGCCCTTTGCCCAGGCCTCCCCACACCCCAAAGGCACCCTCACCCTGATCCAGGACATCTTTCAGGGCAAACCAGTTGGTCCCCACCCATGTACCAGGCCTCTATTCTATATATAAAAAAAAGAGTAATATGCAGATTGACCATCACTCCAACACACAAGAGGGCTGCCCCCATGTGGTCAAAGATCCTGCCCTCATGTGGACACAAGATGGCCAGCAGGGGAGGACAGTGGGAGGTTCCAGGCCCTGCAAGGGAGGGCAGTTGTGGTAGATCAGGCCAGCGGGGGAGGGCAGTTGGGAGAGACTAGGCCTGTAAGGGAGGGCAAGTGGGGGCGATCAAGCCTGCCGGAGAGGGCAGTTAGGGGTGACCAGGCTGACAGAGGAGGGAAGTTGGGGGCAAACAGGCTGGCAGGGGAACAGTTAGACATCAATTTGGCTGGCAGGGTAGTGGTTAGAGGGTGATCAGGCTGGCAGGTTAGGAGCAATCAGGGAGGCAGGCAGGTGAGCAGTTTGGAGCCAGCAGTGCTGGATTGTGAGAAGGATGTCCGACTGCCCATTTAGGTTCTATCCTACCGGGATCGGGCCTAAATGGGCAGTCGGACATCCCTCGAGGGGTCCCATATTGGAGAGGGTACAGGCTGGGCTGAGGGACAGCCCCTCTCCCGTGCACGAATTTTGTGCAGTGGGCCTTTAGTGTCAGAATAAATGGAACTGAATGTTACTGTTTTCCTACAAGTGTAAGTGTATCCCTGAAGCTTTCTGTTTGGTCAGTTGGTTTCCCCCAGCACATGAAATGGAACCTATTTGCTAGCTCTACTATAACCGTGTGTTGTCTCAAAGCTCCACCAATAAATGATTCCTGCTTATGGAAAATCAGAAGGAAACTTTGAGGCCACCAGCACACTGTGGGACTCCCTCAATGGTCTCTCAAGGAACTTCCAAGTCCCTCTCTACAGACCTTGCTCTAGTCATGTTTAGTACCTGCTTGGATCTGGAGGCAGCTGAGTTTGAGATTTCAAAATTTATTTAAGCAAGCAAAAATATGTAAGAAATATTTCGCAAAGTCACAATGAGGACAGTAGACACGAAGCTAAGACCTGGGAGCACACAGAAGAGGGCCATTTGCTGCCATGACAGTGCAAGGGGCCCGGAGGAGCTGAAAAGCCCCACAAGAAAATCTAAAGCGAAAGTGCCAAAGATAAGGCTACTGGGAACCAGGGGCTCAGCTCTGGCCGCACAGGGAAGTGCTCTGCATCTTCAGACAGGTTGTGCAGGCTCTCTTCCAACACTTCTTCCTAAGTCAGCACTCAGGAAGTTGTTTAGAAAACCAAGATGGCCACATAGGTAAACACCTGTACTTGCGGCCTCTCACAACCACATCAAAACTACAACTAAAAGACAAAACTATCATCCAGAACCATGGGAAAACTGGCTGAGCGGAAGTTCTACTAGAAGGAAAGAGAAAAGCACACTGAGATGGGTAGGAGGTGCGGCGGCAGGAGGCCCGCCCATGCCATGAAATGGGCTGACAACCAGGTGTGTGTTGTTTATTTTTCAATCAGGGGGGAGATACAAGCTCCAATGGCTCTTAACTCGAGCTCCAGGTGAGACCCTGGGGACCCAGACTCATACTGGGAGTAACTGGACTGTCTAGTATTGGACCAGAATGCAAGGGCGGCTTTTTCTCAGAGGTACTCGCAGTGATCATTGTTCCTGCAGGAGGGCACCAGACACAGAGAAGAGGGGACCAATAGGGTTGACTGGCAGACATTGCTGTTTGCTTCACCCTGGTGATTCCCCTGACCCAAAATTTACAACCCCACCCAAGCTATACACAGCAGCATATGAATGGCCTGTCCTTTCTCAGCTTAAAACCTGTCAAACTACAGCTGGGTCAGAGAGCCCCAAAGCTTCCAAAAGAAGGCCCAAGGCTCAACAGCAGCAGCTTGCCTTACTTCACAGCTGGGCCACATCTGGGCACTTCCAAACCCCAAACAAAGAGGAGGAATCTGCAGATCTCTCTGTGGCTCCTGCTGAGGGCCTCAGGCAGTGGCTGACTTTGCACCTCCCTGGAGATCCAAGAGCCAGTGTACCCAGTGGTCAGAGTGAGACAGACCATACTGGATTACAACTTTTTACATTAATAAGCAACACACTCAAGGAGCAGACTCAGTGAGCACCAAAGCCCCACTGAAGCAAGTCCTGCCCCATAACGGTGTCTCCTGCACAGCAATCCTTCCATTGTAGACACAGCTGGTCCTCATAGCCAGTTGGTGTGGAGGTCAATTCTTCCAGTGATACAAACAGCAACCAAGGCTTAAACAATAATAAGCCTTGTTATTGTTAAAACTATAACAAAATTATACACACAGCCCACAAAGGGGTGCACCAAGAGTGTCCACTCAGGTGATTGGGGAGGCTGAACCACTATAGGACACCTACCACACAAGGCCACTCTATCAACACAGGGAAGCAGCCAAAATGCAGAGACAAAGAAATATGCCACGAATGAAAGAAATGGAGGAAAGCAAACAACTGGATATAGACTTCAAAACCACAGTTATAAGATTATTCAACAATTTCCCAAAAACATCTGAGGAACTTAGTGAGACCTCTGAGGAACTTAGTGAGACCTTCAAGGATCTTAGTGAGAATGCCAAAAAAAAAAAAAAAAATGGAAAAGGACCAGTCAGAAATTAACATACACTGACTGAAATAAAGAATAATATACAGAGATTCAACAGTAGACTAGAGGATCCCCAAGAACCAAATCAAATATTTGAAATACAAGAAAGCAAAAAATACCCAACCAGAAGAGAAAAAAAAAATCCAAAAAGACAGTGCAAGGACCCTCTGGGATAACTGCAAGCGTACCAACATACAAATTATGGGGGTGCCAGAAGAAGAGAGAGAGCAAGATATTGAAAATCTATTTGAAGAAATAATGACAGAAAAGTTCCCCTATCTGGTGAAAGAAATAGGCTTACAAGTCCAGGAAGCACAGAGAACCCCAAACAAGAGGAATCCAAAGAGGACCACACCAAGATACATCATAATTAAAATGTCAAGGGCAAAAGACAAAGAGAGAATATTAAAAACAGCAAGAGAAAAACAGTTACCTACAAGGGAGTATCCATATGACTGTCAGCTGATTTCTCAATAGAAATTATGCAGGCCAGATGGGTGTGGCAAGAAATATTTAAAGTGATGAATAGCAAGAATCTATAACCAAGATCACTCTACCCAGCAAAGCTATCATTTAGAATTGAAGGTTAGATAAAGAGCTTCACAGACAAAAAAAAGCTAAAGGAGTTCATCACCGCCAAACCAGGATTATATGAAATGCTGAAAGGTATTCTTTAAGAAGAGGAAGAAGAAAAAGGTAAAGAAAAAAAAATTATGGACAACAAATACATATCAATCAACAAGTGAATTTAAAAATCAAACAAATAAAAAATCTGATGAACAGAATAAACTGGTGAATGAAATAGAATCAGGGGCACGAAAAGGGAGCAGACTGACAATTCTCAAGGGGAAGAGAGTGTGGGGGGTGCGAGAAGAGATTGGATAATCTTACACCTATGGATGAGGACATGGTGGGGTAGGGGAGGGGTGGGAACCAGATGGAGGGGAGCTATTGGGATGGGGGGTGGAACATCTGTAATAATCTGAACAATAAAGATTTTTTTTAAGGAAGTTGTTTAACAAGTTAAGCATCTAGCCTGTTTTGTCTTCCAGATAGAAAGTATAGTGTGAGCCACCGGTAATTGACTGGGTGCTTAATGTGTTAAAAAAAAAAATGACTACTACCTGGACTCCCACCCAGAATGACTGAATAGAAAGCTCTGGGAGCAGGGCCTGGCTTTTTAAAAGCTCCACATTGCACTCCACAGTGCAGTCCCCACTGAGAACCCCCACACTGGAAGGTCAGAATACGGAGAGCTGCCAGGTGGCAGAGTAACTACCAGGACAGGGTAGAAAGAGGGCCCAGAAGTAAGTGATGGGCAGCAGCAGACACTCTGTCAGGTTCCTGCAGAACAGGCCATCAACACCCTTTTCAAGACTGCCTGGAATGTGTCTCATGCGCAAGATTCACCGTTGTCTTGCCTTCGTAGGCAGAGGAAGCTGAGTGATAAGAAGCTGATAGATTCCAGATTCTAAGTTTCACCTTTAGCAAAGACTGAGGAGACTGCTCTGGAGTCAGAGAGACGGGCTCGAGTCCAATGTTGTCGCTGGGTGAACTATAAAGGTGAGTCTGACTCCTCCACTGTAAAATGGAATGATTCTGCTGTAAACAGAAGTGATGATCGTGCCACCACAGAGTGGCTGTTTAGAACCAACAGTTACCTCATTACCCCATTTATCTTGTTAAATTGGTCCCTGATACCCAGGGTTCATGTACATTGGCTATTCTGAGAATGACAACAAATAATCAGCATCAGATAAATCCCAAGCAGCAAGTCTTATCTCAGAATGACCTTTCTGCAGGTATTTAAGCAGTTCTAGCTTCTTCTGCAGGAAGTCATGGTAAGAGGCGTGCCAAACTTAGAGCAGGAGCAAGGCAGGCAGCTCCCTTAAAACAAAGGGCTGGTTGTGATAACGCTGTGTGGGCTGGAGGCCACCAAAGACACAAGCACACAATACACAGAAACTTAAAGACAAGTATGTGGTGAGCTGACAAAACCCTGCATCAAAGGATCAATGTGTCCCACGGCTGTGCTCGCACTGCCGGTGAGGAGGCTGTAAAAACGCCAGTGCTGGGGTGCTGAGAGGGAGGGCCTTAAGAACTCGAGACAGAAACCATCTCAGGATGGACCTGCTACAATGTACTTAGATCTCTACTCACTCAGGCAGCGCTCGGGGAGCTCTCACTGACTGTCCAGAACTGGGGAAGAAGAAAAGGAGAGAAACGAGCCACAGTCCCACTCGTGGGGAGCCGATGGGAAACACAGGAATATAAACAACCACCTTCTTCAGAGTGCCGGGAACAGAGACAAGAGCCATGCACTGTGTGGCCAGGAACAGCTTCACAGGGAAGCAGTCCGAGCAGGTCTCAGTAAGACAGGCACATCCAAAGAACACAGGGCAGGGGATTTGGAGGGGGTCCTGCACTGGGAACAGAATAGGGGGTGTGGGACCCACTGAAAGAAAGGCATTGCCTGCTGAGGACTAGGAGGCAATGGGGAGCCACTGACGGTTTCTCCACAATGGAGTGGCAAATCTAAAACTCAGCTCTGAACTTCTGATGGCAGTTCTGGCAACAGAGTAAGAATGGAGGCAGCGAGAATACGTAGGGGCAGAAGAGTAGGGGGTGCTCTGCAGCTATCCATGGGACAGTAAGAACAAACTCACAACTTGGTCCTGGCCAATATGGACTTACCACTATTGAAACAGAAATAGCGTGGCAAAATCACTGGCTATAAACTATCAACTTAAAAAATATTTTTGAAAGTTCAAAATATTCATAAAATAAGGAGCTCTCTCTGGTCAAAAGATAAATCATAAAAAGAAATTTATGTATTGCTTTGCATTTGTACATTCTTCTTTTATGAAAGTACTTTCACATATTTTATTTAGTTCTCTTATGGGGCAACTCTTATTATCCCTATTTCATTGGAATGAACATTGAGGCAGGCATCCATTAAATAAAATACATACAACCCTGGTTGCTGTTGCTCAGTGGTTAGAGTGTCAGTCTGAGCACTGGAGGCTTGAGGGTTTGATTCCCAGTCCAGGTCACATACCTGGGTTGCAGGCTCTCTCCCTACCCCTAGTCAGGGTATGTGCAAGAGACAACCAGTAGATGTATCTCTCTCACATTGAGGTTTCTCTCTGTCTCTCTTCCTTCTACTCTCTCTGAAAAGCAATGGAAAAAATATCCTCTAGTGAAGATTTAAAACACACACACACACACACACACACACACACACACAGTCTTTGGGTCCTCAGAATGAGAACAATTTCAAGATCAATGACCAAGCCTGAGTCTTTCTTAATTTCATACTAGATGCTGGTCCTCGCTCCACTACAAACTAATCTTATGATCTAAAAATAAATATAGCTGGGCCTTTCAGCAACTCACTTTTATAATTGCATCAACAATCTCACACAACTTTTAAAAGTCCACAACAAGACAGCAAACAAAAGAATATTTTAAAACCTTCAAAACTGTGCTTTGCAAATTAGGATTGTATCTCCGTAAACAACGATATACATTACCTATTCTTTTTTTTAAAATATACTAGAGGCCCAGTGCATGAAATTTGTGCATGGGGGTGTGCGTGTCCATCAGCCCAACCTGCACCCTCTCCAATCTGGGATCCCTCTCCCAATCAGGACTTCTGGCTCCCAATCACTCGCCTGCCTGCCCCTAACTGCTTTTGCCTGCCAGCCTAATCACCCCCTAACCAATCCCCTGCCAGCCTGATCAATGCCTAACTGCTCCCTTGCCGGCCTGAATGCCCCTAACTGCCCTCCCCTGCCGGCCTGGTCGCCCAAACTCTCCTCCCCTGCAGACTTGGTCACCCTTAACTGCTCTCCCCTGCTGGCCTGGTTGCCCCTAACTGTCCTCCCCTGTAGGCCTGGTCACCTCAAACTGCCCTCCCCTGCTGGCCATCTTGTGACAGCCACCTTGTTTTTTGGAGTGATGGTCAATTTGCATATTACCTCTTTATTATACAAGATATTTACTTATTTATTTCAGAGAGGAAGGGAGAAGAGATAGAAGCATCAATAATGAGAACCATCAATGGGTTGCCTCCTGCATGCCCCCTATTGGGGATCAAGTCCGCAACCCGGGGAATGTGCTCTTGACCAGGAACCAAACCTTGACCTCCTGGTTCATAGGTTGACACTCAACCACTGAGGAGCATTACCTATTCTTAAAAAGCATGTAATGCTGAGAAATTGGGTAAGTGTGGACCCTTGGTTTCTACAAGGAATACACGGAACAGACACAGCCCAGAAAGTTCTATGATTAGGGCGATGCACAGAATTAAGGGAAAACTGGGGTGGGGCTGCTTTTAGGGATGCTGGGTGGACGCTGGGTGGAGAACACCATAAATCTTCAATTGCCCTTTTTTAAAGGTCAAAGAAAAGAGTGTTCCAACACCACAGCTTGGTGGCTGAGGATGCTGCAGATGACTCAAAATAGAAAATTAACCTTTTCTAAATGAGGCTGTCACTCAAAAAGACATTGAGAGGAATGAAATAACTGCAGCCCCACAGCCCGTCACCGGGCTCAACCTCAGGCTGCCCTCAGGCTTGCTGCCCCGCTCACCTTTCACTCGGTTAGTCATTAAAGAAGCATGTGTGGGTTCCCTTCCATGAGCCATCACAAGTAAGAGATGTGGCCCTGTGCGGACAGAGCTCAAGAGCTGTTAAGGAAAATAAGGGCTCACACTCGCTGCAGTGCGAGCTCGGACAGGACTGCCAGGGCTCTCTGGGAAGAGTGGGATGGCGTAACCAGCATCCCAGCTAACGTTTACCAAGCTCATACCATGTGCTTGACACTGTTCTAGGTTTTCTGAAAGGATAAATTCCTTTAAAGTTCCCAATAACTCCATGGGGTGTATATTATTGTCTCCACATTAGAGATGGAAAAATCGAGGCACAGAGAAGTGTAGTGACTTGCCCAAGGTTTCACAGCTAGGCTCTGAATCTGAGCAAGTTTGCTCCAGAGAGCCTTAACTTCTATGTTCAGGTGCTTTATACATATGAACTCATTTAATCCTGAAGATAATCAAGAGACCACTTTAGAGATGAGAAACCTAGGCATAAAGAAGTTATTTAACTTGCCAAAGGTTACAGAGATGACAGGTGGGCATCAGTGCAGATCCAGGAGACCAGAAAGGTTCTCTGAAATTGGTGATGGCTTTTGAGACCTAAGAGATAAGCTGAAGGTAGGAAAGTGCAGGTTGGCTAGCAGAAGGGTATATTAAGGCAGTGAGGGAAGGCAAAGGTGAGGGAGAGCAGAAGAATGGACACAGGAGATCTGCCAGAGGAGAACCCTTGCTCCTCACCCCACCAGCTCAGGTTCACGGGCCTGCTGAAGTCTGCGAGCAAAGGAAGGAAACTGAGGGCAACCCGGCAGCATTCTGCCCCTTACCATGGGCATCGGGCAGTGGTCCTCCACCACAGGAAGTGACAGGGGCTGAGAAAAACTCTCCTGATATAGTCACAAGTCCTGTTGCAAAGTGTGAGGGTAAAGAGCAGAGAACTGAGATAAACACACCCGCCAGAGAGAAAGTTTTAATCTTGCCTCAAAGAAACTGAAGCCTGTGGTGAACTGAAGGTACCAAAAGTAACCATGCAACACCATGCTAGATCAGCGGTCGGCAAACTGTGGCTCGTGAGCTGCTGTTTGCTGTTCTGTTGACTAATGAGTTTGCCGACCACTGCCTTAGGGAAAAACACTTAAAAAACATTTTAATAATGTACTAATGTCTTTAACCTGAAGTTAAAACTTCCGGGTAAGGGTAATGCCTTACACAGTAGTTGCAAACTCATCAGTCAACAGAGCCGCAGTTTGCCGACCCCTGGGCTAGATGGATCAGAGTCCACACACAAGTAGCCTGGCAGAGCAAAGGCACATTGCTCAGTTTCTACACCCGGCTGGTGTTCAACGCAAACTTACCTCAGGGGGATGGGGCAAAACAACAGGAAACATGAGGTCTTTTCAAGACAGAATGCAGTCAACACAACTAGATCCAAGAGAGGCTGAAATCATCTTGCATATATAACAGCCATGATAAAATATGTTAAAGGAGCCAGTGAAAAATGTGGACAAAATGCAGGAGTAGAGGGATTTCAGCAGTTTTGGAAATTGAAACAAATTATCCAGACTAAAATACAAAAAGAAAAAACTGGAACAAAGTATTCAGGATTTGTGGGACACTCTCAAAGGGTCTCAAGTGGAACCTTTTCTGGAACTTAATTCGTTCCAGAAGACTATTCAAAACCAAGCACTTGTTCCCGTTAGAAAAAAATGTAAATTTAATTAATCCATTCCAGATCCTCAAATGATTCTCTGTTTTGACCCTTCTTATATACAGTACCTGTCTAATAAACTGTTTAATCTAAAAACAAGTACTTCAAAAACAAAAAATATGAAATGGAAATAAAAATTTAAAAGGAAATAAAATACACAGTAAAAAATGAAAATTTAGTAATAGTAGTAAGCGGTAACAAAAGCAAAAACACATGAAAATATTCACAGCGCAATTTCCTGAGGCGTCGTCACCAGAGTAAACGGACTCATGTTCTCGCATCCTCTCCCTGGCTGTCACCTGAGAGGCATGAGGTCATACAGGCGTCAGCAGGAAGAGGTTGTAGGGCTGAGAACTGAACTGTTCAAGATGGGAAATGTTCACAAACTGAGCATGACAGCATATTGTATGTGAATTAGAGAGCCAGAGGAAAGAGAGAATGTAGACAGAAGAAATACTGAAGACTCGATGGCTGAGAAGCTCGCAAAATGAATGAACAATATCAACTCACTGACCCAAGCTCAAAACTCTAAGCAGAATAAACACACACACAAAAAAACACACCTAAGATCATGGTCAAACTGCTAAAAAACAAACATAAAAAAACATACATTGCCCTAGCTGGCTTGGCCCAATGGATAGAGCATCAGCCTGCAGACTGAGGGTCCCAGGTTCAATTCTGGCCATGGGCGCATGCCTGGGTGGCGGACTCAGTCCCCAGTAGGGGGGGTGTGGGAGGCAGCTGATCAATGGTTCTCTCTTGTCATTGATGTTTCTGTCTCTCCCTTCCTCTCTGAAATCAATAAAGAAATATATTTTTTAAAAAGTTTTAAATATCCTAATAAAAGAGAAACATGCAAATTACCATACCTTCGCTATACTACTAGCCAATCAGGAGCAGGGGATGGGTTGGTGAGGCGCGCAGGGGGCGCGCCCTTGCTGGAGGTCAACCGCCCAGGACCCTAGCCTCAGAGCATCAGCCAGAGGCTTTCGGCTTTGGCCGGGGGTGCAGGGCCATCACGCATGCTGGGGGTCAACGGCCCAGGGCCCCATCCTCAGAGCAGAGTGATCAAGCACACTGGGGGTTCCCTGCCCTAGACCTGAGCCTCAGATCCTTGACCAGAGGCTTGGGGCCTTGGCCGGGGTGGAGCAGGGCAATTGCAGCTAACTGGGGGTCCCCCGCCCAGGGCCAGAGGCTTTAGGCCTTGGCAGGGTTGGAGCCAGAGGTCAGAGGAGATAGATGTGAACTGTAGAGGAAACGCCTTTTCTGACCGTTCACTGGCTAAGCTCCCTGTACGCCACTGGTAATATTCTTAGTAACTTGGGTATAAGAATCCAAAAGAGTAATCTAGGGTTCTTCCACCACATGCCTGGAGATAAAAACCAAGGTCCGCTGCTAGAGGGCTAAGAAATGTCATATCCTTTCCCTAGGCAGTTTGGCTCAGTGGATAATGCCTAGGTTTGACAACCGCCGGGTTCGGGTTATATTCTGATCAAGGGCAAGTACCTAGGGTGCAGGCTCCTCCCTAGCTGGGGCCCAGGTCAGGGCTCATGCTGGAGGTAACCAATCAAAGTGTTCCTCTCACTTTGATGTTTCTCTCTGTCTTTCCCTTTCTCTTCCACACTCTCTAAAAATCAATGGAAACATATCCTCAGGTGAGGATAAAAAAAGAAAAATAAAGAAATGTTATATCCTATGAAAGACACATCTTGAAAATGCCTAAAGAAAGTTGTCATTTTTTTCATGGTGAAGGGTCCGGAGTCTGGATTGATGAGTCTTGGTGGCTGTGGTGACTGGCAGTGGCTGCAGCAGTGGGTGATGGGGCTGGTGCCTTTCCCCGATCAGCCCAGTCGCCTCCCACAAAGGGAGGCCAGACTGTGGCTTAGGGCTGCTCCCTGTGGGGAACGGGCCTAAGCCATCATAGGACATCCCCTGAGGGCTCCCAGTATGTGAGAGGGGACAGGCTGGGCTGAGGGGACCCTCCTCCCCTCCAGTGCACGAATTTTGTGCACCAGGCCCCTAGTATATACATTAAAAGCAGATGGGGGGGGGGAATATTTCACATACAAAGGGCCAACAGTAGTAATGATGGCTGGCTTGTCCTCAGAGATACAAGACCAGATGACAATGGGCATCTTTAAAGTGCTGAAAGAAAAAATAGCTAACCTACAATTTTATAGCAAATGAAAATATTCCTCAAATATGAAGGCAAGCCAAGCCAGCGTGGCTCAGTGGTTGAGTGTCGACCTATGAACCAGGAGGTCATGGTTCGATTCCTGGCCAGGGCACATGCCTGGGTTACCAGCTCGATCCCCAGTAGGGAGGTGCAGGAGGCAGCTGATCAATGATTCTCTCTCATCACTGATGTCTCTCTCTCTCTCTCCTTCTCCCTTCCTCTCTGAAATCAATTTAAAAAAATATTTTTTAAAAAGATGAAGGCAAAAGAAAGGCATTTTTGGAGAGACAACGTTGAAAAGAATTTCACCCCCTAAAGATCTCACTACAGTATTGTGGTGGGGAGCAGGAGGGCAATGGAAAAACCCGAGGCATAGGACATCTATGCAGAACCAGTTTGGGGTGGGGAGACCTCTTAGGGAAGAGTGGCGAATTGCTTTACTTCCCACGCCAACTCTGATTAGTCATGACTGCTGCAGCGCTGGTCAGAGGCTTGAGACTGTACCCAAGTCCCTGGGAAAAAGAGCCAGACAGACGGACAATGGCAGAGGGCGGCAGAAAGATGTCCCAGTTATTCTAACTGTAGACATTTTTTGCCCCACTAAATGTTACTCTTAGATTTCACCGTGCAGGCAGATTTGGCACAATAAAGAGTTTGAGATTTTATCTGCTTTCTAGTCAAGTATTAGGATACTTGGGGAGATAAAGGAAAAGTCTGAACTGCAAGTCTACTGTACAATCGACAGCTAACTATTTCTCAACCTTGGCACTATGCATTGACATTTTGGTCACCCAATTGACAACCACCAAAAATGTCTAGAGATATTCCAAATCAAGGGGGGGGGGCCTTAAAATATCCCTAGTTACTAAGAACTATTTGGTTAATGAAAAGAATCTTATGGTTGCCAAAAAGCACAAAGGTGGCATTCTTTCTGGGGGAGGATCAACGTTAACACAGTGATTTTTAACTTTTTTCATCTCATGTCACATAAACTAATTATTAAAATGCTGTGGCACACCAAACATATGTTTTGCCAATCTGACCAAGAAATAGGTATAATTTTGATTTATTCACACTGAACAGCTATGTTGTATAGGTTGTTGTCATTTTTTTATTTGATACCCTAAGGGAAAAGAGGTCAGTGCCCCTGACTGAATAGTCTGGTATTGCAGGTTCTAAATATTTGTGTGGCACACCTGTTGAAGATCGCTGACATAATGTATTCCTATTAATGGGATGGGAGATTTAGAGCAAGAGAAAGGCTCCTCTTCTGATTCTGTAATGACCTAATAAACAATTCTTTTTAAAAAAATGTATTTTATTGGTTTTTACAGAGAGGAAGAGAAAGGGACAGAGTCAGAAACATTGATGAGAGAGAAACATCGATCAGCCATCTCCTGCACACCACCTCCTGGGGATATGTCCGCAACCAAGGCATATGCCCTTGACCAGAATCGAACCTGGGATCTTTCAGCCCACAGACCAATGCTCTATCCACTGAGCCAAACCAGTTAGGGCGTAAACAACTCTTCTTTGTTTTACTAGTGTTACTAGAGGCCCGGTGCATGAAATTCATGTGTGGAGGGAGGATTAAGGGGAGGGAAGGTGTCCCTTAGCCTGGCCTGCACCCTCAGGGAATGTCCAACTGCCGGTTTAGGTCCGTCCCCACGTCGGACATTCCTCTTGCAATCCGGGACGTTGCATGCACCAGTGACCATACTTTTCATACAGGTGAAAGGCATCTTGCTTGTATGGGCAGCTACATTTTTTTGCCCTGATTATAAAAAGTAGTACATAACACGATCCTTCTGAGGCAGGAGTACCATTTTCCCCATCTTATTGTGGAAAAACCAAAGCAGAAAGAAGTTAATTGGCTTTGTCACACAGTTATAAGTGTCAGAATCAGGGCTGACCACAAATGTGC
Source organism: Antrozous pallidus (assembly GCA_027563665.1). NCBI lineage: Eukaryota > Metazoa > Chordata > Mammalia > Chiroptera > Vespertilionidae > Antrozous > Antrozous pallidus. The sequence goes on along the minus strand of CM050512.1, from coordinate 116,113,184 downwards.
AAGCCAGAGTCGATGCATGTCATTGCTGCATCATCCTGTTTTGTTAGTGTTAAGAGTAACCTTGCCAGGTTTTAATTTTTAAATCTAAGACACTGTTCCCAATATATAGGGTAGGGTCCCTAGGCCTAGCTGGCGATCACGGCCAATCTGTGGGGTGACTAGCAGGCAGGGTGATCGGGTAGCCCCCATTGGCACCCGCCTTGGCTGGCGGCCTGGCCCCGCCTGCTAACCAGTACCCCCCCCCCCCCCAAGTCACCACCTCTGGTCACCCAAGTCATAGTGACTGGTTGTTCTGTCGATTTGCGTATTAGGGTTTATTATATAGGATTTCTGATTATGTAAATTTGGGGGAGTCCTATCTCCTGGAAAATAAAAGAACACAGAAGTTCGCTCTACTCCCTTCTCAGTCCCCTCTGAAATGTTTTATTAACTGGTGACAGTACTGCATATTTTTTAATTTCCAAGAACTCTGTATCTTTCCTTGGTAGCCTGCTTTTTAATTTTGATGCAAGAGCCTTTCTGCAGATTTTCCTTACATCCTGTTGTCCTGCCTTCAACAATATTTTAACAAGGAAAATGGCGCTTGCTTTACTCATTCAGAGCTATTCCTCAGTAAGACTTTTTCTGGCTGCACCACATGTCTCAATTTCCAAGAATTTTTAAGCATACATTTTCCGACACTTAAATGGATTGTAATGGGGAGAAGAAATAAGCACGGGCATCCAGACCACCTTCTTAAACTAGACTGCCTCCCACAATGTCCCCAGTTCCTCCCTCATCAGAGAACTGTCCTTCCATGAACAATCTCAGGGACTGATGGCAAACCACAGTGCAATCCTGTGTTGTAACAGGCTGTTATGCTAGTTGTGCTCCTAAGAACTTATCAAAAAATTTCAAACTATGAGATCCATCAATATAGTGGCAGGAGGAGAGTGGTCGGAATGGAGCATTTTAAACAGGCACAGGAATTTCTACTGCATTACTGAGCAACCTAGTATTTCATCGTATCTGGATGTGGGTCAAACAAGACGTTGGTCTCTTCTTATCACAAATTCTCTTTATTAGCAAGAACATCTCATGCACGCTTATCTCCTTTGCCATCCACAATCCTGAAAGCAGAACAGGAGAATACCCATAAAACTTTGGTTCAGAATTTGCAGGCACATCTGAGTAAACTTGTAGGTGGGAGAACTGGCTAAGAGAGAGAGCCTGGAGCAATGTTGCTGGGGCTCAAAGTCCACCTAAAAGCTGTTTAACTATGAGCAGGTTACTTAACATCTCTGTGCCTCGTTTCCCACCTATAAAAATGGGGATATTAGGAGTTTCTAATTTATAGAGTCAGAAGGACTGAAAGAGAGAATATATACAATGTGTTAATTGCTAGAAAGCTCAGAACATAGTTTCTGTTGTTGCGACATGGTATGTAAAAGTACAGACTCTGGAGACAGACTTACTAGCTCTGTGACCTCGGATGTGCCTCTGTTTTCTCACCTGGACAAAGTGGGCAGGACTGATTTTGCTGGCACCTGGAAGAGTGCCGCACACAGTGAGCACCCAATAAATGCAAACTGTCATTATGACAATTGTTTTGGGGGAGGGTCTTTCTGGCAACAGTGAGAAAGATGTATGGAGGTCAGGGATGCTGAGGAGGAGAACATTAAGAGATCCCTAAGCACGAGACCCAAGTAGGAACAGAGGAGGGCCTACCCACCAAGTGAGAAAGCAGTAAATGGAGGGAGGACAGAGAGCTATTACTAAGGTACAATGAACGGGAGCACGTGACATGGTATGGGCGGGAGATCAAAAAGTCCGAAGGGTCACCAAGTTTCCAACTTGAGTAACTGACTAGATAATAGGCTCTTCACCCGGAGAGAAAATCAGGAGGATGTGAGGAGGAGCCAAAGAGGTGAGCTCCAGAAACGCTGAGCTGAAAGGGTCTGCTGACCACTCACTCAGGCAGAGATGCCTGCTGGGTGTGGCTGTGTGCCTCTGCAGCATCACAAAGGCACTGCACGGAAACGCGGAGCGAGCTGTGGGCAGCAGCAGCAGACACGAGTCGGGGATTCATCAGAAATCAGGTTCTGCAGAGAAGGTGAAGACTAAATACAGAAGTGCTGGGAACACATCCGCTGAAGAGCCAAAGCTCTTAACGGAGGATTCCCAGGGAGGGCAAATAGGGTAGAAGCGGAGCGTGGTCAGTGAAGCAACAAGGACCAGCGACTGACAGGACAGGAAAATGTGAGGAGAATGGCTGTTGGAACCAAGATGCAGGACATGGGTGGAGAGGGAGAAGCAAGGTCACATGAAGAGAGAAGAAAGCTAAGAAAAACCTGAGTGTGCTGGGCACTGAAGCAGAAAGAGTCAGTGGAGAAGGAAGGCGACAATGAAGGAGAACTGGGGCATTGGCATGGGAGGGTGGGCGGTAACAAATGGGGCCACATCCAGTTTTCTCGGGAAATGAGGAGAGTGGGTGTGCCTGGACAGGGTGGAGTAAGTCTGAGAAAAGTAAGTCTGGCAAAAGCACTTAGGAAAAGGGGAAGGGAAACCAGCCAAGGACTGGAAGGCGCAGTAAAAGCCCAGCTGAGTGAGGTTGGAGGCTGCAAAACTTTGGCAGTGCTGAAGTTCAAACTGGATGGTCTCTCTGAGCCACACCCTGTACCCCAGGTAGAGGAGTGAAGAAGCCAAAACGATACACAAGTCAGGCTGTTGTGACAACGGGTAAAGGAAGAAGGCCCACCTGTCAGAGTTCTGGAAGTGATGTCCAGCACAGACTGCCTGCCTGAGGCCCCATAGAAGGGACCGGCTGGACAAAGGGCAGGAGAAACTGGGAAAAAGGAATCTGAAAGGGTAAGAGATGGTGGATGAGAATTAGGGTTCAGATTTTAAAAGTGTCTTAAGACACAACAGGGAATTTCTCTCTGGAAAAGATGCCATTCCCCCAGCAGTATATCATACAGCATTTCTCACCTCTCCCAAGGCAGTAACATATCAATGAACTTTGCCAATTTGGTAAGCGAATAACAGTCTCAAGCTTTGTGCTTCTTCAATTGCTTGTAATTTTGAAGACTCTCATATATTTACTACTAGTTACCGTTCTTTCATCTGTGGTCCTTCTGCTCATGATATTTGAGTGGAGTTCTTTAAACAAAGAGAGCTTTCTACTTTAAGAATACTAATCTTCTGTTGTGGCCATTCTCAACTGTTTCCAGTTAACCATTCGTTATAATTTTAATAATGAATTTAATTATTAGGTGGCTAAACCTATAGGCTTTTTTAAAATATATTTTTATTGATTTCAGAGCGGAAGAGAGATGGAAAGAGAAATAGAAACATCAATGATGAGAGAATCACTGACCGGCTGCACGCCCCACAATGGGGATCAAGCCGCAACCCAGGCACGTGTCCGGACTGGGAATCAAACCTGTGTGCTCAACCACTGAGCCACACTGGCCAGGCGATAGGTTATCTGGTATTGCTCATTATCTGCACTTTTATACCAGAGCATGAAATACTTCCCATATTTTCCTCTATTTACTTTACAGTTGTTGGCTGTTGTTTTTGTTTGTTTTCAGAAAACTCTTCATCTGTTTGCAATTTATTTTGGCCTATAGTGGTGAGGGGATTTAACCTGACAATTTTCCTGACTCTTACGATGCCTCCTTATCACGCACCAGCTTCTCCCACACACCTGGCTTGTTCGTGCGCGGTACCAGGAGCTGACTTACCAGTGTGGAAGCACAGCAGGGAGATTCAGCCAAGTTCAGAGAGCAAGTTAGGCAATAGCATAGAGAGCTCAACTCTTCAGACCCAGCCCAGCACACCCTTTACTGCACTCCACAGCCCTAAAGCAGTTTCAGTTTTTTTTAAGCCCACATCTGAAAGTTTTAAAAACACAACTGAACTAACTAATCACCCCCAAGCTGATTGTTAAGGGCAAGTAATTTGATGTGATCACAAAATCTCATCGAAAGCAGATTTCTGCTTTTGGAGGAAGGCTCTCATACAGATGGCAAGCGTGTTTTGGAGACAAGCAGATGTGTGAGTGCACATATAGAGAGCAGTTCACAGCCTGGGAGCCGGAGCTAAGCTTCAGCCCACTAACCAGTAGGCTTCTGAGTGAAACCATACTGGTTTCCTTTCATCCTGTGCTTGTGCATAGGCCTGGGGATGCCTGTGAAATCTGTGAGATTATGTGCAAACCTGGGGGGGCGATTTTTCTAGGGAGAGGGCCGTTAGACCCTCCCTCTAAAGTCACAGCGGCCAGGGCCCCATTCCTGAAGACTGTTCTAAGACTCATGGACTGCACGTAATTAAGTCCACTGCCTGGGACTGCAACCATTTCTTTAGGGATTGTGTTAATATACTAGTACTGCCATTCCTCTCACCATTTCTCAACGTTCTCTTCTAATTCCTTCCTCATTCAAGGGCAAAGCCATCGTTTTCTCCATATCTGTACAGTTGGACTACTACGAATTCAGCACTCTGCCTTTAAAACCACCTGACAATTTTCTGACTAAGACACAATTAAGGCTCAAATATCAGACATACCAAAAGGTGTGTGGTTAAAAAAAAGTGAGGAAAAATATTGTCGATTTCCACCGGAACAATTCAGATTAGGACATTTGCATTTTAGCAGGACAAGCCTTCCTCACCGTGTTTCTGGAATGTCCAATGGGGGTGCAGTGGTATGGCCTTTACACAACGATGCCATAAACAATTCAGCAGCCACACCTCATGTCACGGAATCTAAGCAAGTAAATAGGGTTGAAAAAGAAATCCCTGAAGAACAGAAAGAAGAAAATGAAGCATAACAAAGGTAATATGTACATAGAAAAGCCAAAGAAGTAACAAATTACCAACTGTAGCTAATCAGGTAAAGGTATAAAGTAAACAAGTATGTACACAAACATTAGTATCACCATGTTTACCAGCTAAACTAATTAGGCCCAATTCTTAACAACAGAATACTTTGGACGCACACAAAAGCACAAGTAAGGAAACGTGCGGTGCTTTGTTGCAAAGTATCATCAATTCTCCCCACAGGCTAGTTCACAAATTTACCAGACCATAATTCCCGGGTTTTAGTTATTTTTATATCCTCTGTCCTGATCCATATCGGCATCCAGTATTTGAATAAATGAGCTCCAAACCAAATTCCTATATGAATTTTTCAGGAACTAGAAAAGAAGTGGTACCAAAATTCATTTTTATACAAAACTAGAGGCTCAGTGCATGAAATTCATGCACGGGGTGAGGGGTGAGGTAGGGGTTGGAGTGTCCCTCAGCCCAGCTTGCACCCTGTCCAATCTGGGACCCCTTAAGGGATGTCTGACTGCCCGATCCTACTAGGCAGTCAGACATCCCTCTCACAATCCAGGACTGCTAGTTCCAAACTGCTCGCCTGCCTGCCTCCGATTGCCCCTAACTGCTTCTGCCTGGCAGCCTGATCACTCCCTAACCACTCCCCTGACAGCCTGATTGATGCCTAATTGCTCCCCTGCCAGCCTGTTTGCCCCTTACTGCCCTCCCCTTGAGGCCTGGTTGGCCCCAACTTCCCTCCTCTGCTGGCCTGGTCACCCCTAACTGCCCTCCCCTGCAGGCTTGATCACCCCCAACTGCCCTCCCTTGCAGTCCTGGTCCCTCCCAACTGCCCTCCCCTGCTGGCCTGATCACCCACAACTGCCCTCTCTTGCAGGCCTAGACCCTCCCAAGTGCCCTCCCCTGCTGGCCACCTTGTGGTGGCCATCTTGTGTCCACATGAGGGTAGTCATCTTGTGTGTTGGAGTGATGGTCAATCTGCATATTACTCTTTTATTAGATAGGATAAGATAGAGGCCTGGTGCATGGGTGAGGGTGTCCTGGATCAGGGTGGGAGTCCCCTTGGGGCATGGGGTGGCCTGGGGAAGGGGCCTGTGGTGGTCTGCAGGCCAACCACACCCCCCAGTGACCCAAGCAGAGGCCCTGGGATTTATTTTTCTTCTACAATTGAAACTTTGTACCCTTAAGCGGAGGCCTGGGCCAGCCAGGGCAGGTGGAAAGCTTGGTTTCCTCCATTGCCAGGGAAACCCAAGCCTCCCTCCTGCTCTCAGTGGCCACAGCCAATTTTGTTGGGGTTTATTTGCTCTGGTTGGCTGGTGGGCGTGGCTTGTGGGCATGTCTTGATTGGAGGTATGGTCAATTTGCATATTACTCCTTTATTAGATAGGATTATTAGATAGGATAAGAGAGAATAACTGAAAAAGAAAAGTTGAAGGGGACCAGTTCTACCACATTTAAAACACGTTACCGATCAACAGTATGGTATTGGTGCACAAACGCACACACACCAAAGTCATACATCCGTGGGAGAAAAAACCTGACAAAAAAAGTAGATACAATAAATTACATATTTAAAAAAGAGAAGCATTGCTTGGCAGATGTGGCTCAGCCATTCTGCATCAACCCAGAAACCAAAAGGTCTTTGTGTGGATTCCCGGTCAGGGCATATGCTGGGGTTGTGAGCTTGATCTTCAATAGGGGTCATGCAGGAGGCAGCTGATCGATATTCCGTTCTTATAGATGTTTCTATCTCTATCCCTCTTCCTCCCTCTCTCTCTGTAAAAATTAATAAAAAAATATTTTTTAAAAATAAAGGAGATAAAGAGAAGCATTACAAAATAACGGAAGAGTGAAGAACTATTGTTACCTATTTCTAACACCAACCATAACCAGAATCTCCTCAGTCTTTCCTCCCTTTTTCTCCCCAACACTACAGTGTTGAATTCTTCTCAACCTAATCTGCATGCCACTGTCTTGGCTCGGGCTGCCAGCACCTCTTCCTCCACCCATGCACTAGCTTCCTAACAAGACTCCTCTCACCTTCTCTTCTCTCCCTTCTCCACAATTCCAACTCCACCTGCCACCAGAGTTGTCTTCCTAAAGCACCAACTTAATTCTCAACCTTCTGTATATAAGAACCCCCCACGCCCTAGCCAGTTCGGCTCAGTGGATAGAGCATCAGCCTGTGCACTGAAAGGTCCCAGGTTTAATTTGGGCCAAGGGTATATGCCCAAGCTGTGGGCTCAATCTCCAGTGGGGGGCGTGCAGGAGGCAGCTGATCAATGATTCTCTCTCATTATTGATGTTTCTATCGCTCCCTCTCCCTTCCTCTCTGAAATCAATAAGGATATATATTTTTTAAAAAGAACCCCCAAATTCTATTGCAGTGGTCTTCAAACCATTGTCGTCCACAGATGACAGCAAAAGCCAATCAATACTGCCTGTTTCCAAAAGTTGTCCACAGTCATGGGTAGTCATATATTGAGTCCTGCCATCTTGGGGTTGTATGGGGAATATTAATAATCCTAGCACGTTCAAAGAATACAAAAAGCAGTGAGAATAGTGAAAGGCTGTAAGAGGAGATGAACAAGTATAATGAAAATTAAAAGCCACACTGTGAGAAATGCTGACTCAGTAAATTTTCAATGTACAACAAAACTGTTTTCAAAAAAGGTGGCCATCAGTTTATTCTGGGCGAAGAAAACTAAGTAATGGTGGCTTTAGAACTTTTTAAAAATAGTTTTATTGATTTTTAGAAAGAGAAGAAGGGAAAGGGGAGAGAAACATCGATGTGACATCAATCGCCCCCCACCGGGCATTAAGCCCACAACACAGGCTTATGGCCAAACTGGGAATCAGTCAGGCAACCTTTTGGTGCAGAGGATGGTGCCCAACCAACTGAGCACACAGGTCAGGGCAAAACTTTTGTGGTCATTGTTAATCCTCACCTGAGGATCTTTTCCCACTGATTTTCAGAGAGAGTGGAAAGGAGGGTGAGAGAGAGAAAGAAACATCGATGTGAGAGAGACACATAAACTGACTGCCTCCTGCATGTGTCCTGACAGGGCCAGGGGAGTAAGCCTGCCCTTGATTGGATTCGAACTCAGGACCCTGCAGTCCACAGGCCAATGGTCTATTAACTGAGCCAAACCAGCTAGAACAGGGCAAAACTTTTTAAGCCTTTAAAGAACTTACTCCTTCTATTGGATGGAAATGCACCCAGGAAATTGTGTATTTAAATACCACAATCTCAGAACTTGAGGACACAAGGATCTACACACGGCCACTCACTACCTAATGAATTTGAAAATAAGTGTTGGACAGTTTTTCTGCTGTTAAGAATCAGATACAATTGTCTTTTTCCAATTTTTTGAACAAAAATATTAAGTTAAAAGATGAAATCTTTAGTGTGTTAGGTTTCTCCATCACCCATACCTCTACTTGCTTGTTATCAAGATTGCTCCAGTGGCACATGACAGGAAGCCTTCCCTGCACCCCAAGCACATCTCAGAGATCCCAGTCCTGGGCCCATGCTCCCTGATGTGAGCACTCATCTTGTCTAGGGAAGATGAGTGTCTTTCCCCAAGGTACACCTGGGCATGGGTTCAAGTGGCCACTCTAGTCCATGCCTCTGAAAGGATCCAATGACCAGGTGAAATCCAACCTGGTAGATTTATAGATGTTCACACTTGACATGTGGCAGGTAGCTGGTAGTGGCTGAGAAAAAATTCTGTGCCGTTCTAAATATGTATTTAATATATATCTGTATTCATTTGAGCACCTGTTGGTGTACCATTTATGATTTAAACTCTCTAGGGCAGTGGTCAACAAACTCATTAGTCAACAAAGCTACATATCAACAGTACAAAGATTTAAATTTCTTTTGAGAGCCAAATTTTTTTAAACTTAAACTTCTTCTAACGCCACTTCTTCAAAACAGACTCGCCCAGGCCGTGGTATTTTGTGGAAGAGCCATACTCAAGGGGCCAAAGAGCCGCATGTGGCTCTTGAGCCGCAGTATGCCGACCACAGCTCTAGGAGGAATAAATATGACTAACCCATGTGGAAGAACATTGAGAAACTAGAGAAGAAATGCTAATAAAACATTAAAGGGGAGATCAAGTTGACTACTAGACCCAAAAGTAACTCCGATAAGAAAGACACCTAAGAAGAACTGTGGGAATGAGGAGGAAGGGAGAAACATCTTAGGACTGATTAATCAATAAGAAGTAGCCAATGCAAATAATCAATAAGCTGTAATTAAGTAAAATATCCTGACACAAGAATCAAGTCTTACAATCTAGAGGACTTAGATGAACTGAACAGTGTTTTCATATCACTTGCTGCAAGAATCACCGAATACGGTTTGGCTCAGTGGATAGAGCGTTGGCCTGTGGACTGAAAGGTCCCGGGTTCGTTGGCTTCGGGCACATCCCCAGTGGGGGGTGTGCAACAGGCAGCTGATCGATGTTTCTCTCTCATCGATGTTTCTGACTTTCTATCCCTCTCCCTTCCTCTCTGTAAAAAATCAATAAAATATATTTTTAAAAAACAAAAGTAGTTTCTTTTATAAATCACAGGGTCAGACTGTCAACAGAATCTGCTCTACCTGTGGAAACTTGTATCAAACCTGCAACGGGTCATAAGTGTACTACCTCAAGATTCCATCACTGCATTCATTAAGTGATGTATTTGAGTACAAAAATATTTAAGATATTGATTTAACATTTCATTATTAATACCTAAGGTTTGTATTAATACCTAAGTTTTGCTAAAAATAGATATAACTGGCCCTATTAAAATTATATGTTTGTATGTCTGCCTCCCACTCAAGTTCCCAGAAATTGGTTATATTTTTAACACAAGCCCCTAGAATTAGACAGGTTCCCAAAAAACACTTGTTGAACTGAATTGGTAACTGATCAATGAAAGTGATAATTGAACATTATCAATAAACAAATGATACATTCCAAAAACTCATATGAGGAAATACAAGTAAAGGGGCATGCTCATTTCAGCCTTGCTGAAACAGGACACTCATACCACCATGCATGCCGTGCATGGCAGTGAGGCATCACCTGCTTCACTGTACATGGGATGATAGCAAAGCCCTCTCCCCCAAGCAGAGACAATTTGACAAAACTCTGACACATAAATAGCAACTTCCTACAAATGTAGCAATTCTCAACTCCAGAGATTCCACAAGCAAAAGAAAATCATTTAGAACAGCAATTATCAATGGGTGTGCCACAAGCATTTTTACCAGTCAATACCTATCTAGTCGGCCAATACCGTACTTATTTAGTCAGGGGCACTGAACTCTTTTCCTTTAGGTTGTCAAATAAAAAAAAATGACAACAGCCAATACAGCAACAGCCATCCAGTATGAATGAATCAAAATTATACCTACTTTTTGTCAGATTGGCAAAATATATACTACTAGAGGCCTGGTACACAAAAATTTGTGCACTGGGGTGGGGGGTGTCCCTCAGCTCGGCCTGAGCCCTTTCATAGGCCAGAAGTCCTCAGAGGATGTCCCCATCAACCTGCCACTGAAGCCACCCGACCTCCCTCTGCAAGGACAGGGGATCAGGGGATGGCACGGCCCCCATCACCCAGCTGTTGTCGCCTGGACTTCCTCTGCACAAGGCGACCAGACAGGCCGATCAGGGGAGGATGCCGGGATCCCCCCCGCCCCCCCCGCCCCAAGCCCCGCATCACTGTTCCTTCCCTATGCCCACTGTCATGCTCCTTGGCTGGCCTGGCACTGCCTGCTCGCTGGCCCCGCTCCCCCCACCAACTGGTCCTTCCACAGTTCGGTTGATTTGCATATTATGCTGTTATTATATAGGATTCTTTGGTGTGCTGCAGAATTTTAGTAATTAGTTTATGTGCCATGAGATTCTAAAAAGAGGGGAATGGCTATACTCATTAAAATGGTGACTGGCCATGTCAAAAGGGGAAGTCTACTAGATGTCCCTCAGAAAGGAAGACAAACCAGTTCAAGCCAGCAATGCCTCTTAGGAAGACAATTTTGAGTCTAGGTGGGGAAAAAAAGAAAGAAAATTCCAACTAAAGTAACAGGAAAACTGGCTACCACGAGGCAGAGCCTGTAGCACTCAGGAGGCAGGCTTGCCAGATCCTGGTGAAAACCTGGGGACTGGGCAGGGGTGGTGGCATTCAAAGCAATAGGGTCAGTGCCAGCAAACTCTTTCTATAAAGGTCAGACAGTAACGGCATGGCTCTGTGAGCCATACAGTCACTGTTACAAATACTCAACTCTGCCACTGCAGTGGATGGCTGTGTGCCCATAACCTTGTCCACAAAACAGGCAGTGGGTGGGATTGGGCCTGAAGGCCACAGACTGAGAAAGAAGGGCCAACTCAAGGATGTAGTTCATGAGCTAAACTTCAGCAGGACATACAAGTGGACACGTTCAAGATAAAGATCTAGCAATGAAGAGATGCCAGAGCTAGAGGCCTAACCACTAGGGGTGGCATTGAGGGGTTGAGACCACCTAGGGGAATGATTTGAGAAGGGAGGAGACACAAGACACTCCCCGCCTGAATCCAGAGCAGATACACAATGTCACCTGGAATCACTATGGCCCTGAAAGGGTAGGAACGTTCTAATTCAGCAGTCTTCCAGGATTTTAGACGCTGAAAATCCAGGTTTTTGTGTGAAAACTCTGTATTTTTAAATATAGGCTAATGACTATAAAAAATACACACATGCATACTGAATAGGTCAAAAAGAACACAGGTATGCCCAGCAAGCAAGCAGTGTGAACCTTTGGTTGAAAATTCACACATCTGGAACCTGGAAGGACTAGACCAGGGCTTCTCAATCTCAGCACTCTTGGCATTTGGGAGCAGGGCATTCTGTGTGTGAAGGGCAGACCTATGCATTGTAAGATGTTCAGCAGCATCTCTGGCCTCCACTGACTAGATGACAGTAGCAACACCACGCACGCCCCCCCACCCCAAAAGTCATGACAATCAAAACCGTCTCCAGACCTTGCCTTGGCGAGGGGTAGGGGAAACCATACTTGGTAAGAGCCACTGTAGAAACATCAGTGTCACTTATAACTCACACCAGTGGTTTCTCATGTAAGAGCTGCCCATGTGAAGTACGGATTTTTAGCTGCCTCGGAATCAGAGACCTAGGTTTGAACCCCCCCAGCTCTGTAATTCTCTAGCCAGAAATAAATAACATCACCCCTTAAGAGTTGCTTTAAGAATACAGGAATGCCCTAGTCTGCATGGTCGGCAAACTGCGGTTCTCGAGCCATATGTGGCGCTTTGGCCCCTTGAGTGTGGCTCTTCTACAAAATACCATGGCCTGGGCGAGTCTATTTTGAAGAAGTGGCGTTAGAAGAAGTTTAAATTTAAAAAAATTGGCTCTCAGAAGAAATTTAAATCTTTGTACTGTTGATATTTGGCTCTGTTGACTAATGAGTTTGCTGACCACTGCCCTAGTCGGTTTAGCTCAGTGGAAAGAGCGTCATCCCACGGAATGAAGGGTCACGGGTTTGATTCTGGGTCAAGAGCACATACCTTGGATGCAGGCTCAATTCCCGGCCCCAGTGGGGACATGTGCAGAAGGCAACCAATCATGTGTCTCTCTCACACTGATGTTTCCCTCTCCCTGTCTCTCCCCTTCCCTTCCACTTTCTCTAAAAGTCAATGGAAAAATATCTTTGGGTCAGGATTAACAGAAACAGAGAGCCGCCCAGCCGGTGTGGCTCAGTGGAGCCAGCAGGTCGGTTTGATTCCAGGTCAGGGCACAGGAGCAGGTTACGGGCTCACTCCCCAGTAGGGGGTGTGCAGGAGGGAGCCAACAGATTATCATCTCACATCACTGATGTTTCTATCTCTATCTCCCTCTCCCTTTCTCTCTCTGAAATCAACAAAAACATGTTTTAAAAAAAATTGTTGCTCTCCCTCCAGGGAGCAAACCCATGCCACTCTCTTCTCCTTCTTCCCCCACAGGCATATATCCCCTAACCTCTAAGGGACCCCATGAGACTTGCAACTAGGGAGCAATGGGCAGTAGGGCTCACACCGGGCTAATCCCTAAACCTGGCTCCAAGACCCCCTCTGACTTCCCAGTGAGCCAAAGCAGCCCAGCCTAGGCTCTCCTGTTGCTTCTATGCCCTTCCTTGTTTCACTGTCCTAAATAGATTTTTGCTATGGTCAACCATTCTTTTCTAAATAAATAAAAGCTAAAAATTAAAAAATTAAAATACAAGGAGATAATTTATTCAAAGCACCTAGCTCAGCAGTTTAATAAGCACCAAAGACATTTAGTGATTATTAATCCTTCCCTGGGAAGAGGCAGCCCAGTGTCTGTGGTCGGAAGCACATGGAATCAAGTCAGGTCTGGACGCCTGCCACCACCACACCCCCCCCTCCGTCACCCATATGTCGTGCCTCGGTCACCTAGGAGCTGTGTGGACTTAATAAGGCATTCTTCCTTCTTTATAAAACAGAAATGATCATCTCCGTAGGCGAGGCCCAAGCTAGGGGGTTTGCATGGCACTTAGTAAAATGGTGATGATTATTATCAGATTTAGTAAAAATGGTGATGATTATTCTTATCAGATCTTTTAAAGATTTCTGAAAAGGAAAGAACAGTTCCTTAACAAATTCAAAGAACTTAAAATGTAGTAATAAGTAGAGAACACAAAATAGTGACAGGGATCATTAAGTTCCAGGTCCTTCTAGACAAGCAAATGCCAACTGGTGACCCACAGGCCAAATCTGGCCCGGATACTTTGCTGAGCCACATTACAATGACATATTGGTTGTTTAATTTGCATTAAATGCCATGTGATTTTCATTAAAATCCTAATTTCAGGCTTTTCTCAAAACTCCAAAAATTGTCATGCCCCTTTGGTGAGACAAGTACCATACAGCTTCCCCTCTCCCCTACCACTCCCCCTCTCCTTCCCTGCCAGCCCTCACCCAGCCTAAGGCACCTGTTGATTTTACTGGCCTGGCCCCTCTGGCATTGGAGCTTGTAACTGGCTTATCTGAAGACAGCTCATCTGGGAAAGCAATCCAGATCTCCCGGGACACTCCCTTCCAGAGGCTCGCCAGGTCACAAACCCTCCCTCCTTGTCAGTCCGAGTCCTTTTCTCCCTGATGCTCCTAGACCATCACGAGATGTTCCTCGGGTCCCTATCCTGGTGCAAACCTTCCTGGATCCAGGGCATCACCTCCCCCAATCACCGCCTTGTCCACTGCATTACATACACGAAGCATTTTTCAAAAAAAAAAAAAAAAACCTATCTTTTTAGCAGGACTACAAAAGATATGACATGACCAGGGAAAGGCAAGTGACCAGTCAGAAACACTGGGAGTCAGTCCTGGAACTTTGGCCACAGTGACTGGGAGGAAAGTAATCTCTGTCCCCCTGGGACTTGAACTAAGGATGATGTCCTTGGGGACACAGCCTGTCAGAGAGGAGCCCCTGGACCCTGCCCAGTCTGTAGCCATATTTCTTTTGCACTCTTTGATCACATAGGAGCCGAATAATTTCCATCTTTACTTTAAGCACATTTAAATTGAGTTTTCTTACAACCAAAAGAGACTTATCAATACAAGATGAAATTGAAAAAAAGTGCTTGAAAACAAAGGAGGGAGGCTCTGCTCAAATCACCCTCCCCCCCATTTTTTGTCACTTCTCCTCCATCCAATAAGAGCTGGGTTCTGCTCTGTGCAGTAGCCATCCCTCTAGCGTAAGTCACTTTATAGCATGAGATAAGCTTTTATCTCACAGTATACAGTATAATTATTTTTTGCTTCAATTTCACAAATCTATCAAGCTCCTTCAGGGCAGAAACTGTAGTTTTCACTTTTGATTCTTTAATATTTTGCACAATGGTACACAGTTTGCGCTTAACAAATGTCTGTTGAATGGATGGATCAACAAAAGGCAGGTGGACACAGGAACCATCATAATTCTCTTCCTGGGGCAGTCGCTGTCATGAGACCACCTCAGAAGCTTTGCCCCTGTGATGCCCAAACTACCTTCTGAAAAAGACTCACCCACCATTGTAAACAAGTTGCATCATGAGAACTCACTCCTTCCAGCCATTACTAATCCTCCCACATGTCCATCCCATGGAATCTCACTGTGGGGTTACACACAAGGTCCTAAGACTGGGAAGAGAATACTTCACAGCAAGACAACTCCTAGAACTCTATGAATTGGTAACCCACACAGTGGGCACGGCAGTCATATAACTTCATTCATGGGGGGAGGGGGATCCTCCTTTGCTTTCTAGACTTCATCTTGACCCAAATATACTCAGAATCCTGATTCTGATGGCCACCCACCATCTGCTTCCACAAAATAACAATTCCAGGCCATCTCCTGCCTTCATTTTTTTCCTCCCTAGTCCTTTAAAATTACATAAGTGAGGAAAAAATATATCTAGGAAATCAAAAGTTGTAAAGCAACAGGTTTCCCCATAAAAAGTTTTTACTTTGGGTGCATAATTGCCACACCCTTAATTGCTCTGGCATCTAGCAATTAAGATTTTCAAATAGTCAAAGGTCAGGGCCAGAATTGCAGTCCTAGTATGAATCACCCTCGCCTCTATCCAGTTCTCATTTTCCCATACTTGGGCCCACCCCACCAAAGCAATCTAGTAAGACCTAGATCGACAATAGATTAACTATTTGATGAGTATCTACTATTGACAGGAAGCACAGTAGACCCTGGAATCAAAAGATTAAGTCATAGCAAGGCCTCTCAAGGCATGCAGTCTAATGGAGAAAGAGGACAAGTTAAGAGGCAATTACATTACAGAAAAACAGGTGCTACGTGGAGTTATGAAAGCACCCAGGAGGGATAGCCAGTCTGTGTTGGAGCATCAGGGAAGGCCTGTTAGGGGCAGGGACCTTTACCAGGAGACCCAAAGACAAAAAGGAGGCAGTGGCTGTAGGGCAGGTGTGCTGAAAAGGCTTCCACAGAGAGTTCCAGGCTAATTGGTGAGAAAGCATGGCCTCCTCTGGAAACTGAAAGTAGGCAAGTGTGGCTGGAATCTACAAGTGTGAAATGAGAAGCTGCCCCAGAGGAAGTAGGGGCCAGAGACCTTGAACGGCTCTGCAACTTTAAAAAGCCTCCCAACTTCATTGAAGAAGAGCAAACATCCTTTGCCTGATAGCGTACCAGCAGGCCAAGACGACAACCTAATACATGTATCTTGACCCTCCCAAAGTATTGATTTCACAATTAGCTCTTACTACTGCTATGTCTACCCCCCCCCCCCCCACGTCTATCATTTTCCTACAAACAACAGAAAAGCAGGCACATTGAGAGGGGGAGTCACTTTGGAAATAGGAAAAATGCACACCACCGTAACAGGGTGGGGTACCAAAAAAAACTGAGCAACGAACCTAAGCAAAAAGTTGAGGGAAATGAAACTGTGAAAAGCAAATTTGGAAAACTCAAGAGGAAGTAAAAGTATTTTCATACACACAAAAGAAAGAAGTGTCCCCTCATACTTGGGCCAAACCGAGTCCCCCACCCCCTCAACTGCTGGGAGAAAAAAGCGAGAGCTGTGAAAAATCCACTTTCATAGCTCATCACAAAATGGGACAACACAGCAACCTCCCTGTAAGACCTTGAAACAGCTGCCCCAGAAAGTGCCATGCATATCAGTCACCTGGAGAAGCTCCGCAAACCACAAACCATTCCCGTCCCAACACCTGATCACCTGCAAAGGCTGGTGTATTCTGTCACCTCAGAACAACTGTAATCACTATGGATGGTGTCGGGAGGGGTATCACCTCGCTAGGTTTATAGATCACTGTACTTTATACCTGGAACTAATGACATTGTATGTCAACTGTAATTTTAAGAGGAAATATAAATGCTGAAGTGTCAGTAACACTGCTTTTACGTCAAAAGTTTAGAGTTTCAAAGAGTCAATGCTTCTCTGGTATTAAAGCAGAACCAAAGACACATTGGTAAGTATCTGCTTCCAAAGTGAAAACGAGGTCTTATAAAAGGTGGGGTTTTTGTTGTTGTTGTTGCTTTCATTGAGCCACGGCATTTCCTCCCAGTTCCCAAAGTGTGAAAGTCAAGACGGCGGTGCCGGCCTCTGGTGCCCATTCGCCCGGTTTAGAGACACAGCACCCTGAGTCCCGAAGGGCGCAGGGAAACTGGCTCAGCGAGGGGGCGGGCGGCAGTGACCCTGTCCCCGCGGAGTGCCATCGCGCCCTTGCAGGGATAGGTTGTCCCAGCGGGCCCCCCCGGAAGGCTGGGAACGCGTCCCAGGCAGGGCGCCCCCTGGCCAGACCTCCGGGGAGACCCCGGGGCTGAGAGCCGGTAGCGCCCTAGGGGAGGCGCGGCCCTCCAGCGGCTGCCGCCCCTCGCACTCGCCCCGCCACGCTGCCCCGCCGCCCCGCCGCGCACTCGCCTGCCCACGGTCTGGTTGGCCAACTGCTTCATGCGGTTGAACTGCTTCTTCATGGCGGCGGTGGGGCCCGGGCTTAGCCGGCGGGACGCGGGGCAGACGGGCTGCAGCTTCTACATCGCTTCCCGGCCGGCGGCAGCGGCAGCGGCGACTCCCCAGCCTGGGCCCGCCCCCGCGCGTCACTTCCAGCGGCGCCACCCGCCGGCCCGGGACTACGCCGGGAGGCCAGGCAGACGGGCCTGCGCACGAGCTGCTTCCGCCCGCCAGCCGGAAGTCCAACCTGCCGGAAGTCCGGAAGCGCCCCTCACCCTGCGTTGTGTTGCTCGTGCAGTCCCCACTGATGGTTCCCCCTCTCCCAGTTTTTCTTTTATCATTCACACCACAATTATAAATTTTGTTTGTTTTACATTTTTATACCAATGTAACAAAAAGGTGGGAGGAAAGGGGAGGCAGTGTGTTTTATGCCTATAAGTGGGGTGGAAGGACAGAGGCTGAGGCAAAGAAAACAACTCGCTCTTTAAGGAAGGAGTTTTGATACCAAAACGTGGTGGGAAGTAGGCCTTGGAGCCTAGAAGGTCGTTAGGTTGTTTAGTAGCTTTATTCTCAGGAGACATGGTGCTGTGCAGGCCAGTAATCAAGTTGTGTAAGCTTTCCCAGAAGGCAGAGAGCAGAAGACAAGTTTTATAAGAAAGGAATCTAATGAGTGTATGACATGTCTGGTTTAGCATGAAGCAGACGTTTAACATTGCTGCTTTCTCTTCAAAGCCTCCAGGAGGTCATTCTGTGGTAGGCAGTTAGAAAGACATGAGCAAAGCAAGGACCATGGGCCAGATACAGAAAGTCACCAGGATGGAAAGTCCCAGTGCCTAGCAAAGGACAATTGTAGGGTAGGACCTCATCCCCAAGGTCCTGTGGTTCGGATCCCTTGGCCTTTTGATAACATCTATGCCTCAGTTGTATTTCAGCTCCAGGCCCAGAAAAGCTGCAAAACCAGATAAGTAATCCCACAGCTGACCTCAGGACCAGCTGAGTTGGACAATGACCCCCTGCTCTGGCACCAACCAATCAGTGGAGACCTAGACCTGAAAGGACACATCTGAAAGCTGCTGAATATTCTGTTAAAATCCTCCCCTGGAAACTTCCCTAAAATCTCCACCTTTAAAACCTTTAGGACGGAAGTGATCTCACACCTAAGAACAAGCCTGTACCTTTCCCTTCCTTCCCCCCAATTCCACTCCTACACATCAGCTTTACCTTCCTCACTTCCAGCTCCAAGTACCCTTCCTTTACCTCTATAACATGTTTCCTAAACCCATTTATTTTACAAATTACGCCTTCTACCTCTGTGATTTCCCAAATAATGTTCTCTGATCATTTGAGTCCTGGCTCTGAATTCTTTCCTAGCTAGAGCTCAAGTACAGAACCCACAGGGGTACCATTCCTGATGCCTACAGCAATTCATAAGAGCTTCTTGTTTTGATTAGTCTACAAAACTTCACAGACCTTAGCCTGTTTATGATATCCTTTGTTTTTTCCAAAGTAGATCTCAATACTTCTGATTTTGTTTTTCATGTCCTCTATGAGGCACCCAATATGGGCAGTGTATGGGGAGCATTCGCTCGCAGTTCTGTCTTTCTCCCTCTGTCTCAGAGGTCCCGGTGCCAGAGCCTGATTTATTGGTTTGCAGCTGCAGCATCACCGAGGAAGTCAGCTTGTAATGGGTGGTTTCTCCTTTACTTTCACCACGTGGATGGAATCCCAGAAGCCTTTGATCTTTGATTCCACCCTAGCCTTCTTTATTAGGATCAGTCCAGCAAAACCACGAACCAGATCCCTGAAGTAGACTGATGAGATATTGCCTTCAAAATACAGGTCACCATAGTAGTCAAAGGGTTTGCTGGTTTCCACCTCCAACTTTCTCGGTGAAGAGAAAACATGGCCTTGTCCTCCAAAGGAAGGCCATAATTGTTGCTCCTTGGTAGCTTACAAAAGTCCCCATCTCTGTTGTAGTCACACAAAAGGTAACCCTTTCCTACCACCTTGTCTCGTGATTTCCAGTGGCTGGTCAACCGAAGACAGGAGGACATCTGGATTTGCTGTGGAAGCAAGCACCTCATTAAGTCCAAGGCACAGTCTAGTTGCTGATGACTCATAGTGGCAGTGCCAGCACCTATGGCTTTCTCCCCAACAGCAGAGCCCAGCACATCCACTTCTCCCAGTGCCCAGGAGTGAACATCCGGGTCAGGGGTCACCTTCCTAGCTGTGGCCCATTAGTGATTTTCATTAAATGTACTGCCAGTGACACTAGTTAATATCATATAGGTTTCAGATGGACAGTGTAACGTGACATCTATGTCACCACCTAAATCCACTTCTCTCTTGTCACATTATATTGATGTTCTCGCCCACTTATTCCCTGCATGGATACAAAACACATGCTGGCCCAAGGCAACACCAGGGCTGCCATGACTCCCCACCCCTTCTCTAAAATTCAGGTGATTCTTGACTGGCTGATCCCCTCCAGGCAGGACTGCGGGTGAGGTTGCCCATCCTCCCAGATTACTCCTGGGCAGGGAGACACTTGTCCAACAGTACTCACTGTTGCTCTTAATATGACTGTGTGTAACTCAGGGAATTTTACCTCAAATTTTTCTTTAAAAAATATGGTGACCTGGGTATCAGACTGTATGACAAAGTCGAAGGCAATGTGTGTTTTGTTAGCCCAGGAACAGTGTTGGAGGTGCTGCCTCTTGGGCAGCTGTCCCTGTGTTGGTGTGGAGGTGGCAGGGGAAGGGCAGCATGAGAACAGTTATAGAGGCAGAAGGGCCAGCAGAGGTTCATGGGCTGCATCACTGGACAAGGGCCCAATGTCAGCCCCAGGCTATGCCTTAGGGTTCCCAGGCCACCCATCACCTCCCTGCACCACTGGGCCATTGCCTAGCAAAACATCATTGTGATTTACTTCACTGTGATTGAGTCCCTTGGGCAGAAGTTCCATGGGAGGGGGCGTTGTCCCATGAATGGGCTGGAGGCTTTTGGCAAGAGGACCAGGTCAGTCCTATTGTTAGAGAGTAGAAATTTTGGGGCATGCTTCTTTCTAGTCGACTTATCCTTGAATCCCAGCTGCAATCCCTATCTTGCAAATAGCCTTGCAATATAGAACACTCTCAGCTTCCTGAAGAATAGGATGACCCTATAAATAACTTGGTCATCAATAACATGTATCCAGCAGCAAATGAGAAAACAGTGGGAAATAGCAATCTAAAAAAAAGAGTACCACACTGATGGATGTCATTGATGCCAAAGACTCAGACCCACGAAGCTGCAAGATGAAAATAAAAACTGTCTCTTGGATTTGCAAGTGCTGGTCAGGTTATGTTTAGAAGAAACCATCATTTATCACACATAATTTGATAAAAACAAACAAACATTAAAATGAACACATTAGGGCAGACTATCAGACTTGACTGAATTTTGCAAGCATCCAGCACTGGTAACAAGGTTAGAGGCGTTAATGTGAGTCAGTTTGAGGAGCTCCTGCAGGAGTGCAATAAATTTAAACCAGTTAAGATTTCAGAAGGGTGGAAACAACAGTAGCCAATACACAGAGCGAGGCAACCCAACCTCAGAAACAGCTGCAGGCCAGGGTTTTCACTGACAGTGATAACAATTCTAAACTACCGATGACCGCTACTGACAGTTCAAAATTTTAAAGGGAATGGAAGGGAATCAGCACAGATTCAGCTCAATGTAGAGCAGGTTTGCAGTGCCAAGGGTGTTCTTTTAGGTGATCTTTATTTCAGGAAAACCTTCACCAGGTCATTCACTTCAGAGTCTGCAGACTCTCTTAAAGCAATTGAGTCTGATAAACTGAATGAGTCTTTGAAATTACCTCAAGAAGAGATAGAAGAGCTCAGAAAATCAATGCAGGAAAAAGATGCAGTGATTAAAACCCTCCAGAAAGGTAACAGGAGATTGTCTGATTCCATTGCTGCCATCTCTGAACTAGAAAAAACAACATGAACCAACTTATTCAGAAAGTAGGCAGGAAAAAAGAAACAAGATGTTTTCCAAAATTTACTTAAGGAAAAGGAGCTCTACTCAGAGCAAAAGGTGATGAATTACTTTCTTTAAATGTGAATTTCACTAATAAAGTAGGTGAAAATAAAATTTTGAGGCAGCCGTCACATACCTGAAGGAGAGGCTATTTAATTTTGAAATGGATATGTGTAAGCTAAAGCACAAAAATTTAAAAATATGGAAACACCCAGGGGAAAGGAACAGAAAATCAAACATTATAAGAGAGAAATATACAACTTTCTATAATAAGGAAAGAAAAGGACTTGAAATATGTTGCATTGAAGAAAATGGCTCTTGCTTTGGAGCAACTATTGAAAGAAAAAGAACAAGGCAAGACTAGGGAATTAAATTGGCTTTTAAATGCAGTTACATCAATGCAGGGAAAGACAGGTATGTTTTGACAGTAGAGAGATAAAGTCGTGCTGTCCCTGAAACAGACACAAAGGGAGGATTGTGCCTTACAGAATGAATCTCAATATTTACTTGACAACGAAACGAGTTAAACCAGGAGCTGGAGAGATGGGTTAACCATGTTTTAGAATCAGAAAGGTTCCTGTCCATAAAGCTTGGGCTGCAGAAGGTAGAGCAGTTAAGCCAAAAAGAAAGTGGTGGTACTAGAGGAAAAGCTACATTCACCTTCTGGAGCAATGAACATGCGCCATCAGGCCCAACTGCAGGCAGTCACTGCAAGAGAAGCCTGAACCTGTGCTGCCGCTTCCTGCCTCTCAGGTGCAGCGAAAGCAGCATGCTCACACACTAGCCATGCTGAAGTTGATACTAGCTGAATGGCTAGAGAAAGCAGACTGTCCAGAAGGAAAACTGATTTGTTACAAGGATGTCTGCAAAATGCAAATGCTGGTTGGGATCTGAAGGAAGAACTAACTGAAGAATTTAAAAAACAAAATGAAGTCCAACAGGAAGTGCTGGATGATGTAGGAAAGAAATCGATGAACATACTAAGTAGCACAGAAGGAAAAGTGGATAGAGTTTTCTTTTTAGGGGATACTTTCAAACACCAAAACATGAACATTATCAAGTGTGTCTCTTCTTAACCTACCCAGACCTAGAACTGCTGGGTTTGGACATCTTCTTTTAAATGCTATTACTAATGATTTGCCCACATACACACGTTTGCTACTGTCACCTGACGAAAATATTTGATGGGGCTAAAAGACCTTCAAAAGCATTAGGTAGTTCTCAAGCCATAGATTAGAAAGCACTTTAAAACAGTGACCTTTTGGAGAAAAGTCACATATTGTTTTTGCAGTTCTCTCTATTTATATCTATATATACATATTTCTTAATTTTTTCCCTTCTTGTCTGTTTCCACTGCTCTGGTCCAAACCTTCCTGTCCCCTGCATGAATCAGTGCATAGGGTTTTTGCTGACCTTGCTGGTTTCACTCTTTTGAATCTATTTCCCACACTGCTGTGAGGGTGAACTCATATATATATATATATATATATATATATATATATATATATATATATGAGAGAGAGATGCTAATTAACAGGGACACCGTAACAGGTCGACTGGACAGGAGGAGGTTGCTGCAGTGTCAGGCTTGGGAGGCAGGGGCTTCCACGCACCTGCGCTGGTGGAGGGCCTGATCAGCAGCAGCTGCAGCTATTTCAAGGGCTGGAGAGGGAGGCAGGGCCGGACTGGCAGCGGCCCTGGGTGCTGCAGAGGCTGGGGAGCAAGGCAGGGCCAAACCTGCGACTCGAGGATGGGCAGTGCTGCAATTTTGAATCACGTGCTGAGCTCCTAGTGTTTAATAAAAATAGAATTAATACTTAAAAATGTCATCTTTTTAAAAATGCAAAAGAATTTACCAAATTTAGCCCTAGCTAGTTCTGGTCAGCAGATAAGAGTGTCAGCCTTCGGACTAAAGTGTCCTGGTTTTGATTCAGGTCAAGGGCACATACCCTGGTTGAGGGCTCAATCCCCACTAGGGGGAGTGCAGGAGGTAGCTGCTTAATGATTCTCATCATTGATGTTTCCATCTCTCTCTCCTTTTTCCTTTCTCTCTGAAATCAATAAAAATATCCTATCTAATAAAAGAGTAACATGCAAATGTGACCGTACTTGGCTCCTGATTGGCTATGCTACCAGCCAACGAGGAGCAGGGGTGGGGCCAAGTGGTGAGAGCACCTGGCCCAGGGGTGGAGATGAAATGGTGATGGCGGTGAGTGCCCAGCCCCTGGGCGCTGTGAAGGGAAGCTGGCGGCAGCAGCAGCAGTGGTGGTGGCGGCGGCAGGGAGCCCCCGGACGCTGTGAGCGGAAGTTGTGGTGAGCTCCCAGAACCCTGGGGCCAGGTGGTCGCAGGCAGCTGGGCTGAGCTGAGCAGAGCAAGGTGATGGCTGGGTGCCCAAGGCCTAAAGCCTCGCCAGAGGCTTTAGGTGTTGGGCAGGCTGGGGGTGAGCCATCAGTTGAACATCCCGTGAGGGCTCCCAGTATGTGAGAGGGGACAGGTTGGGTTGAGGGACCACCCACCCCCAGTGCAATGGTGGCACTGGAGGCTGCAGGGCTGGCGATAGCAGCCACAAACCCGGCCCCAAGCCCAGCAATGGTGGCACTGGGGGGGCCGTAATCGCAGACACAAACCTGGCCCCAAGCCCGGCCAAGGTGGTGCTTGGGGCTGTGGGGGTGGTGATGGCAGCCACAAACCAGCCCCAAGCCCAGCCAAGGTTGTGCTGGGGGCCCCAATCACAGCCACAAACCCGGCCCCAAGCCCGGCCATGGCAGCCCTGGGGGCCGCGGGGGTCGCAATTTTTATATATGAGGATGTTTATTCAAATGTATATAGACTCTTGCTCTTTTTTTACTTTCTGCCTATCCTATATAATAAAAGAGTAACATGAAAATGTGACCATACCTTGGCTCCTGATTGGCTATGTTACCAGCCAATCAGGAGCGGGGGGTGGGGCCAAGCGAGGCGAGGCAGGGGGGCGGGGTTGAGGGAATGGGAGGCCAACAGGGGCATGCGGCACATGGGACGCGAGGGGCTGACCTGCATGCCGCTTGGGATGTGAGCCACATGGGATGGGAAGGGCCTGACGGCAATGGGAGGGGCCGGCCTGCGCACTGGGCAGGATGGGAGCTGTGTGGGACTGAAGGGGTGGGATGGGAGGGGCTGGCCAGTGCGTTGAGAGGGATGGGAGCTATGTGGGATGGGAGGAGCCGGCCAGCGTGCTGGGCGGGTTGGGAGCCACATGGGACAAGAGGGGTGGGATGGGAGCCATGCTGGACGGCAGCCATGCGGGATGGGAGCCGCATGGGAAGAAAGCTGTGCGGGACAGGATGGGCGGGACAGGAGGGGCTGGCCTGTGCACCACAAGGGACGGGAGCCGCGTGGGACAGGAGCTGCGTGGACAGGAGGCAGGCTACCTTGGCTCGTGCAGCTGCCAAGTGTGGGTGCCCCTGGGGCTGGGCAGTCACCACTGGGGCTAAGGCCAAGGCTGGGTGGGCGGGCCGGGGCAGAGCCAACCAACCGCCCCAATCCAGGGTAATGGCTGGGTGCCCAAGGCCTAAAGCTTCGGCCAAGTGTGAGGGGACAGTAGGACATCCCCTGAGAGCTCCCAGTACGTGTGAGGGGGTAGGTTGGGCTGAGGGATCACTCACCCCCAGTGCATGAATTTTGTGCACCAGGCCACTAGTTATGAATAAAGTCCCTATGAACATGTATCCTTACTAATAAAAACCTAAGTGGTGGTCATGCTGTAATGCCCTCACACCCTCACAAGATGGCTGTGCACACAGCAGGCACATGCAGGTGGCAGGGCTTGGATGGATGCTGTTTGCATAACATGGAGCCTGCCTGGTAGTCCTGCCTCCTCTTGGCTATGTGGAGCTGGGAGGAGGTGGGTGCCCCAGCTCTAAGAGGCCTGCTTGGGGATCTGGTGAGGCCTGCCTGGGTGTCCAACATGGCCTGCCTGGGAGTCCCCTAGCTCTACATGACAAGGCCTGTGTAGGAGTCCCTCAGCTCCACATGGCAAGGCCTGCCTGGGGGGGGGTCCCCTCGGCTCCGCATGGAGAGGCTTGCTTGGGGTCCTAGGTGTCCTGCCTCCCAGATCTATGTGGCACAGGGCAGGATCCTAGGCTCTGGCCCACCTTTTTGGTGCAATTCATCAAGGAGTCCCAGAGGGATGGGTGGGGCTCCTGCATTGTAACAGGGTACAGACCAGGCTGCGGGACCCGTCCCCCCACCAAGTGCACAAATTTTGTGCACCAGGCCTCTAGTATATATATAAAGAATTCACCAAACTTAAAACAGTGGTTACTTTTTGTGAGAGTGGGTATTGGTGGGATTGGAGGCTGCAGTCAACGACTAGTTCACATATTGTTTGCAATGCTCTAGATGTCATTAAAACATCAAGATTTGGGTTCATTTATTAATGTTCAAAATTATATCAAATACAGAGGTGTGCACTCCTTGTACAAGAAAAAACAGTGAACAATGCAAAAGTACAAGATGCATAAAATTTAAGAAGTGGAAGTTATTTTTTCCTGGTTAAGTTGCATGCCTCTTTCCTATTGCTTAGGAAACTCCCTGGTAACCTGAATTCTTTCAGATCTTTTAGAAATATATGTACATTTGTATAAATGGAAATACTTTATTCTCTGACTTGCTTCTTTTTTTAAAAAAGGTCACTACACCTTTAGAGAGCTTTCCAAATGTGAATGATTCCCATATCCAATCAACTACTACATATTTCTTTCTTAATTCTTTCCCTTCTTGTCTATTTCCACTGCTCTGGTCCATCCCTTCCTGTCCCCTGCATGGATCAGTACATAGGCTTTTTGCTGACCTTGCTGGTTTCACTCTTTGAGTCTATTTCCCACACTTATGTGAGGGTGAACTCGCTTAGAAGAAGATCTGAAACTACTTCCCTGATTTAAATTATTTTAGAGGTCCCCATTACCAGAAGTCCAAAGTGTCACAGAATCCCCAAGTCTTGTTTTTGCAAGCTTACTTCCTACTTGTCGTGCACACATTGGCCACTCTCCAGCCACATGTGACTTCTTGCAAACCCAAATAATTTTAATCTCAGGAGTCTAATCATAACAGGGTAAGGTGTTTAACTCGCCTCCTCTTCACCGTTGGTGGGGAGGAATTTCCACCCTCAAGTTATGGGGATGGCCAAATGCTGAATAGATGAGCTCAACAGCAGTGGATTAGTCATGTAAACTCATGTCCAGCCCAGGGGAGGACAGCACACACCACACAAGGCCACATGGCAGTTGCACTTGGGAACAGAGTGAACAAGCAGGGTACAGAAACAAGACGGGGGTGCGCCCTGGTTCCTGAAAGAGGATGCCACACAAAGGTGGACTAATTTATAAGGTGCAGCATAAATGGGCTTAAGTAAAATTTGATGTTGAAATACTCACTGAACAGAACGTATGAGCCAAACCTATCATAGCAAAAATAGTTACTATATATAAATTTAGTGAGCTCCCAGGTGTGCTAAGGGTATCTGGGATTTGTTTTAATCAGGCACATAAGATACAAAGCTACAGACACAACCGCCAGGAGGAAAGAAGCAGGAGATACCCATGGAGAGCCACATGGGGAAGGCACCATGGTCGGTCAGGAGGCAGAGGTAGCAAGGGAAAACGTGGGCATGAGTCTTGTTGTGGTTTCCATGAGGTAGAACAGGTGAGGCAGGGTGAGCAGCCTTAGGATTGGCTAGCTTGAGTTATTTCAGTGGGCACTGGGGAACAATGGCCTAGAGTGGATGCCTGGACTGGTAAGTTGACACCTGAAAGCTATACTCACAGGTGAGCTATTGACTATCTCTAGGAATTTAACTATCCCTGGCAGAGGCAGTCCCTCCAAGGTAGCAAGGCCTCAGATATCAAAGCATTAAATACAAAAACTAGAAAACATGGTGGCTGCATTAGATAGAACCAAAAGGTGAACCCTCATATTAAATCTATGGAAGTCTATGCCAACTGGTGCATTTTAGCAGATGTTAAAGTCTAATTCAAAACCGATGTTAATAGAGGCACAAAAGCCAATCAGGAACTTCATCTTTTTGCCATATACATTATTTTGGTAAGTTTTGGATTCCAATTGGGTCAAATTGTGAACCTTTAATTAAAATTTTGTGTGTACTCCACCTGTATCCAGGCTTCGTTGTTCTGTGCCCTTTTTTGTTTTGTTTACCACTGGATATAGTGGGGGTGGGGAGTGTCTCTTTACCCTCCTCATAATTATCACTTTCCCCACACAGAGTATCAGGTCAGCATCTTCAGTGTTAGGGTCCTCTCCTGGCAATGGTTTGAAGACACTGGATTTAAATCGGGTTTGAATGATCACCGCCATTGTGCCACGGGGCTGCCATGGCATTTCCTCATACCTCGAAGATCTCGGTGCTGTGCCACCGAGGGGCAAGGTGGGAGAGCACAGGCCCACCGTGCAGGAGCTGATGGATCTAACTGTCTTGTGCTACAGCCCACCTTTTTCATGTGTAGACTGCTTCCTCCCCACCTTTTTTCTGCACAGGCCCCGCTGCATATTTTTGGTTTCTAGGTGGAAAGTCACAGTTTTTGTTTCTGTCTTCCATCCAATCACATTTGGTGAGACCTGCCGGGTAGTTATGGGGAAAGGGAGCTGGGTGGTGGGCTCCATTGATGACCATCCTCTTATTCCAGGAAATGTCAGTCATCTCCCAGTGTTGGAGTTCACATCCAGTGGGACTATTTTGTCAGGGCCGGGGTGAGAAGCCCAAGCCCCTTAATCACAAGGCAAATCTTCTGCCTGCTGGTAAGCAACAAGATCAAGCAAAGCCCAAGTGTGGTGGTGAGGGGTTTTGCATTCAGAGAGAAGTTAAATATCAAATGCCCCTTCCCACTTTTTTTTTTTTTCATCAGTGCCTGGGCCATGGGCTGCCTTAGGGGTCAAGAAAGCACATGAGAGCAGTAAGGGGAGCCTCAGCACAGGAGATGGGCAAGGTTACTCACTACCTTTTCCTGAATGACAGTGATTCAGGAGGCAACTATAGAGCCATTCTTAAATCTTCCTGGGGTCCTGAATTCCTTTTTTTCCACAAACAACACCAGGGGTCATCCCCAGGACTGTGCTGAAAGTGCACTTTGCTAAACACTGTCTGTATTGCTGTCCCAAATAGCTCACGATGGTCTTCAGCTAGACACAGTGACCAAAGTACTAGCACCACACCCACCGAATGGAACTCAAGCACCTATCAGTGAGGATGTTGTGCTGTCACTGCCCTTAGGTGGGAGCTGGGAGGCCACTTGTCAGACGTTGGTCACACCAATGGCACCTCTCTATGGTGAATGGGACCACGAACCCCTTTCCTTGTACCAACTGTTATGGGAAAGAGGGCCTGGCCCTGGGCAGGTCTGCCTAGAGCTGACTAGTACTATGTGGGTTTTTGACTTTGTGCAGGAAAAATATCATAGTACAGGTCCAGGTGATTGTGAGGGAACATATGTTAAAGCCGGTGACGGTAAAACAACAAAGAGATTAGCATAGAAGAAGCAATAGGAGAGCCTAGGCTGGGAAGTCAGAGAAAAGGGGTCTTGGGATCAGGTTCAGGGGTTAGCCTAGGACAAGCTGCTGCTGCCTATTACTCCCCTAGTTGCAAGTCTAGTAGGGTCCCTTAGAATTTAGAAGATGCATGCCTGTGGAGGAAATAAGGGGGAAATGGAGATAATGGAAGCTGTTCCCCAGGGGGAGAGCACGAGCTGGGTCCTCTGTTTTAAGGCATCATCTTTTTCTAAAGGCAGGAATCTTGGAGGTCTCAGGGAGGGTTTCAGCAGAATATTCATCAGTTTCCTAGGTGTGCTTCTCCAGGGCTGTGGTCTCCACTGATTGGTCAGGGTCAGGGCTGGGGGTCCTCAGTCATCACAGCTATTCCTGTGTTGTCCACCCAGTTCTGCCCCTTTTCTGGGGCAGGGGCTGAAATACAAATTAGGCCAACATGTTATCTCTAGGGAGGTGACCTTCTGTGTCTATTGTAAATTGTTCTGCCCATTTGTTCAGCTGTCTCCGTTTCCTATTCCACTTTTCCTGGCTTACTGGCCCATCTCACAGCTTCTTCTCCCACCCTGTGGGAAGACATGAAGGCCATCAGGAAGTGGACTGGGAGACCTTGGGAGCCTACCCAGCTCCTCAATCAAGAAAACAGCAGTTTTATCTCACACAGCATGAGCAAAAACATCTCTCTCTTCCCTTGCATGGCCCGTTTTTCTGTTTTCTGTACTCTATAAACCCTTGTGCTGGAGAAACAATAGCACCTGCCAGCCACTCCTGCCGAGGACCTTCTGCAGGCCAGATGGAACTTAGAGGTTTAACTTTACCAGTGGCAATAAATGTCATCTATTGGCTGCCACCTGTGTGTGTGTAAGTCCTAATAAACCCACATCTTTTATAGCCAGGCCCTGGGTTACTTCCTTGGGAATCCAAGAGCAATACACTGAGATTTTCTTTGCATAACAACCTCACTTCAGAATAAACTATAAATTAGTGACAAATCTGTCTTGTTGGTAAGAATGAGAAACTGGGGGGGGGGGGGGGGAGAGACTGATGGCAACATCCATTTGAGATAACAACACATGAACTAAAGCCCAAGCTGGCCAGCAATAGGCAGTTACATCCCAGAGAGTAACTGCTGCCTTATGAAACCAGTTAATTTCAAAGGTGCAGTTAGTTAAAGCTGACTTGGGGTCTACAGTTGAGGTTAAGCCATTCTTGTTTGTGATGCCTCCTCATCGTCTCCCCATTGTTGAGAAAGAGATTCCCCCCCTAGATGTATGCAGGTGGCTGAACATGGGACACCCTGCCGGATAGGATTGACAGCAGTTTATTGTCATGTCCAGTTCAGGGGAGAACACCACACACCAAGCAGGAACACTTGGGGGTTGCACTTGGGAACAGAGTGAACAGCAAGGGTGTAGGGGGCAGACTTTGTGGTAAAAAGACCACAGAGTGAGCCAATAGGAAACTGAAGCCTAGCACTCAAGAATCAACAGGCACTATGTCTGGTCTCTATAATAAGAAGAGCTGTTTGGTTTGAAGACCTTACCTCCAAAAGAAGAGGGAGTGGGGAACTTGCTGTTAGGTCCTTTGAGGCAGCCTTGATTTTTCCAGATGTCAAGACAGCTCTTACTAGTGAATCTTAATTTCAGGCTTCATACATCAGGACAGGAGTTTATTAAAAAGAAATTATTCCTAGAACTAGTACTGAATTACACAATGTCACAAGCTGTGAAAAAAACATTAAAGTCAGTTGCATTTCTATATATTAGCAATGAACATGTGGACACCACAATTAAAAATACATTTACAACCACTAATGACAAGAAAATCTTTGTGTAAATATAACAAACATGCCCAGGACTTGTATGCTGAAAACTACCCAACATCAATAAAAGAAATAAATGATATAAATAAATAGAGAGGTAATCTGTAGTCATGAATTAGAAAACTCAACATAATAAAGATGTCAATTCTCCCCAAATTGATAATGGGATTTAATGCAATTCCCAAAAAATCCAGTAAAATATTCTTGTAGATATACACAGATTGTACTAAAACTTGTATGGAAAGACAAAGAAATTACAACAGCTAAAAAATTTTTAAAAACAATTATAGTGGAGGCAATCAGTCTACGCAGTTTCAAGTCTTATAGAACAAAAGAAACCAAGACTGTGTAGTATTGGCAGAGGGATAGATACATGGATCAATAGATGGAACAAAGACATGGAAAATAGCCCTAACAAATATGCACACCTGGTTTTTGACAAAGGCAACTCAGTGGAGGAAAGATAGCCTTTCCAACAGCCTACAGCTACTTAAATCTTGTGAGAAAGTCACAGGCTGCGAACTTGGGGAAAGGGACCAGCCAAGAAGGAAGGTAACGATTTGCCTGAGGTGCTGCTAGGTGGTGATAGGAGATGGTAATAGTTTGAGCTCAACTCAGGATGAAAATGCGAGCTCCAG
Source organism: Antrozous pallidus (assembly GCA_027563665.1). Classification (NCBI taxonomy): domain Eukaryota; kingdom Metazoa; phylum Chordata; class Mammalia; order Chiroptera; family Vespertilionidae; genus Antrozous; species Antrozous pallidus. The sequence continues at coordinate 116,081,886 of CM050512.1, read as the reverse complement.
ATAACAGCTTCTTCCATCTTCCTAAATTCAGCTGTTTCTAATTGTCTAGCTCCATAGACTCTGGCAATTTTTTCCATAGGCTTCCACACTCCAAACTCAGGTCACCCCTAAGTGCTGCAGACTCATTAGCTTTACCATTACCAACATCTCAAGCTGTATGAGGTAGCAAGGTGATTCTCAATAGTTTCGAAGATACATCTTCCCAGGTGCAAGTCTGGTAGAAAAGAAAGCTCTTCCAGATTTAGCTACTCACATTTAACTACTGGGATTCATGACTGTTGGATCAACTTGATTACCACCACTACCCCTGCCTCCTCTACCCCTTGCACACACACCCTAGGGTGATTTTGTGTGTGATTGGCCAGATCTTGGTAAGTTCCACTCCTTAGTCAGGGAGCTTCACCTGATCCATTTGGGCTGAAAGGGGAGTGTAGTTTCCATAATAAACTCCAGCTGTTATAGATTAAAAAACACAGGAGAGCCAGAGCAACAATGTTCACTCAAACCTCTGGGGGGAAAGTTTCATACTTAATGCCCAACCTTTTGCTGCTGATATTAATTTTTATATAGGTTTTAAACTCATTTCTCTTTTCTTGATTTTGTCAAAGGATGCTGATTAGTGACCTTTCTCCAGCTGGGAAAATTTTCACAACTACTCAGTAGTCTCATATTTGGAGACTAAGATCACTTATCAGCCTGAGATCGCTAATCTTGCTATTTCCAGATTCCACTCCTGTGTCATAAAGTTCTAACTCCTTGACCAGGAGCTTAAACGGAATGAGCTGGTTCTGCCTGTGGGAAGCCTTTGGTGGTGGCCCTCAGTGAAACATTGACCAAAGTCTTCAGAATCACCATCTTTTTCTAAATAGAAGGCTCAGCAAAGAATGAAAGTGTATCAGAGTATCTGTCACCTTCTTCTAGTCACCCTAATTCTCACCTTCCACTCCTGTGTTATTCACAGCTTATTCTATTTGCTGTTGACACTTATTACATCCATGAAATGTGTACACTGTCTACCTAGAAGGCTGTGTTTGTTCAATGGTTTGCATTACCCTCTTGGCAGAGGACCACTAAAAGAAAATGGTGTAGCCCTAGCCAATTTGGCTCAGTGAATAGAGCATAAGTGGACCGAAGGCTCCCGGGTTTGATTTCAGTCAAAGGCACAAACCTGGGTTGCAGGTTCCCTGGCCCTGTCTGTTGAGCATGCAAGAGGCAACCAATCAATGTATTTCTCTCATCTCGATGTTTCTTTCAGTCTCTATCCCACCCTTTCACTCTCTCTAAACATCGGTGGAAAAAAATATGCTTGGCTGATATTTTCTTTGCTGAACCTTTGATTTAGAAAAAAGATGGTGATTCAGAAGACTTTGGTCAGTATTTCACTGAGGGCCACCACCAAAGGCTTCCCTCAGGCAGGGCCAGCTCATTTCGTTTAAGCTCCTGGTCCAGGAGTTAGAATTTTATGACACAAAAACAAACAAAACACCCTGATTCCTGCCCTCCTCCCATTTCTTTACCTTCCTGTATAGTATTTTTTTTTTTTACCATATAGGTATGCTTCTCTGAACATTAATTTTGTTTGCTTTGAACTTTACAAAGATGTTATATTTCTTCCTTTCAATGAATATTATGTTTCTGAAATTCAGTCGATGTTTGCAACTAGCAGCTCTAGTTCACTCATTTTCATTGCTACATAGTTTTCAATTATATTATATTAGTTTTCCACAGATCCTTCCTTTGTTTTTTGTAAGGTATTTTTATTGATTTCAGAGAGGAGGGGAGAGGGAGAGAGAGGTGGAAACATCAATGATAAGAAAGAATCATTGATTGGCTGCCTCCTGCACGCCCCACACTGGCAATGGAGCCCACAACCCGGGCATGTGCCCTGACTGGGAATGGAACCATGACTTCCTAATTCCGTCGATGCTCAACCACTGAGCTACAACCGGCTGGGCCACACATTCCTTCCTTCATGACATCTCAAAGACCATTATATGTACTGAGCCCAGCTCCTGGCTCAGAGGGAACACAGTATTGGCTTAATTGTTAAATAAGATTGAGCCTCAACCGACTGTCAAAATGACACTTGTTTCCTTAGGCTGGTTTCTCTGCCCTTGGCCCCAGTGCTAAGATCCCTGACCTGAGTTAATTACAGTTATAAAATTTCGTGACCAGCAATAAGAATCTCAGTGTCCTCCCAACTCACCTAAGACTACAATTCCCAGAAAGTATTGCGGTGCCGTAGTGTGTCAAGTTTACTTTACTTCCCCCTCCCTGGCAAATTTCCGGGTTTTGTGGGCGGGGCTAAAGGAGTTGTCCAGTGAGCACCTCCATAGGCTGAGAGGCTGGGAAATTACTCAATGAGCGTCCAGTCAGAGGCTCCAATAAGCGCGAAGGTTGCTGGGACAGTGGTCGTGGGCGGCCTCACTGAGCCGCGCCAGCTGAGCGGGCGGAGCCCAGCCCCTCTCTCCTGTCTGCTTGGAGGTTCGGCGATTCCCCGGGCGGCTGTCGACCCCACTTTCATGACCCAGGTGGGCACAGCACAGCACCCCGGAACCTCCACGCCCATGGCCGCTAACCTGAGGACGACCACTTTCAACTCTTGTCCTTCCTCGACCGAAACTGACGACGAAGGCGTGCAAGGCACCTGCGAAGATGCTTCTATCTGCAAGAGGTGCCTGCGGGGCGCGGGTTAGGAGCTGGCTGCTCTGGGGTGCTGGGGCTCAGGTGGGAGGCGGGCCTGTGTCTGTGGAACGCGCTTGCACGCAACCAGGCCCCCGCTAGCTCCGGAGACCCTGGCTTCTCACCTGTGAATTTCACAGGGCAGGGGACCATTTATGAAACTCACAATGGTCTACCTTCTGCTGTGTGCCAGGCTGGGGGAAGGCCCGGGACCGTGCCTAGAGTACAGCTTTGCACGAGGCATTCGTGGTCTTGGCCTATCTGGAGCTAAAGCCTTGCTAGAAAGACAAACGTGAAGCACATACTAACTACAGTCTCCATGGGTGAGGAGAAGTGCAGGTTCTCCCTCTTTCATAGGTTACATTCCACGGGGGTGGGTGGGTGGGTGGGGGGAGGTTGTCACGATCCCCCTTGTGCACCTGAAACTCAGGTCAATCAAGGGAGAAAATGACTGTTCACGACCACATCATATTGGTGTGCAGAGCCAATCCATACTTTCCAGAGTCCTCGCCTGTATGCTACAGGAGTCCACACTGTTAGGGGTGCAGTATGTGTGTGTGTATGGGGGGGCGGTTGTGAGCACAGGTATACATCACACACCTGGAAGTATGAAGAAGAAAGCATGAGACTTGAATGTACTCTATTCATTCAACAACAATTATTGAGAGTTTACTTTGCTCCAGGCCCTTCATTTGTGTACAGTGGTGGGGGTTCAGTGATTGGGACCACATAATGAATGAGACTGACACGGTGCCTGACATGCAGCCTAGTTGGAAAAGAGTCAGGAGATAAATAATTGGAGGTTCGGTGACATAATGACAATTTTGTGTGGAGTGCTGAGATTACATTTTGTAATTTAGGCAGTGATGTTTAAACTGAGAACAAAAGGCTTAAAAAACAGTGTAGAAGACAGTTCAGGCAGAGCAAGTAAAGTGTGGACTTTGGGGGAACGGAACCAATGCCCTGGTTGCTGGGGCCATGCAGGGATTGTAGGGTGGGGAGAACAAAAATCGGGTTAAGGATTGCACTTTTTGTGGGTTCTTGGAGACCAAGCTTAGTGAAGCAGACCCTGGACTCGAGCCAGAATGCCACACTGATCCAAGCCGTACCATTTATAAGTTGTGTAAAACCTTGGGCAAGCTACTAAACCAGTCTGTGTTCTCAGTTTTCTGGTCTGTAATGTGGGGATGATCCTAAAGATTAAATATTTAATATTAGGAAAGCACTTAGAGCAGTGTCTGGCATGTGGTATGTGTGAGTGGCAGTAGATTAAATACTAGTAAATAGATAAATGCATGCATACGTGTTAAAGGCTTGGAGGCAGTCCTTGGTGAAATTCGTGAATTTAAAGACACACAGCTTTATTTCTTCTGCTTTCAGTTGCTATTGACCACATGTATAGCACTGTTGAATTAAAAATAATTGTTCTTATGTTGACTGCTTTTTAGTAAGATAATCTGCAGTGTCATCTAAATTATGAGAGGAAAATAAAATACTTTTATGGCCCTGGTCTGTGTGCTCAGTGGTTAGAGTGTCTGCCTGAATACCAAATGGTGTTGTTTGATTCCCGGTCAAAGGTCAAGAGCTTGCCTGGGTTGCAGGTTTGATTCCCCTCTGGGCACATTTGGGAAACAATCAAATGATGCATCTCTCTCAAATTGATGTTTCTCTCTCTCTCTCTTTTTCCTCTCTCCCTCCCTCCCTCCTTTCTGCTCTTCCTAAAAATCAATGGGAAAGGATTAACCAACAAACAAAAAACACACACAAAAGGTTTTCTGTAGCACGTTAGGGTTGGATTTATTTAATATTTATTGATAATATTGGTTTACTTAATATTTATTGGAAATGTACTTTGCATACTTTAAAAAAGGAGATTAGCTATAAAATAGTTCAGATGCGAAGAAAGGTGCAGAGAAATAGCAGGACTAGAAGATGGCTTTCCTTGATTCTCGGTTGGATGTTTTTCATCATTTAGCTCTTCTCTGCCTCGGTTTCCGGGACCCTCAGTGTCTACAAACACCTGAACATCGTAGGGGAAGTTCAGGTTTGAACTGCAGGTAATTCGAGGCAGTAGTTTCCAGCCCAACCTGGAGGGCAGCGTGGTCTGTGGGCTGCGCGTGCGCTGGCCCTGCCCCGGCCCTGCCCCGGCCCTGCCTCGGCCCTGCCGCACAGACCGGCGCGGTCCGCACTGTGAAGCCTGAACGTGCGGGCAGCGCCGATGCGGTTCCTCCAAGTTTTTTCGCACTCTTCTTTTCAGCTCGCTCGGTCAGTCATTGCTGTCGCGCTCCCCGGCGGATGTTCCCTCAGGGCCTCCCTGGTTTTCTCTGCCCTGTAGACGTGTCCTCTAGGCCAGCGGGTGCCAACCTTTCGGACCTCAAGGACCACCAGTGGCCCTCGGACCACCGGTTGGCGACCACTGCTCCAGGCTGTTACCTTTCAGTTGAGCTTAGAGTTCATGGTCAGTCGTTTTGCCCTTCTTGTGGCAGTGACTTGATCTCCCCTGCACTCCAGTGATGGTAAACCCCAAACCCTGGTTGAACCAAACTCTCCCTTTTTACCTCGAGTACTATGGTGAAAATCACCCAGCAGGGAGGCTTGGGGCTGCTGTGAATTCATGTCAGCCAGCCCCACGTGCGCCCTGAACAGAGCATGACCTTTCTAGCATGATTCCCTGTTCAACTCACTTTCCTGCTCTCCAGGATACTTAATTCAGCCACTTCCCACTTTCCTCAGACCTCTCCCTTCCCCTCCTTTTCAAGGTGTGAAGTTGTGGGTATTTCGGAACAGAAAATGGAAGCCTTCAGGCTGGAATTCACCCACCTTCCGCCCAGAAACGTAGCCATCCTTTCTTGTCACAGCTGTCCATGTCTTCCGGCGGAGAAACCACTTGTAGTTATGCAGTTGGGCTTAGTGACTCATCGGAGGGGGAGCACTCACACCAGGGGAACATAGGGGCCTGTCAGTGGGGGGCGAGGAGTGTTAGAACTTCAGGACTTGGGCTGTGGTTGGATACTTTTGGGGAGAGTTCAAGGAAGCGAGGACTTGTTCTGGGTTGGGTGCTGACAGGGGCGGGGCAGTCCTGTCGTTGGTACTTCCGTCAGCCTTGTCTAGAAGCAGGACTGAGTGAGACAGTCTGCCATTCATCGGGGAGCCACAGTCACTCCTGGCAGCCTGGAGGGTCTGGTGTTTTGTGGATGGCAGCACGACTTTATTTTGTCATCGAGGCCGAATTACGAAGCGGTCTTCTTTTGTGTCCCGTTATCACCGGTGCAGTGTGACCTGTGTCTTTGAGATGATCTCGGTGGGCGCCCACCAGCGCCTCGATGTCAGCCTGCTTTCCGTGTTTCCCGGAGGGGCCTGTGAGTCTTTGGAAGGCAGATGGTGGTCTGCTAGGCAGGAGGAAAGAGCATGCGCTGGATAGCATGGCCATGGAAGCACAGCGGGCGTTCGGGGAACTTGACATTGGGTGGGGGCATGGGTGGCGAGAGAGAATTGTGGAGAGGTCGTGAGAGAACGAAATGTGGAAGGTCCTGAGCCATTTTAAGTGGGGACCTGACTTGATCTGGTTTTGTGTTTTAGAAAAATCCCCAGCAGCTGCGAGGTCTGTTCCCGTTTCCTGTCCCGCTGCTGCAGCCTTGCTCAGGTTTGCTGGCCCACCTGGCTTATTGCAGCGGCCTCACTTTTCTCCCTGCTTCTAGACTAACCCCTCCCCGGTCCATGTTTTTACGCTGTGGCCAGGGTGACTTTTCAGAACCATACATCTTATCCTGTCACTTGATTAACTGTCAGACACTAGGAAGAAATCTACACAACTTTGCAAGACACACCACCCTTTTCAGGATCTGCTCCTGTTGCCCTGGTGTCTCACTGCCCACTGCAGGTTTCTCAGTGATGGCAAATTCGTTATTTCCAAGACTGCTCAAGTTCACCTTCCCACAGTCTCCTTGCCACCCCTCCACCCCAGTGAGTGGTGCTGCCCATTAAGCTCACAGGCCCGAAAGGTAAGGTGATCTTGAAGCTGCCCTTTCACTCCCGTCTAATCAGACCTTTGATTCTTATTTGCTAAATATGCCTGGAATCTGTTCCGATTCTTCTCCTTCTCCTCTGCTTCCGCCCCTTCATCCAAGACGAGGTCACCTGTGGTCAGAGTTATGGCACCAGACCACTGACTGAGCCCCTCCTCCTACCTCCCCCAAGCCCATGTCTCTCTCAAGTGAGAGTTTTATAAAAGGCCTGCCTGGTCAGGCCACTCCCCAGTGTAGTGGCTTTTTGTTGCTGGTAGAAGAAGCAGCTCCTTGGGGCCTCCATGGCCCTGCCTGCTCTCACCTGCTTCTCCAGCCTTACCTGACCCCCTCCCTCCCTGCCACCCTCGCAGTTCTTCAGGTGTGTCCTGTTCCTGTCTTCCTCCCACCTTCCAGCCTGCTGCTCCTTCCCTCCTTCCCTCCTTCCCTCCCTCTCTCTCCCTTGCCTGTTTAGTTCCACATCATCTCGGGTTAATGCATTCATTCGGCTTTCTTTTTTTTTTTTTTTTAATATATTTTATTGATTTTTTACAGAGCGGAAGGGAGAGGGATAGAAAGTCAGAAACATCGATGAGAGAGAGCCATCGATCAGCTGCCTCTTGCACGCCCCCTACTGGGGATGTGCCCGCAGCCAAGGTACATGCCCTTGCCGGAATCGAACCCGGGACCCTGCAGTCCGCAGTCCGACGCTCTATCCACTGAGCCAAACCGGTCTCGGCTCATTCGGCTTTCTTGACTTGAGTGCCTTCTTTGTGGAGGCGCTGTTCTAGTGCGGAACAGAAGGGAGCAACTCGGACAACATGGAGCTCCTACATGGCATTCGTTCTAGTGTGGGCACTGGCTGGGAGACAGGACATCTGGTGTGCCAGCTGGTGATCAGCCTTGTGGGCGTGTTGGAAGGAGCTGCCCGCTGGGATGGGATGGGATGGCCAGGGAGGGCTCTGCTGGGAAGGTAGTGCTGGGGAGAGACTGGGGGCGGGAGGGAGGAGCCTTGTGTGTAAGTGGGATCCACATTAAAGGAGACTTACGTAAATGGGAGGTATACTTTGTTCATGCGTTAGAAGACTTGGTGTTGGTGAGATTTCTGTTCGCCCCTAAGTGATCCATAGAGTCAGTGTAGTCCCAATCAAAATCCTAGCCATCTTTTCTATAAATGAACAAGTCGATTCTAAAATATACATAGAAAAGCAAAGGATCTAGAATACCCCAAAAAATCTTCTAAAGAAGAGCAAAGTGGGAGAACTTAGACTGCTTAATACTACTTAAAGACTTACTGTAGAGCTACATTAATAAAAACTGTGGTCTTAGCATAAAGGTAGGTCAGTGAGAGAACAGAGAGTTTAGAAATAGGCCTGCACACATACTGCCAGTTGACTTTTGCCCAGATGCCAAATCAGTTCAGTGGGGAAAGGGAAGTCTTTTTAACCAATGACTGTGGGTCAACCTCATTCCAAACACACACATTAATTTGGGATGGTTCATAAACCTAAATGGAAAGCTAGGGCATCAAGCTTCTGTGTGAGAACATTGGAGAGTATCTTGGCATGCGAATTAACCACTAAGGAAAAATAGAGACACTAAGAAAATGAAGAAACACGCCGCAGACTGGGTGGCAACATTCAGAATACATGTTTGTAAATGTTTCATTTCCCCCCAAAAGTATTTTCGTATTGTTCAGGTCCATGATCTTGTTATGGCCCGTATTGATTATTTTTTGTTAATGTTGGATAAGGGGCATTGTACAGAGGACTGACTGGATTCTTCTTATTTTACCCTCTTGTGAGTGGTTCCTTTTCCATTTATGCTTTGCCCACCATACAATGACTGCTTACAACAGACGCAGGAGATTTTTAGATCACTTAGTCCTCGTTGAGTGATTAGGTGTGGGGTGGAGCCAGAGGGTGGAGGCAGGAGACTCTCCCTCCCCCCCCATCCCTCCTTCTGCTACTGGGACACCCCAAGTCCATTCCCACACCAGAGCACATCTGTCAGCCATGTCTCCTGTCCACAGGGCCCTTTTCAGTGACTTTCCACTCTCTAGGGCTCAACTCACCATCTCCCCTTCCGGAGGCCTTTCCCTTCTCCTTCTCTCAGTGAGATCCCTCTGTTCTCCTTGTTACTCATGCCCTTCACTGGCCACAATCCCATGTTTATCGGGGCTCAACTGCTTGGTTGGTGATGGGGGTGATTATTGGGAGGGTTATTCCTGAAATAATTAAGGAAAGGGGGGCTCAATCTTTCTTCTTGGTTGCTTGCTCCTCCCCAGCACCTTCATCTCTTTGGGCAGCTTCTGGGGCAGCTTCTCCTTCACCTTCTCCTCAGCCTCTTGGGCCCCGCGGAGCCTCGGAATGGGCGTGAGGGGCAGGGCCACCCGGGATGCGTCCCTGTCCCTCCGCAGGCCCCGCGGAGTGACAGAATGGGCCCACCCCTCGCACCTCTTGCGTCCCCATCTCTCCGCGGGGCCCCCCAGAGCAGCGGAACGGGCGCAAGGGGCAGGGCTGCCCCTCGCCTCAAGCGTGCCTTGGCCCTGCTCCTGATTGACTGGTAGCGTAGCGAAGGTGTGGTCAAATTAGCATATTACTCTTTTATTAGATAGGATATATATATGTGTGTGTGTATATATATATATGTAACGTATAACAAAATATTGTAAAAATTAAGTTACGAAATTTTCATTAAAATGTTTCTTACATACCGTTATATTGATTGGCTGGGCTGCAAAAATATATATTCCTTGTAGGCTGCATTTGACATGCTTGCTTTAACTGTTCCATGGTGTTCTCGTCAGTGGGCAGTGACCCCTAGATGGCCCCAATAAATCCTTTGAAATCTGTTCATCAAACTCAGTGAGAAAACTTACTTCCTCCAACACAGACATGAAACAAAATCTTCACAGAAGTCTCGTCCCTTTCTGTGTGTGTCGCACACGGCTGTTTTCCGTCTGACTGCCTTCTACTTTATTTTTTAAATGCAGGTTTTCAGATTATTCAGTTGATTTCATGATATTTTAGGAAATACCCTTTTGGACCACCGAGCAAGTTTACTCTTGTAATACAGTAGGTCCTCGGGTTACGTCGGAAGTCCGTTCCCACAGTGCGACTTAATGCGATTTTCACCATACGTTGGAACCCACCCCTACATAAGCATCTGCGTCACTCATGTGGAGCACACACCCAGCAGTAATGAAGTGAAACAGTAAACAAATTTAAAAGAAAGATAACAATTCCTGACCTTTACTTGTGGTAGATAAATAATAAAACACATAAAGCACATATACATATGTCGAAATGACGGAACTTTTTATTATTGTTATAAATAAATGGGGGATGGCGACGTAACCACGAAACGACACACATCGAGTACGACAGAGCCCGAGGACTGCCGTGCTCTGTTTGCCTCGGACAGTCCGGGCTTGGAGCAAGTGGTGTTCTTAGTGAGGACTTTGTTTCTGTGTTGAGTGGCTGTAACGAGTAGCTGGACACAGGTACTTTCTTATAAGCATCTGTGGTTGTGTAAACGTAAATGTGAGGTACTACGGGGGAATCTTTTTTCAGAATCAGCACCTGTTGCAGTCAGGGCTGCAGTAAACCTTGTCGGAAGATACAAAGAAGAGAAAATTGGCAGTATCTACTTTTGGGAGCTCAGAACCTACCTGGGAGACACACACATCCACATCCCTTAAATTTCAGCTTCCTTATCAAGCAACATGGAATTGGGTGCATTCCTTGGGTATGATACGTTAGGCTGAAAGTCACACAAGCCTGGCTCAGGCTGGCCCAAATGGTGAAGAATCATCTCACCAATGTCTTTGGGAAGGTAGAGCAGGCTCCAGGGCCTTAAGGACCCAGGTTCCTTCCCTGACTCATCAGTGGTCTTAGGCTGGTGCCACTGGTAGTCGCTGGAAGACTTCCATTGTAATCTGGCTTCAGCTCCCAGACTCGGAACACCAGAACTTTCCCATGGTGGTGTAGACTGGAGTAGAGAGAGGTTAGGGCACCAGAGCATTGTGCAAGGTGTAGTTGTATTGTTTCTTCCTGGTCTCCCCACTGTGACCACCTTAAGGGATGTAAATGACTGGTACAAAATGCAAAGTCAGGAGGGAACGTAGACCATATTAGTGACGTTTGCCAAATATTTCTGAATTTCCTTTCTCTCGGCCTAGAAAGTTTTAGTCAACTGATAATAGCTTTAGCCAGTGAGTTTGCAGAGTGAATAAATTGTTGTGACGATGGAGTGAGGTTATTTGCTCTGTAGGGATCTGGGGAAGGAATTAGTCATAAGAAGAAAGACAGAGGTGAGAAATGGCCACTGTAGGAACTGTGATGGGAAGTGTGTGTGAATATAAAGGCGGATGGTGAGTCTGTTCAGTGTGTAATGGACCACTGCATGGGCAGTTAGTGGCCTTTGAGGCTGATGATTTCCTTCTGAATCCTTGACCTGGTTCCTGAGAATGTGGCCATGAACCTTGGTCAGAATATACACAGATCTCTACCCACATGCCTTCTCTTTCATTCCTCTCAGGTTTGCAGTGAGCATTGGCTACTGGGATGACCCTTACCTCCAGCACCTTGTGAGGCTGTGCAAAGAGAGGAAGGCCCCTGAAATTAACAGAGGCAAGTGGCCCTTTTTCTCCCTAGCATCTTCTCATCAGCTGAGTGGTCTGAAGTTTCAGGGATTCATTTTTTTTTAAATACATATTTGTATTGATTTCACAGAGGAAGGGAGAGAGAGAGAGAAAGAAACATCAGTGGTGAGAGAGAATCATCGATCAGCTGCCTCCTGCACACGCCACACTGGGAATGTGGTGGGAACCTGCAGCCTGGGCCTGTGCCCTGGCCGGGACCTAACCTGTGATCTTATGAATCGTGACTTTCTGACTCACAGGTTGATGCTCAACCACTGAGCACGCCGGTGGGCTGGGGATCCGCTCTTCAACGGGGCATTCCGGGCTGCTCTCTCTCCAGTAGTGTCTGAAAGTGCTCATTTCCCAACATCCTCACCAACAAGCGTATTATGAAACTTCTTATTTAGAGAAAATTTCTATTTTTCTTTTTAAAAATGCTTTTATTACGGAAAGTTTTAAACCATACAAAAGTGGAATTACATGTGGATCAGTTTTAGTAATTATCAAATCTTGGCCATCAGTGTGAAGTTTTAAAAAAATATATATTTTTATTGATTTCAGGGAGTAAGGGAGAGAGAGAGAGAGAGAGAGAAATATCAATGATGAGAGGGAATCATTAATAACTGCCTTCTGCACAATCCCTACTGGGGATTGAACCTGCAACCTGGGCATATGCTCTTGACTGGAATCGAGCCTGGGACCCTTCAGTCTGCAGACTGATGCTCTGTCCACTGAGCCAAACTGGCTAGGGCTCTGAAATTTTTAATCTTCGTTAATCTGATATTGAGAAATGCTATCATAGAATAGCTTTAGTTTTATTCCTTTTACTTAAGGGTAAGGTTGAAGATCATATGTTGAAAAGCCATTTATATACCTTTCACTGTGAGGTGCCTGTTCACATGCTTGGTGACACCATCAGGAAGTCAAAGGATTTGCCTGAGAACTTAACCAGGTGATAGTCGCTCCTGTGTGAGCAGGGAGTCTTGGCCCTGAAGATCCTAGAGGCTGGGACTGTAAGAAATGCAGACATTTTAAATGGGCATTTCTGAGAATAAAGACTTGGTGTTTGCTTTGAACAGAGGGTGAGCTTTGAGGGAGCCTGGCTGAGTGGGCCCTGCCCCCTCCCTCCCGCTCTCTGGGCAGGCTTTCTTGTGAGTGCCCCAGGCAGGGACCTGCCAGGCTGACTGCCTCATTGGTACCAGGTCAGCCTCCTCCCTCCCTCCCTCTCTCTCTGGGTTTGAATGTCTCGTTTGGGGACCTGCAACCCACTTGGAGAGTGCTTCCCATTGTGCAGAAAGGCCATGCATTTTCCAGGACTCATGCTGACGAGCTTTCTCTGTGGCTGTGCAAGAGCTCAAGAGGCCAAATTCCTAGAGGTCATTTTTAGGAGGAACATTTAGATCAGATGTTTTGAAGTAAAACCCTTGTCTTCCTGAAGTAAGATTATAGGACATTTTAGTTCTCTTAGGATAGATAGTTGGTTCCTCCCTTACGTATGTTGTGCTCAGTTTGGTTCAGACAGCTTTAAGAAAAAGGGGGAAGAGAATCTGAAAGTTGCCCTGTCACAGCCCCCTGCCGACCCCACAGGAGGCGGGCAGGGTGTTCGGCTGTGCTCTTCCGGGGGGGCTTTGCAAAGCCACCATTGCCGGTACTGAGGGACCGCTTGTTCCCGTCTTTTCCTTAGGATATTTTGCTCGAGTCCATGGCATCAGTCAGCTTATAAAAGCGTTCCTACAGAAGACAGAATGTCACTGTCAGATTTTAAACCTGGGGGCTGGGATGGATACCACCTTCTGGATATTAAAGGTGAGTTAAAATTCCCCTACCTCTTTTCCCAGTTGTTTGCATTTAATATTGAAGATTCAAAAAATTTAAAATATGTTAAAATGGATGCAGTGACAGCCCGTCTACACCCCTGTGCCCAGCCCTTCCATGCTCCCAGCCACCATCAGCCCCGGCTTCATCGCATCAGCTCCGTGAAGGACGTGTGGGTTGTTTGCCATCTTTTGCTGTTACAAGTAGGGCATTAATGAAAACCTGTGTACGTCTTCTCTGCATGTGGAAACATATCAGAGAAAACCTTCTGTTACGAGACAGAGAGCACGTGTACTAGTGATTCTGACGCTGGGATTTTATTGTGGGCAGAGCAGTGTCTGTACAGTCTGGAGACTTGCACAGCTGGGTGATGGTAATGTGACGCAGAGCCTTTTGCATCTGTTCTTTGATTGGATCCCTTCACTGTCCTGTGAGGGGCCGGGAGCAGGTGCGCTCACGCACAGGAAAGGGAACTCGGGTCTAGTTAGTGGCAGAATCACGACTGCAGTGCTGGTCTTTGATGCCTGGGCCGGAATTCTACCCCCAAACCCTTTCCCCACAAAGACCTCACTGGTTGCGTTTCCTGTTTTTAGGTTTGTATAGATTTTTCTTGGTTCTTCTCTGAGATGTGATGGGGGTACCTGCCCCCCCCCCCCCATTTCTTGCAGATGGACACAAAGATAAGTTAGATCGTGTGGTATAACCTGGCCTGCATGTCTGTTCCCAGAGCAGCTCACCTGGCAAGGTTTGTCGCTTGGAGTTCCCAGCCTTTCTTTCCTGGAGCAAGAACTCAGCAGCCTCTGCTTGGTCTTAGGATTGAGTGCTTGCCCTGCAGTCTCCATTCAGATAAGAACACCTCCCGATGGTGAAGCGCTTTTACAAACAAGACTTCACGCGTTTCCATGAGAGCTCCATGAGGGGGCTGTGCACAGCTGGGCCTGCAAGAGCTGCATCTTCCCCAGGTTGGCCAGCCAGGGGCGTGGGAACGTGGGACAGCTCAGCCTCCTGGTTCCTAGTTCTCTCCTCTGTGTGCAGCCCCGTGCTTTTTTGGAGGCATCTTTTCTGTGGGTCGATTGTGCCTCTAACACAGTGATCACAATGTGGCTCAAGGCGCTGGGCTGAATGCAGTGGAGAGAGAGGGGCGGGGTGCGGACAGGGGCCTCTGGAGAAATCCCTCCGCTGGGCCTGACACCTTTGGACTTGGTGTGTGGTTTCTTTCTCCTGTCTGCAGTTGGGTAAATAGTAACTAAATCTGAGGTTTTATTTCTGAGTGAGGTATGCCAGGGCTCCTGTGCTCCTCCCAGGAACAAGGCTGTCCGTCAGCAGTGAGGCGGAATAACACAGTGTCTGAGCGTTCTTTGTGGAGGTGTTTTTGTTGCTCTAAGGGGTTATTTAAAAGTGGAAAGTTCCTCTTTTTGCAAAGGACAGAATTATGCTTGCTTGCGCTTTTAAAGCCCCGGCCGCACGGGCCACCTGTTTTTGTGCCTCGGGCTTATCAGCACACGGCCCTCCCAGGGCGGCGCATCTTCTCCAGGGCTGCTTCAGCACAGGGCCGCCGCGTCCGGGCGTCCGGACACCGTGGGGCCTGCAGAGGCCAAAATACTTCCTGGCTCTTTGCAGAAAGTTTGCTAAGCCTGTGTTGGAGATATACGCGCTTCTCTGAAAGGGCAGGAAAACCATGTCCGCTGGTCTTGCTGTCCTCCAGCTTCCACCTGCGTCCACAGCTGCACCCGCAAAGGCATGGCTGGAGTCACAGGCTTTCTGCCGCCCTACTGTCTGAGCTCGGTCGTGGGCTCTTGGGCCAAGGCAGCAGGCAAGAATAGGCAGGGGAAGGCCCAGCCTAATCACAAAGGAAGAATAAGAGAGAGTGAAAACTTGCGGCCCGAGCCCCCTGTGTCCCCGGAATGCCTTTCCTGCACCGTCAGAGGGCCAGCTCCGCCAGGGAAGCAGTGCTGATGTTGCAGCTTGTGAAGCGGTTGGCCCTGTTGGGTCCCCTTTGAGTTGAGTGGTTCCTGACTGCTCCTGGTTGCCCTCTGGGAGTTACACGTGGAGTCGGGTGTCCCCCGACATGTGAGCTACTTGGAGTGGAGTGTCAGAGATTCGCAGCATAAAAAGTTGCAGCCTCGGCCTGGCCGGTTTGGCACAGTGGATAGAGCATTGGCGTGTGGACCAGAGTCCTGAGTTTGAATCCGGCCAAGGGCATGTACTTCGGTTGCAGGCTCGATCCCTAGCCCCTGGTTGGGGGCATGCAGGAGGCAAACAACCGACACGTCTCTTTCATCATTGATGTTTCTCTCCCCCTTTCCCTTCCTCTTTGAAATTAATAAAAATATTTTAAAAAAAATATTTGAATCTTAAAAAAAAAAGTTGCAGCCTCACTTGCCAAAGCCATGAAAGCAAGAGAGATGGTGTGTGTTGCGAACGCTCTAGGTGTGTGCACTAGCTTTCCTTCCACAGCGACCTCGGGTTGGACTCGCACCGGGATCAAGTGAGCTAGTGCGTGGGCAGCTCTTCAGAAAGGAACAAGTCCTGGCCGGGTCTGTTTGGCTCAGTGGCTGTCTCTCTCACACCCACGTTTCTCTCTCTCTCTCTCTCTCACACACCTCCTTCCTCCCTCCTACCATCTCTAAAAATCAATAAAAAAATATCCTTGGGTGAGGATTAACAAAAACAAAAAAAGAAAAGAAATAAGAAGGAATAAGTCCTGTAGAAGGTGGACCCTGGGCCACCTTCATTCGTTTCCTCTCTCTTTTTTTAAAAGGACAAAATTTCAGTAACTTTTATGGACTGCCTCTTAAAAGCCTGTGCCGCTGTTTTACAAGGCATGACAGACCAGCTCATCTGGTCAGAGAGTTCTATTTCATTTGCTTGAACTACTCTTACAGAAACAGTTACAGCATCAAAAGAGTGAAGGCAAATTGGAATTCGAGAAAAGGATGATAATTCATATTGCAGGAAAAAAATGGGGACAAAGAAGAGACACTGAAGGCACCACTGAATTCCTAGTTAACCCCTAATTGCCTGCAGGGCTAACAGGCTATCTATAATTCTTTCTTCTGTCAGTGTCTCCCCTGACCCCCACCCCCAATGGAGAACCTAAAAAATAAAAAACCAAGGTTAAATAAATAAAGTGGTAGTAGCAGTAGCCAACCCTTTCAAGAGACATGGACCAAGATGTATGGCATTATAGAAAAAAATGGCAGATCATTTTGCATTCTATGTACTGAAACGGTAGTAAGCAAAACATGGAATATAAATAGACATTTTGAAACTAATCATTCCCAGCTCTTAAAAAAAAGTGAGGATGAAAGGAAGGAATACATTTCCAGGCAGTTACACCTTTATAAGAGCCAATCTGATTCCATCCTTAAATTTATAAAAGGCTCTACAAATTTAACATCTGCAAGTTTGAGCATTGCTCACTCTATAGCTCAGCATGAAAAATCACTCAGTGAGGGAGAATTTATTAAAGAAACTCGCCTAAGATGTGCACCAGTTCTATTTCACAATATGCAGAATAAAGATGCAATTATTAAGAGAATATCTGAGTTACCACTCAGTAGAAATATCATAAAAGGCTGAATAATGATACTGAACACAAATGTACAACATCAATTAAAGAGAGACATAAGTAATTGTAAATATTTTTCTATCTCTTTTGATGAAACTACTGATGTCACATCACATGCTCATTTGGCCATTATTGGTCGATATTCTGATCTCACAATGAGAGAAGAGTTGATAAAGTTAGTATCATTGCCAGCAAGTACATCAGAAAGCGAAATAAATAAGGTTATTATACAAACATCCCATGACCTAATCATTGATATCTCTAAAGTTGTGTCAGTGACAACAGATGGGGCACCAAACATGGTGAGGAAAAAAGTCGGCTTTGTCAAATTGTTTACATAAGCTATTGGACATTCGATTGTGCCTTTTCATTGTATTATCCATCAGGAGGTTTTATGTGCCAAGGCAGGATTCACCGACTTAAACGACTTAATGTCAGTTGTTACAAAAATAGTTAATTTAATAGCTGTTCGCCCCCTTCACAAGCGAGAATTTTCTGCACTTTTATTGGAGTTTGATTCCACCTACAGTGGACTGCTGATGTACAATAATGTAAGATGGCTGAGCCGGGGCAAAGTTCTTGAGTGCTTTGTGGAGTGCTTTGAAGAAATTAAGGTATTTCTTGAGGATAAGGATCTGGGAAACTTTCTCAGCTCAATGATGATAAGTGGGTCAACACCCTGATATTTTTTACAGATCTCTCTGTTCATATTAATGAATTGAACTTAAAGTTACAAGGTTTTGGCAAAAGTATTGACGTTATATTTGGATACATAAAAGCTTTTGAAAGTAAACTTAAAATTTTCAAGCGAGATGTAGAAACTAAAACTTACAACTATTTTCCTCGAGTAACAAAGTATTTTGAGAAGGCCAGTGCAGCTGTACAAAATGAAATGGAACCCTTGCATATAAAGTACCAGCATGTGTTAGACTCGTTACTTGACCAGTTCAGTGATAGATTTAATCAATTTAGAAGCCTAGAACAGACCATAAAAATAATTAAGTGTCCTGATGTAGTAGTCTATAGTAGTTTGGAATTAAATGGTTTCCAATGAATGGAAATTGATGATTTGGAGATGCAACTTGCAGAATTTCAAGACAGCATCTGGGCTCAGGTGTTTGACGATTTGAGGTCAAAGCTTGAGAATCTGGAAAGGTGCCGCTTGGAGAATCAAGAGGAGTGACACTACGAAGAGGAAATTTGGAGTGCCTGGAACCGATTACCAGACACTTTTAGCACCCTGAAAAATATAGCAATGGCTTTACTCACAATTTTTTCCTCTACGTACTTTTGTGAGACCTTATTCTCAGCATTAAATAATATCAAAACCAACAAAAGAAACAGATTGACAGATGAAGTTAGTAGCGCTTGCTTGGGCTTGAAGTGTACAAAATACCAACCTTCAATTGCAGGTTTAGCCAATGAAATTCAGCAACAAAAAAATCACTAATATGCAGGTTAGTTAAAGAATTCCCCCTCCCCCTCACTTATCTTAGTTCACAGCACCCCACACAAGTTAAATAATATCAAGACCAACAAAAGAAACCACCTGACAGATGAACAAAGACGTCACTAAGCAGGTAAGTTAAATAATTAGCTTTTGGTTTATTCAATACAGTTATATATCACAAAATTATGGGTTTTTTTCCTCCAAGTGACATACCATCTGAGGTATGCTCTGTTTTTTGGCGAATTTTGACACACCAAGCTCAAAAGGCACTGGTCTAGCTAGATGTCGGAAAGCCTGTTTCCTACACTGAGAAAATACACTGCACACACAGTTAACTAACCACACAACCCACCCATGCACTGGGATAGCTCTTCATGGTCTTTGCACACCCAGAAAATGGAAGTGTTTTTTTTGTTTGTTTGTTTGTTTTTCTTCTTCTTTTTCCTCCTTTTTTTTGGATTGTAACATTTTATAAAAATGTTTTGTTTTGCTTTTTTACTAAAATCACATTTTAGCCTTCACCACTATATCGCTACAAACCAACGAGGGGAACAACTACTAGATTAATTTAAGGGTTTTATGCCCCTTACAAAACTGACAACAAAAGTAGTTTCCGTTGATTTCCTTATAAGTAGCATTTTCAGGACCTGTGCTATGCCTTTCAGCCTCGTAGCCTTCCTGTACCAACATCCATCTGTCCATCTCACAGGCGGGGGGGTTGAAGGTATATGGAAAGGGGTCATTAGGTGTCTATCGCTGCCGGCTGCTGCCCGCCCACTGCCTCAGCGGGAGCCGCCGTGGTCTGCACGCGTGTGCGGGGCAGGCAGGCTCCTTCCAGAGCGGGTGTGGCAGGCATGCGGGTTCGCTGCTCCCCAGTGCCAGGTGCCTAGTGCCGGGCCAGGGCTGGTCAGAGATGCGGCTGTAGTGACACGGTGCGCTCCTCTGAGGCACTTAGCACGGCACCGGGGTGCTGTAGGTTGCATCCCATAAGGACTTTGCACCTGGCGGGCAGGTACAGGAGACACAGTTGATAGGTGTAGTAGAAATTTGAGTGATGGTTTGGTTTGTAGTGATACTCTGTGTTGAAGGGTAAAATCTGTTCTTGTCCATTTCTTTCTCTTTTTTTGTCTTTCTGCCTCCTCCTCCTCCTCTCATCTCCTCATCCCCAGACCAGTTCTCCTGAGATTTTAACTGGGACCATTCTCCACGTGGGTGGGGGTGCCTGCATCCCACCATTCTGATACTTGCCTTTTGGGGTCCCCTGCTCGTGATTTCTGCCCCTGTTATGCAGCCCCAGGGGCCTGTCCCCTGCCCTGTGTACTGTTCTCTGTCTCCTGTGGCTCTGCATATGTTGTCCTCTCACCTGCAATTGCTCAAGCCAGAAATGGGTGCCAGCCTTGCCCTTCCTGTACCAGTGCTGCCACCAGTCTCTGCAGGCCAGCAGCTTTCTTTTCCTTCGTCGTCTTCGTCTCTCTTACAATACTAGTTCTGTATTTCTGGGAAATAGTGCATATGGGCAAGGGGGTTAAAGTGTCTCTGGAGGGAGACGCTGAGCAGGTGGGCCAGTGTGGGCACCTTGTTTCTTGCTGGGTCTCAGAGAAGTGAAGAGCTGCTGCAATGTGACATGACCTTGATAGACACCAGGGAGTGTTGTTACAGTCTGTGCAGGTGGTGGCAGCCGACAGGAGGCATTTGAGACCATCTCAGTCAAGCTAGTGAAAGCAGAAAAGGGAAGCAGGCCACGAGTGTGTGTGCGTGTGTTTCAGGATTTTTTACTGCAGCCCACGGTATTAAATAAATGTAGGACCCACATTTGTATACCCGTGTCTTTAAATGATAAAGGCACACAGGTAGTGCTTACCAAGGCAGGCCCTGTTCTGAGGGTCTCGTGTATTTCCTCATTAGTTCTAACAACCCCAACCCCATAAGGTGCTATCATCTCTCTACTTTTTGCCCAGAGAGTGGAGTGCCATTCCCGAGGCCTCACAGCAAACAAGTGGTGAGCTGGGATTTGAACCTGCGCCTGGGTCTGGTGCCTGCGCTTTATCTCCCACCACACTCCTCTCACAGAAAAAGCAAAATGTATTGCAAAATAATACTAGCCCTCATCACATGCTTTTTTTTCTGATGCTTGCTATGTGATTCTATTTCACCCCAAACTGCTGATCAGACCCGCTACATACAGTGATTTCCTGACCTGTTAGGTCCCAAACTGCTTTTTGAAAAATACTGTCATGTCCCAGTAACTCTTACTCTCACCTCCACCCCAGTGGCCACCCCTCTAGCTTAGGTTCCCCATTAATTCTCACGTGGATGACCTCAATGGCCTCCTAACTTTTCCTTCCATCCATTCTTCATGCCGAGACCAAAATAATTTGGAAAATGCATTTCTGACCGTATTGTTAGAAATCAGGCAAGCCCCCAAATCAGTGGTTCTGGTAGCACACAAAACATATTCGGGAGCCAGACAGCAAGGCAGGCATATTTACTTCTATGTAGAAAGGTGCACACCAGGCAGCGGGCTTCTGGGCTCTATAATCTCTTATGCACGTGACCTGTCCTTTGCTCTTGATGGGAGCTTAGGCACACAGTCTTTTGTAATTGGCTAATTCAAAGGGAAGAGTTGGCCTTTGTGGTTTCAAGATGGCGGCCCCAGGGAAGCTGCAAGCCATGCGGCCAACACGGTGGCTGTCTAAACTGTTCTTGGACAGAAAAGATGACTTGTTTATTCTCACAGTATCATTCCCCGGGTTTAAAATCCCAGGTGCCACATTGCTCTTCGGGGCCTCACACTTGCTCTGTGAAGATGACCAGCAAATGTATACATGAATATGTCATTCTAAAGATTTCTGTGTGTTTTTTCCTCAGGATCAAGATCTTCTCCCAAATAAGTATTTTGAAGTCGACTTTCCACTCATAGTCACGAGAAAGGTGCAGAGCATCAAGTAAGTGTGGTTTTCGCCTGAAGAGAGAATTCAGAGCCAGCCTCAGTAGGTCACGTGTGAATTCCAGGACCTCATTTTGTGCACTGTTTTCCTTTGCCCTCCTTCCACCTTCATTCTTGCCTTGGGGCCCCCATTCCAACATGTCATGCAATCTTCAAAATGCAACACACCCTCTCCTGGAACACTACCCACTGATGCAGCTCTCCAGGAGAGTAGTGTGATACTTCGATTTTTCACGTGTATTTTGTTTGCTTCTTTATTCCCAGGGCATAGAGAGGTACTAGTTCAGAGCAGATGTGTGGTAAATATTTTTTGAATGTGTGAACAGACTGAAGTTAACCAGTGATTATACACTGAGTTGCCAGATGATTATGATCTCTGAATGCATAATAATCTGGCCACTCAGTGTACTTGTATCTGAAATGGATACCAGAGTATTCTAGACTTTTGCTGGAGATCAAGCACCTATTTGCCCTGAGCTTACTATCAGCCAGTGCAAAGCGGAAAACTGATCAGGTGCACGATTTATAGTCTCTTTGATATCAAATAAATCATGTACTCAAGAGAAGTACACTGAGTGGCCAGATTATTATGCATTCAGAGATCACAATAATCTGGCCACTCAGTGCATAAGAGCTATTGTGGGGTCATTCCAGGTTTCAGAGAGTTTGCAGAGCTGTAGACAAAGAGTTTGCTGAACTTGGCTGAGAACTTGTCATTGCCTGGCACCAACTTGGGTTGTCTCACTTAGTCCTCAGAGCAGACTCATGAGTTAAGTGCTGTTAGCCCCTTTTACAGATGGGAAAACTGAAGTTCAAAGAAATTTGGTTAATTTGCCCAAGTCCACCCAGCTAGCAAGAAGTAGAGCTGAGATTTTAACCTTGACTTCAAGCCCAAGATCAAAGTTTCTTAATAGTGTTAACCCAGGCTTCCTCCTTCCTGTTTAAATAAGCCACTGAAACAAAATCCTCATTCTTATATTTACGAAATTTAATAAG
This sequence comes from Antrozous pallidus, assembly GCA_027563665.1. Lineage (NCBI taxonomy): Eukaryota > Metazoa > Chordata > Mammalia > Chiroptera > Vespertilionidae > Antrozous > Antrozous pallidus. The sequence continues at coordinate 116,059,779 of CM050512.1, read as the reverse complement.
CATGAGAGCTTAAGCTTGTCCTTTAGAAATGCCTGATTCTCACAAACTGGCAATATTTTTCAAACTTTGTTTTATCCAATGAAAATAAGATTTTTACCCTTCCCAAGTAGAAAAGAATGTTTGACATGTAATGTGCTTTTCGGATGAGCATGGCAGTTCTGATGCTCTGAGAGTGCAGGGGACAATGCAGCTGGTTGGACTCGGAGCAGACGTGAGGCAGCTGCAGGCCGGCGGTGCGCTCCGAGCGGCAGGCCGCGTCTGCGCTGGCCGGGGCCACGGCAGTTCGGCGCTCTGATGTTTCTCAGAGTCTTGACTGGAGGCATTATCACACACAAGTTACTGAACTTTAGGTCTGAGTGAGTAAATTATTTGAGTTACCTGTGAGAAGTAGTAGGTGTCTTTAGGGTTTTGTTTGAGAAGGGGTGGACAGCTAGAGATGGTGAGACACGCACTGCAACGCCGGGACGTCGTAGCAGCCTGTCTCGCTCAGTTCGTGGTTGGCTTCAGATTCTGAGGGTGATGCTTAGCTGACCTGCCCGAGACACGTGTCCCCTGAAGTTTTCCCCAGGCGCCTCGGGCCAAAGGGAATTGAACGGAGTCCCCCCCACAGCAGCCATCACATTTGCTGCTTTTCCAGTGGTGTCTGTCTTTGTGCAGAGAAGAAGCTGCCTGACTCCCTTTCTCTTCTTTCTGCCTTCCTGTAGATCCAGGCCTCTCCTGTCAAAGCCCATTTTAGAGTTGCATTCAGAGGACACCCTTCAGAGCGGCAAGTATCCCTTCCGGTGGCGCGGTATGGGCCAGATCGCCGCTTTTGCTTGCTTTCCCCTTTCCTTTTTAAAGATGGTGTGTGTGCATGTGCGTGCACGAGAGTGTGGGAATGTGTGCATGCATGTGTGTGGGTGTGTGTGCACCTGTGCATATGTTACCACACAGTGTATACTTCTGATCCATGTACACTTCCTTCACAGTTACCAGAAAGGATTTTAAAACAGCTACTTGTGAATTATTAGATGTGCATAGATCCCTAATCTTAAATCTTTAAAATATATTTAAATTAGTTGCCAACATTTTGAAAAGAGGAGATTTTTAGTGGAAGCCTGCTTTCCTTGGAAAGAGCAGATCTGGCAGCTGCGGACCTCACTCCTGCAGGGAAGTGCTTGAGAAGGGTGAGTGGCCGCTTCTGTCCCCTCCGCTGTCGTAGGCCTGATGGGCCTCACCCACTGTCACCTCCTTGGCCCCAGTACTCAAGCCTTTCCCTCCAGTTTTATTTTATTTTTTGGTTAATCCTCACCTGAAGATATTTTTTCCATTGGTTTTTAGAGAGAGGAGGAGGGAGGATGAGAGAGAGAGAGAAAGAGAAAGTTGGATGTGAAAGAAACATATCACTGGCTGCTTCCTGCCTGTGCCCTGACCAGAGCCGGGGATTGAACTATTTTCTGTCAAAGGTAATATCTTACAGATTGGCACAAAACTTAGAGAGCCTGCCCGTCAGTACCAGTGTGAAGCAGGCTTGCTTGTTGCCCTCCTCATGTATAATCTACTTTTCTAAATTGAAATCTACTCGACACCAGCACTGTGTAATGCCAGGTGTACCTGTTAATTTAAAACGTTTATATATTGTAGTATGACTGCCCATGTAGTGATAATTAGTGCCTCTCTTATGCCGCATAATTACCTTTTCTTTTTGGTGGGCGGAATAACGAGGATTTAGTTTCTCAGCAGCTTTGAGGACTAGAGTGCAGTGTCACCAGTGGGCACCGTGCGCATTGGGTCCCCAGGGTGTGTTTGCTGCTCGGTGTGAGTGTGTGCCCTGACACCGGCTCTGTCCTAGGCCCACAGCGAGCATCCCTGTGCATGCATCACCACGCAGTTACTCTGCACGTCAGAGAAATAACGAGGCGGTGCTTCCTGATGCGTGCACAGGGGTGCACATTGCAGGGCCCAAGGCAGAGACCACCTGGGAATGCCATGTCTGATCGTGAGGGATTGGCTCAGCTGTTTGATCCATTCAGCAGAACGCCACGAAAGCACTGTGAAGCAGGAAAACCAATTTTCAAACAAATGTGGAGCGGCTCCATTTTCTGCGTGTGTGTGTGTGTGTGTGTAGAGAGAGTGAGAGAGAGCGCATTTGTGTTTTGTCTATGAGTTTAAGCATGTAGGGAAAAAGCTGGAACATTATACACCAAAATACTAATAGCTGTTTTGGGAAATATAATATTAGTTATTCACTCTCCTCTTATCTCATTTTTTAAAAATAATGAGCATGTATTTTTTTATAATGGAGAAAAATAATAACTTTAATTTTGAGGGAGCCCTGTTCATTGGAATTAACAACCTCTTCTTGATTTATTTCTGTTGAAATGATCTTCTCTTGTATTTGCAGATGGACACATGTTGGATTCAAAGAGATATGCCATTATTGGAGCAGATCTTCGAGATTTAGCCACACTGGAAGAGAAACTAAAGAAATGTAACATGAACACACAGTGAGATTTTTTTTAACCTCTTACATGTGTGGTCTCATGCTAACATGAGATAAGGCCAGTTGGCAGCGCAGGGGGACACTCAGGCCCCGTTTCAGGTCATCGCTACCTTGAGTAATTTTCTGAACTTTTTAGAAGCACTGTTCCTCAAGTCTGTTTCACATCAGAATAACCTGCACTGCTTTTGTAAAATACTGGTGTATTAATATAAACAAAGGTTGGTAGAAGGTAATTTTATGGATAGAAACGTATAATTGCAACACACAAAGGATTAGCATTGAGAATATACAAAAAACAGCTACTGTAAAAAAAAAAAAAAAAAGGCCCGTAGACAAATGGGCAGATAAAGAAGACAAGGCAGCTCATAGAAGAAGGTAAAGAATATCTGAGGACAGGGGCACAGGAACCACAGCGGTAATCAGATGAAATTTCGTTTGCTTCCATCAAGTTGCCAAAAATGTAAAAGCCTGGCCGTGTTAAGTGTTGGCAAGGTGATGGAGTGAAAGGAGTGGTTCGGAGCACTGGTAGATGTGAGCTCGGCAGGACGAGGGTGAGGAAAGCCGGAGGTATCTGGTGAGATTGCACAGGTGTGCACCCTGTGACACAGCAGCTCCGCCTCCATCTATGTCCCTGCACATATGCACAAGTGGGTGCCCTTTTTTATTTATTATTATTTTTTAATCCTCACCCCAGGATATTTTTCCCATTTTTTTTTTTAAGAGTGGAAGAGGGGAATGAGGAGGTCGGAGAGAGAGAAACATTGTTGTGAGAGAGACATATCAATTGGTTTCCTCCTGTTCTGACCCTAACAGGGCCTACAACTGAGGTACTTTTGCTTGACCGGGAATCAAACCCACAACCCTTCGGTCTGAGGGCTGACACTCTAACCACTGAGCCAAATCAGCCAGGGCATAGACACTTTTTTTTAATAGCAGAAAACTGAACACAACTTAAATGTCCATCAGGAGGGGAATAGATGAATAACCTATACAATGCATGACCCAGGTCAACATGGAGAGAGCTCAAAAACATAATACTGGGTAAATAAAATAATCAAGTTGTAGAGTAATATGTTTAGTGTGTCAAATCAAACCCCCCAATGCTATATTTTCATGATTACAGGTGTACCTCACAGCAGTATTTTTAAAGTGAAGCAGAAGGGTTCACCCAAGTTGTGGAGAGTGAGGGCCCGGGGGGCCACAGGAGGGCGGGAGGTGTGACTCGCACAGGCCGGCTGGCTGAAAGAGCTGTGGGAGGGAAGACGTGTAGCACAGTCTCCTGTAAGAGAGTAATCAGGGCGAGGCCTGAGGGGAAGGGAAGATCAAGGGAATGCTATTTTTTAAAATATGTTTTTATTGATTTCAGAGAGAGGGAGAGAGAGAGAAACATCAGTGATAAGAGAATCATCGATGGGCTGCTTCCTGCATGCTCCCTATTGGGGATCCAGCCCACAACCTGGCATGTGCCCTGACAGGGAATCGAACTGTGACCTCTTGGTTCCTAGGTTGATGCTCAACCATTGAGCCACACTGCCAGTCAGGGGAATGTTATTTTAAAGGAGAAATTGAAGGCAAAAATCAGTGGCAAATGGTGAAATAAAGGAGTAACTAGGGGGATTACTGCTAGAGAGGAAAGGGGTCTGCAGAGCATGGGCCGAGGCTAACCGTTCTTCCGGGGGTAGAGGGGGAAGGAGAGAGAATATGTACAAATACAGGTGGACTCTCGGCGACTGAGGGGAGGGAAGTGTCGGGAGTCAAAGCTGGGTCTTCCCAACACGCCTTCATTTATGCGGTGCTGGCTGCAGGTCTGTGTCTGGTTTCTGTTTGCCTGTTGCCCCTGGACTCACCCTCCAGGCTGTCGTTAGGAGGTCCAGACCCCTGTTCTTCCTTCCCTCCGGGAACATTTATGTGCCGCACAGATCACAAGGTGTGGTGTTCTCCCGGCAGAGGTGAGGCTGGACATTCAAGGACGTGCCTGGTTCCCCTGGGCAGGTTAGTGAGTGACGATCGGCAGTGGACGTGAGAGCCGCCCTGGGAGGCCTGCAGCCCGTCCACACTGAGGACTCACGCTGGGTTCTCGTTGGACCGCTCCCTGTTGAAAAGGAGCGGGTTTTCTCTGTTTGCTTAAAAACCTCTTTGAGTCAGAGTTCCCTTTTAAAAACTAAGGCCTTTAGGTATTTCCCTAGCAGTTTATTGCTTTTCCTAATTCTTTCAGTACTTGGGTCCAGTTGGAATGGATACGAAGTGGAATGTAATTGCTGTAGGACTGATGTCGGAGCACAGCTCCTTCTCTGCGAGGGCTGTCCCCTGTGGACGACGGGTACTAGAAGGTGGTATGAGCAGTCGTAGGCATATAGGAGAGACTTTATTGCAGACTAAGTAGCCATCGCTAACGGAGCCATCAGGCAAAACAGATCTGCAAAGTAGCCCCACCAAGCAGCCACGCGCCGGCTGGTCAGTGACAGTCTTTCTACCAAAAGAAGCTCTTGCCAAATGGCAACATCAGTGTTTGGGTCGTAGAAAGGCACGCCTGCGCAGTGCGTACAGGAAGCTGCCGTGTCATTGCCTTTGCGCAGGTGTATGGCAAAGTGGTCTCGAACATCCAGTGTATTCTGATTAGGGTTCCCACAACTGATCATGCTGTTTTCAATTCTTCGTGTTATAAGCTTATATAAAAAGAACTAGATTCTGTTAAATGAATGTCGTATTTCTGCATCTATCAGTCAGCTCTTCGTGTGTAACAAATCCTTCCAAACTCAGAGGTCTCAAACAGCTCACTGTTTAGTTGCTCAGGATTCTGAGTTGACAGTTTGGGCCAGGCTTAGCTAATATCCTTTGGGGTCACATGCATGTGCGTGTGTGTGCGTGTGCATGTGTGTGCGTGTGCGCACGTGCGTGCATGTGTGTACACAGGCAAGTCAGCTGGGGGCTGACTCCCCGTCACTGGGCTGCCTCATTCACCCAGGGGCCTCCCCTCCTGCAGTCAGTGAGCTTGGTTCACGTGCACAGTGGTTTTAGGTTGCAGAGCAGCAAGAGAGCAGTGCCCATGTGCAAGGGATCGTCAGGCTTCTTGTTTGCTGCTGTTCATTGGCCTGAGAGTGCTGCAGGCTGACCCAGACTCAGGGGCAGGAAATGGCCGCCGCCTCTTCAGGGGTGGAACCTGCAGTTTGGTATTGTGCCATGTGGGGCAGGGCGGGGAGAGTCCACAGCCATTCCACTCATTTCACAAGCCAGACACACCGTCCCGTGGCTCACCGGCTGCAGTGTGTCTCGATGTGGTGGGGCCCATGTGGCTGTGCTGAGTGGCCATGTGCTTGCAGAGAGCTGCCGGGGCCCTGGCTGTGAGCTGCCCTGCCAGAACTGTGGCACGTGCCCAGCCAGAGTGCCAACTGGTGAACACGTGCCTGCTCTTTTCTCCCAAGGTTGCCGACACTCCTGGTGACCGAATGTGTGCTGGTCTACATGCTTCCGGAGCAGTCTGCAAACCTAATCAAGTGGGCAGCCAATAGTTTTGAGACGGCCATGTTCATCAATTATGAACAGGTAAGAGGAAGGACAAGGAATCTGCATCCAGCCTCAGAGCCAGGTGGCTCTCCTTGGAGCACCATACCCGCTTCTGCTCTTTTCCTTCTGCCCAGGCTAATGTCTCCTCTATTGGTCAGTGCCCGCAGGCCCGCTGCTCCAGAGCCCGTGACCTGCAAATGTTTAGCCAGAGCTTTTGGAACTGCTGTCTTGGCCCTATGGAAGGTTCTGGAGTTCCTATTTGATCACTATATTTACTGTCCTATCCAATCGGAGCCCTGGATAGAGTTTTGGTTGTCTGCCCTTTAGGGGTGGCAAACTCATTGCCCTCAGAGGTGGGCACGGGGTGCAAGGGGAGGAAGTTGGCAGATGAGTGCTGTGGAGGGTGGGGACTAGGGAGCCTGGCCACCTTGCTCCCGCTCACGCGAGCAGCCCTATGCAGTCCCAGCCAGTCACACTGTGTGGCCTGTGAGCCTCCAGTTGCCAGAGCTCCCAGCTTTTCAGAAGTTAGAAAGCAGAATTTAAAATATATATATTTTTATTGATTTCAGAGATGAAGGGGGAAAGAGAGAGAGAGAGAGAGAGAGAGAGAGAGAGAGATCAATGATGAGAGAGAATCATTGATCAGCTGCCTCCTGCACACCCCCTATTGGGGATCGAGCCCACAACCTGGGTAAGTGCCCTGACTGGGCACCCAACTACTGAGCCATGCCAGCCGGGCAGAAATGCAGGATTTTAATGTGACATTTCCTAATTTCTGAGTTCACTGAGTCTGCTCCTCTAGCCGCAGGTTTACTGACGGGGTTGTGTCAGAGCTCTGGGATTGTCCAGCTTGGGTCCAAAGCTGGCCTGGATCTTATCAGCTGTGAGACCTGAGGCAGCATTGCTGGGGGTTGGGAATCCCTGCTCCGGAGGTAGACTGCGTAGCTGTGTGACCAGGATGCCTTGCGTGTCCTCATCTGAAAAATGAGGATGAGGAAGCCCGGCTTCACCGTGTTGTGTGCGGCACCCCCGGGCTGTGAAGGCAGTGTTGGTGGTTAGTGGCCCTCAGCTCCTGTTCTCTGTTCACAAAGAGAGACGATGCCACCTCAGGCCGTGGGCATTTGTAAGATCCGCACATGGAAAGCACCGAGGCTATGTTACTGTTTATTTTAGTTTGTTTAGTTGTATTGATTTTGTTGTCTACCTTATTTTTATTTTATACTTATGGCAGGTGAGAGCAGTGCAAGTCTTGCCCATGGTCACATGATTATGGGCAGCCCAGGGATAGGCCTGGGCCCCTCACCCCGCCCACCCAGTCCTGGCTCCTGTGTAGGTGGGTCCTGGTGGGTTGATTTCCTCCTCTGTAGTTGGGGGCAGTCCTCAGACTCAGTCGGGCGAGTCGGCGTAGTGCAGCTGGCCTCCTCGGCTTTCCCTCTTCTGCTGTGAATAATTCCAGGGGGCTGCTGCGTTCAGGGTGCCACTCTGGGGAAAATGAATCCACTATCCTGTGTTCCCCACATCTCGGCTGTCTGCTGCCTCGTTCACCTGGCTTCACTGGTGTGCTCCTCTGTCCACAGCACCGAGGGGCGGTGCAGCCAGGAGAGGCCAGAGACCCTATCACTTTGGAGTAGGCCTGGGAATGGGCCACTATGTTGTCTAAACTGTCCCCAAACCGGTTCCGATCCCCCCACAACTGAACTCAGTAGTTTTATCACAAAGACAGAATCGCCTGCATCCTCATGTGTATTAATGCGCAGATGCCTTACGGTAGTTCCTAAGTAGTTTAAAATGATAAAACCACGTGGACGATGACAACTATAGTAATGATGGTAATAGTGAATGCTATGCTGTGAGTTTCACACATGTCAATGTATTTAATCACAGCAACCCACAGGGTAGGTACTTGTCCTCGTGGTTTTACAGGTGAGGGGACTGAAGCACAGCGGGTAGGCAGCTTGGTCAGTGTCCCAGCGGTCAGATGTCAGGCCGGGACTCACTGGGCTAGTCCAGCGAGGGAGTGTGTGTGACAAACGCCCTCCCTCCCGAGCGAACACGTGCCATCTGACGCCTAGTGCCACGTAAGCTGTGCACATGCAGCACAGGAGAAAGCGCTGGTCACCTGACCCGTTATGGTGAATCTTTGCTGCTCTGTATATGACCAAGTAACAGTGCATACGTACCGTAATAGACGATGTCTTGTGGCATTTGTGCACAGACAGAATTTAATTATTTTTTAAACTTTTTATAAGTGCCTGTAGTACAACAAATAATATTGTGTGTGGTTGTTTTTTGTTTTTTGTTTTTCTCACCTGAGAATATTTTTCTATTGATTTTAGAGAGAGTGGAAAGAGAGAGGGAGAGACAGAGAAATATCGATGTGAGAGAAACACATCGATTGGTTGCCTCCCACACGTGCCCGATCAGGGCCCGAGACGGAGGAGCCTGCAGCCGAGGGACCTGCCCTGTGGCCCGCAGGCCGATGCTCTATCTATTGAGCAAAAACGGCAGGGCTCAGAGTTTTTACACAAGTTTATTATCCAAAAGTGACACTATGTGCAGAATAGAAATATACCAAATGGTACAGAAGGGCAGACAAGGAAAGGTAAGTCTCTCCTGCCCCCGACCTCTTCTCACCTGGGAAGCGATGTTGCCAGATTCCAGAATTTTTCTAAGCATATGTAAATGTAGAGATTTCTTTTTCCTTAAAGGCAGACGGGAGAATATAGTACATATTCCCCTAGACCTTTTTTTTCAGGAGTTCTTAAAGCTTAGAGATCATCCCATAGTGCAGTGGTCGGCAAACTCACTAGTCAACAGAGCAGCAAACCTCGGCTTGCGAGCCACAGTTTGCTGTCCACGCCATAGTGGATCTGTGTGTCTTTTCTGCTCCTCTGGCTCTGTGGTGTTGCGTAGGGTCGAACATGCAGACTTTACAGAGCCCGGGTGATGGTTTCACACCCCAACTTGCGGTCTGCGGCGCTGCAGCACAGGCCCTGGCACCTCGGCAGGCGAGGCTGGGCCTGAGTGGGTTCTCGGGGTCCAGCTGCCTCCAGGGGCCGCTGGTTCATGCCCCATCAGCACTGCGCAGACTGCATGGCCTGCACTGGGTACCACCGGACCTCAGTCCTCACTGTGAGAAGTCGCGTGCTGTTGTGTTTTGTGTGTGAGAGAGGACACCCTAACGGCCATGCCTGGCTGCTCTTCCCTCCCCAGGTGAACATGGACGACCGGTTCGGGCAGATCATGATCGAAAACCTGCGGAGACGACAGTGTGATCTGGCGGGGGTGGAACCCTGCAAGTCCTTAGCGTCCCAGGTCAGAGCAGAGGCGGGCCTCCTCTCACGCCCGTGGCCAGGCTCCTGCAGCCCCCGGTCCTCACGCTGGCGCAGGCCGGCCCTGCTTCCCGTGTTGGTATCAAATGCGTATTTCCTGCACCCTGTTATGTAACTTTTTATTATGCATTTTCAAGCAACAGCAAAGTAGAGGGAATAGTAAAACCAACAGCCATGTCCCATCAGCCGGCTTTAATAATTAGTGTTTTGTAGATACTATTCATTCTCTCCAAACTTTTATTGGTGGTGATACAGGAATATTTTAAGGCAAATCCCAGATAGTATATCATTTCTCTTCTAAATACTTCAGTATAAATCTTCAGTACACCAATAGGAATGATGGTACCATGATTACAGCTTAGAGACTGGCAGCAACTCCATCGTAGCATCTGTCACCCAGTTCATGTCCAGTTTTCCTCAGTTATTTTTTAAATGTTTGGAGTTGGTGCATTTGAATCTTTTGAAACATTTTTTTTCCTTTTGTTGGCTGAAGAGATCCCTCCCACTCCACCCTCACTGAAGCGGGCACTGCATGTCCAGTGTAGAACATCGGGGAATAATAAGAAGAAAGACAGCAGGGGCTGGAATGGGCTTTTGAAAGAGGAGGCGCGTGAGGAGTTCTCGGCGCTTAGACGCCCGCATTCTCCATTCTCTCCCCCCGCCCCCCCTCCGCGCGGCTCAGAAGGAGCGGTTCCTGTCCAACGGGTGGGAGGCCGCGTCGGCCGTGAACATGATGGAGCTGTACGGCAGGCTGCCGCAGGCCGAAGTCAGCAGGTACGGCGCCCTGTCTTGTCCTCTGACACACTCCCGTGCGTCACGCTGCCCTCCCCACGGAGCACACTCCGCCAGGACGGGACCTTCACCCACCCCCAGCGGCCACACCTGCCGAGCTCCCAGGCTGCTCCCGGGGGACGCTGTGTCTGCCCTCGTGGTCGGAGCGGAGGACAGGTCTGCTCTCAGATCTTTAAATGGACTTCCTCTCGTTGTAGCAGAAATACCCGCTGGTTCTAAATCAGTTTTCAAGCATGTAAAGCAGTTAAAGTCATGCTTTCTGCACCCACACCCTCTGAGAGCCGCTCACAAGCGTGCGCCCCCTTTGTACCTAACAAGAGAAGTATTTTTAATTGGCAGATTCATATTACACGTGTGTCTGTAAACCACTTGCTCTGTAACAAGCCCAACGGAAGATTCCATGTCTTTATCTGTCACGACAGCGAGGGTCCCTGTGGTCGGGGTACTGCTCCTGTTGGTGTGGGCGTGTGGGGGGCGGTGTCCCGTGTTTCGCTTTGCTGCAGTTCCCTGTTCTGACCCCCGCTGACCGGCCGGTGTGGCTCAGGGGTTGAGCGTTGTCCGAGCACCAGGAGGTGACGGTTCAGTTCCTGGTCGGGCACGTGCCCGGGTTCCGGGCTTGGTCCCCAGTGGGGGCCTACAGAAGGCAGCCAATCAATGTTTCTCCCTTTGCCCTCTCCTCTCTCTCTGAAGAACAACAACAGTGAAAACATTAAAAGAAACAAGACTGCGGGGCACCTGGCCTGCTCATCTCTGGGCATGTTGGCGCCAGCCCGCTTGGTCCCGTCCTTCTGTGCCTCAGCGCTGTGCTTCCTCCTGCCTTTGGTGTAGGTGTTGGTCTCCTGCAAGATGAGGAGAAACATTTGGTCTTGCTTCTCCACAGCCCTTCTTCACTGTGGGAAGCACAGTCTGTCAGCCGTGAAGTGCTGTCTCCACGGGATCTGGCTGGTCCCTCCCGGGCTGTCCTGCTTTTCCGTCCCCACGGGCTGGTCTCCACTGCTCATGTCAGGCGGGCTGTGTGCAGAGCCCGTAGTCTGGCACCTGCGATGGCACTGGGCTTGCAGCTCTCCCGGGAGCCCAGGGAGGAGTCTGGTGGCCTCGGGGCAGGCGTCCATCTCATGTCGCCAGGGCCTTCGCAGGCTCGTGTCCCAACAGAGGGGGTGAGGGGGGACGGCTCTGGTGTGTCTCCCTGGGCTGAGTGGTCCTCCCCACTCTGAATGCTATGTAGTTGGTGTCCACGTTCGCCAAGGGTTTCGGAGGGTACTGTGCATGAAAAGAAGGCCCGTTCACTGAGCCAGTGCGGCGTGTGCACAAGAGGGTAACTGGCCCGAACCGGCCGGAGATGAGCCTGTGGATGGCATTTGCAGCCGAGCTTGGAGGTCACCTCCTTGTTAGGTGCTGGTTTCTCCTGGAACTTGGTATTAGGACACCTGCCTCGAATGTCTTCTGTTTAGTTGGGAACATTAGCCAGGAAGCAACCAAAGTCCTTTATGGATAAACATTCTCACTTCAGATATGACTCTCAGCCCTGCATTCTGAGGCAGGAACACACGTACAGAAACGTGAAATGTCAAACATGTATATATGCACCCCCTCCCCAACCCACACACGGTCTGGGCAAAGTCCAGTGCTCCTGTTGGCTGTTGTGAATAGTAGGAATGTGGATCATGTTTTACTTTATATTTTTATATACTTTTTGGAAATGCCTGCATTCCCCCCCCCACACAGTATATGCATATGACAGAAAATATTTAAAAAACCTATTTCATATATTTGTACATGTTTCTGTGTGTGCATACCTTTAAAAAGTTGGTGTTTAAAATGCTGTTTGGGAAAATACAAGCATGATTAAGAAAAAGAAAGGAGCAGAGTAAAAACAAAAACCCTCACCCTACTCACTGCTCATCACTATCTTTTGGTGGTTTTTTCTGTATTTTCCACGATGGTCTGTTCTTGGCAAGTTCTGTGCACATATGAGCCCAGCGCCTCTCAGCAGAGATGCGGTAAGCCACCTGCTGTCTGAATGCTGTTCTGCAGGCTGCAGGTGCCCGTGCGTGCTTGACCCACCAGCGGTCTCTAGGTCAGGGCAAACTCTTACTGATGTTTTAGAGAGAGGAAAGGAGGGCGGGATGGAGAGAAGTCAAAGGAGAGAGAGGAAGAGGGAGAAATGTTGAAGTGAGAGGGAAACATGATGTGAGAGAGCAACATTGATCAGTTGCCTCCTGCACCCACCCCTCCCCCGGGGGTTAAACCTGCCACTTGGGTATGTGTCCTGACCAGACTTGAACCCACCAACTTTCCGTGTACAGGACAATGCTCCGGCCGTGAGCCCCCAGCCGGGGCTGTAACTTACTGAAGTGGAAGTGTGTGCCTATTCCCCTTCACCTTTTCATCCTTCCCCCCGCACCTCATCCGTCTTTTAAATGAACTTCTGACATTTTTCGTATTGAAGTACAACAGCTCTTTATGCAGCAAGGGTATCTACCTTTGTTATTTATGTTGCAAATATTTTTGCTAGTTTATCTTTTGGTTTTGCTCATGGTGCTTTTCCTTCCTTTTATAAAATAAGTTACCATGGAAGCGCACCGTGGCTACTCCTTGTCGGCTCGTGCATGCGGTCTTGTCACGAGTGCCTTGTCCTCGCTGTTAACCGTGCTCACGTGTCTGTTCTGTGTTGACTCTGCAGGATTGAGTCCCTCGAGTTCCTGGACGAGTTGGAGCTCCTGGAGCAGCTCATGTGCCACTACTGCCTGTGCTGGGCCACCCGCGGGGGCAGCGAGCTAGGTACCGTGCCCTCTGTCTCTGCCTCAGAGTGGGGACCTTTCACTCAAGGAACCAAGACATCCTGAGTTTTGAGTGCAGCGGGCACGAGTGACCGTGCCTGTACCCGTGGCCGTCTCGGGATTGGCCATCATGTCCTGTGTCCCACACACAGAAGCCGGAGGGGTGTGTGCTCAGGATCGCTACAGAGAAGGTGGAAGACCTTGCATTTAAAGCAATAGTGATCCTAGTCAAAGTGACCAAGGTCTGTCTTTTCATCAGCTTATAGCCAGGTTTCCTGGGTGGTAAACACGGACTGGGTGTCTCGCCCACTGTGGGCCACGCTGCCCAGCGGCCGAGCAGGGCTCCCCTAGTGCCCCCGGCACCGGGGTCTTGGTCCAGTTTCTCTTCACAGCTTCCCACATGGCCCTGCTCCCTCAGGGTGACCCTCGGGTGTCTGCAGCCTGTGGAGAGTGCTTTAGATCCCAGTTTGGGCCTGGGACGTCATAGCTGCTCTGCAGGCCTCCTACAGAAGTGCCCAGGCAGGGGCAGCTGTGGACAGGCAGCGGCTGCAGCGGAAGAACGTGACCGAGGCCCGCTCTGACCCCGTGAGAAACTGCAGGCTGGCACAAGGCGGTTAATCATTGCCCTGGGCCTGTCTCCCCACTGCTTTATAAATTTACTCAGCTGTGAGCTCAGCTACAACACTCTTTTCTATTTGTTTTTTAATTTAAAACTAGAGACCCTGGGGCGGGGCGGGGGAGGGGGAGGTCCCTTCAGCTCGGCCTGCACCCTCTTGCAGTTTGGGGCCGCTCGGGGAACAGGCCTACACCAGCAGTTGGACATCTCCCGAGGGGTCCTGGGCGTTGCTGCGGAGGCAGGAGAGGCTCTCGCCTTTGCGCCTGCCAGCTGTGAGCCCGGCCTCTGGCTGAGCCGCACTCCCCCTGTGGGAGTGTACTGACCACCAGAGATTGCTCCTGCATTGATCATCTGCCCCCTGGTGGTCAGTGCACATCGTAGTGACCAGTCGTTCCACCATTTGGTCGATTTGCACATTAGCCTTTTATTATATAGGATCACTTAGTGAGGTTTTTATATTGGTAGTCCCCTCCCAATTTTAAAAGCAATGTAATTTTTAGTAGAGCCTTTGAAAGCTGATGAAAAGTGTGATGAAGGAAATAGCCACGTGGCCCACCACTGGGCACTTTAAGTGGCCTTTCTCCTCTGCCTCTTCGTTCTTGTGTTGCCGGCAGAGTTGAATTATCAGGTTGTGTAGCTGTGACTGCTGATCTTTTCAGCTCAGTATTATAACACGAGCGTTCCCCTTGCTATTATAAACTCAGTGTAACTTTAATGACCGTCTGAATTTACTTAACTTTCCCAACTTTGGAAATGCAGGTTGTATGTAGTATTTTCAGTGGACTAGATGTTAGCATGACAGTGTGGTGAACATTGTTATGACAGGGCTTCCTTTGTCCCCACCTCCCCTGGCTGCCATGATGTTGGTACGCGTGTATGCGGTGTGAAGAGCCATGTCTACGTTTGTTAATGAGGATGCGGCCCATCGGCCGCAAGTTTGACATGCTCGAATGGTTATGGGGCTCTCCTAACCCTTTAAACTCCCCGTGAGCGTGGCCTCATGTGGGCGTGTGTCCCTGTGCCAGCCCACCTGAGGGAGCAGGACAGAGCTGCAGTGTCAGGTGGCCTGTGCAGGGCGTCTCGGGACGGGGCCAGGTCACTACCACTTCAGAGTTGTCTCTTGCGGGAGCCTTGGGCATCTCTGTGTTTCCCCTCAGGTCTGACGGAGATCTCTTGCTAACCTGACCAATGCAGAAACTGCAGCCGCCAACCTTCCTGGAGCTGACATTCGGGGCCCAGAGTGCTGCCAGGCCTCGTCTCCATGCATCCCACCCCCCAGAAATCAGTTCCTAGGGCGCCGCTGCGCTTCCTGCTCCTGTCGGCTCACCAGTGAAATAAACCAGCTGCCAATGGTCTGTGTGCTGGTCCTGTCTGCATTTGTCATTATTCGTATTTATCGGGCATCTCTGTGCGTCCTGACAGGCCCTCCCGTTGATACTGACGAGAACAGCCCCCACTGGCCGGGGAAGGTGGCATCCTGGAGGCGGAGACCTCGGCAGGCAAGTTGGGGGTTCAGTCCAGCTTGGCTGTCACGGGCTCAGCACCAGTGACTCCAGGTGGGGCCTGTGGTTGTCTTGCTTGAGTTTGTCAACTTGAAGGTCCTCACCAGAGGAGAAGCCTCCAGGGGCAGCACCTTGCAGGAATGCAGGTGCCTTGCAGTGAGCCGTCAGGCCACCCAGAGGCCGCGAGGGAGAGGAGGCTCGGTGAACAGGACCTAGGACCTTGCTGAGCTCCACATGGAGCCAGGTTGTCTGCAAACAACTTGCTAAATGGTGACTGTGTGAGGACAAGTGAACTGGGTGAGTTCTGGGAACATGTGAGGCCCAGGTTTCCCTGGTGGGTGAGCCTGGGTCCTGGAGGCCCGAAGCCCCGGGCGGATTGAGGCTTCCAGAGGGCAGAGTAGAGAGGATTTAGAGACTAGAAGGGAGAGAGAGGTGGAGTCAGGGACTGGGACCGGAGGAGTATCCTGGTGAAGTGACCCTGGAAGGATTAGCAGCTCCCTGGTGGTGCTGGTGGTGCACAGAGTGGGGGGCGGGGGGCGCTGCAGAGGATGGTGGTCGCACCCCAGGCTCCTCCCCACTCGGGAGGAGCCAGGGGACTGAAAACAACGGGACCAGCAGCTGGGCGGGTGCCTATTGCCGAGCCCCCACTTGCCGCTCTCGGAAAGCAGATGGTGGCTGGGCTGTTTAGGGGCTTGGCGCACCTGTGTGTCAGAGGCCAGTGGACAGGCATGAGCTGTCTCAGATGAGGCCTCTCTGGGCCCCAGCCCAGCCAACCTCCAGCTGACCATGGCCAGCCAGGCCTGCACAGACTGCCTGGCTCACTGGCAGGATTGTGAGTGAACAGAATGGTGGTGGTTTTACCGCTGCGTTGGGGGAGAGTTTGTCATTCCTCGGTGGGTAACCACTGGTTCCTTCGTTAGTGCACATTCTGCGTCACGCTGAGTGCTGGTGTGGAGTTAACAGTGGACACCCAGACGTGGACCCTGCTCAGCACCATCCAGCGGCGGCCCTCTTAGGGTCCTGTGGCCGGTGGGAGAGGGAGGGAGCCCTGGGAGGTGCCGGGAGAGAGATGTGTGAGCTGAGGCTGAGGGTGTGCAGGCAGGGGTACCTGGGGTGGAAATGGAAGAGAGAGTTCTGACTGTACAAGCGTGTGAATGGGGCGGGGGCGGGCGGTGGCGCGAGCGGATCCGCTAGCCCGGGCAGTGCTTAAGAGGGCACACCTTTCCTCTGCTGCTTACAAAGACCCCGCGGGCTCACGGGGTAATTTAAGGTATTCATTCCCAATGGGCATGACCTTGCCCCCCATGCTGCAAACACAGGTTCCTGGATGGTGGTTTGTAGCCTGCAAACAGCCCCGGTGCATAAGCAGACCCCAGCCTGTGTCCTGGTGAACAGTGCAGGGAGCTTCGAGAACTCGTCTGGAACGGCTCCAGAGGGGAGATCGCGGAAAGGAGGTTGAGGTCCTCACCTCCTCCTACCTCACAGAAGAGCATGATTCTTACCCCAAACCTTCACTGGTGCTTTGCTCTGGAGATTAAAACCTGGGTGGGGGTTCCAAGATGGCTGCAGAGGAGCGGGAAACAGTTCAACTGCAGAGCCTTCAGCTTGAAAAGCCAGTTGAAGGATAGCTGACCTGAAATGTGGGTGGGGAATGCGGAGGGGACAGGAGGAGACGCGGAGAGGGTGAGCCAACTTGCATGGCTGTGCAGCAGCTGCATGGCCGAGAAGCTGGCGGAAGGCGTGGCGGTGCAGCCCCTGCCCCGGAGTGTGGGTCTCAGCCCCATGCAGGGATCCTCAACCCGGAGGGGGTGTGGGGGGGATGAGGCATTGGGTGGTTCAGTCTACCTGGGAGGCTGAGACCACACCGTCCTAGGCAAAAGAGCCACTGCTTTGTTGCAACGCCGGCCTGGGAAGCTCATCTCAATCTGTGGGAGGGGCCCCATGGCAGAACTGAGGCCATTGGAGGCGTCTCACCAGTATATTCAGAAGTGAATCTGAGGGAACATTTATTCTCTGGAAGAATGCATGGTGGAGAGCAGGACAGGGGCAGGACAGTGTGGCCCAGCAAAGAGGATTGGCAGCAGCTGGTGCTGCCTCACCCTGTTGTGACATGAGGCAAGAGGAAAGGGCTCTGGTTGGAAATTGGTGCTCGTGTGGCTGGCCTGGTGATGTGGGGCCCTCGGGTATTTGGTCTGGTTGGAATCTGGGCACACCCAGTGGGGGCCAGCCAGGCTGGAAGATGGGCGTACAAAGTGAGGCTGACTTTAAAATTTCTTTTTCTCCTCTCTAGCTTGGGGTGGCAACAAGGGGTACCCAGTAAACTGAGCAGAGCTGAGGCATTGGAAGAAGTGCCCACGCTCCCTCCTACAAACTGTGGGCACCACCCACAATGTGAATCTGTTTAAACCACCCAAGCCAGGTCCAAGACACCACATAGAGTCCATTTCCACGGGGGAAGGGAGAGCAGCTCAGAAGAGGGACATTCAAGGTGCGAGACCGACTGGGCCAGTGGTCGGCAAACTGACTTAGACTCTCCATTCCTATAATCACAGGCTGCTTTTGTTCCTCGTGGTTAAAACCCTATCCAGTGGTCAACAAATTCATTAGTCAATAGAGCGGCAAACTGCAGCTCCTGAGCAACAGTTTGCTAACCACTGGTCTGAGCTATGGAGGCCCGGCCCACCAAACTACTTGGTGGTTTAGCAGGGCTTCAGATAGATAGCCCAGGGCCAGGCCGTGAGGGTGACTTGCACTGACCTGCACCACACAACCTCTCAGGAGACCCGGGACTAACACACCAACACGCCAGATTCAACAACATGGGAGCAAAATCCAGCAAACTCCATGAATAAAAGATCCAAAGGATTTTTTTCTTCTCTTTTTCTCTTTTCTTCTATTCTTTTTTTCCTTTTTCTTTTAATTTTCTTTTTCCTTTTTTTCTTTTCCTATTCTACATTTTATTTTTATTATTATTTTAACACTAGTGGCCCAGTGCACGAAATTTGTGGACATTAAAAGGGTATTAATTAGAGGAAATAATTTAATATTGCTATTTGCTCTTTCTCTATAATAGAAGTATCAGAGACTGAAGAAAATTAGTAAAATGTATATGAAAACCTTCTGTCAGAGTCTTGGGCACACCACGGGGCTCAGAGTCAAGTCCCCACTCACTTACATGTGCCTCAAAATCACGTGAGACCCAGACCCAGCTGACCTTCCTCCCCCCGCACTGGGGTAGATTCAGACCCAGCCAGTCTCATCCTGTCAAGCCCCGCAGGGCAGGGGGTGTCCTCGGGTCCCCTGGCCCAGCACTAGGACAGGGGTCATGGCCTGAGGTCCCATCAAGTCCTACCAGGTGGGAGACACAACCTGAGATCCCCTGTCAAGCCCCGTTGGGTAGGGGGCATGGCCTGAGGTCCCCTGTCAAGCCCCACAGGCAGAGGAGCACAGCCTCAAGTCCCCCAGCCCAGCACCGGGAGGGAGGCACAACCTGAGGTCCCTCGTCAATCCTCACTGGCACAGGGGCACAGGCTCAGGTCTCCTGTGAAGCCCTGCTGGGTGGGGGCACAGCCTGAGGTCCTCTGTCAAGCCCAGCCAGTCAGGAAGGGCATACCCTCAGGTCCCTTGGCCTGGTGCTGGGACGGAGGGTATGGTCTGAGGTCCCCCAGCTGGGTGCCAGGGTAGGGGTGTGGCTTGAGGTTCCCTGTTAAGCTCTGCAGGGTAGAGGGAACAGTCAGAGGTCCCCTACCCAGGGAAGTGCACCTTGAGGTCCCCTGTCAAGCTCTACTGGGTTGGGAGTGTGGCCTGCAGAACCCTGTCAAGCTGCACCAGGTGGGAGGCATGGCCTGAGGTCCCCCAGCCTGGAGCTGTGGCGGGGGGAGCAGCCTGAGATACCCTAGCCCAGCACCAGGGTAGGAAGCACACCTTGAGGTTCCCTGTCAAGCCCTGCTGGTTGGGGGGGAGGGCGTGGCCTGTGGTCCCCTGTCAAGCCCTGTCAGGCCGGGGGAGCAGCCGGAGGTCCCCTAGCCCAGCACCAGGATGGGAAGTACACCTTGAGGGCCCCCATCAAGCCCCACTGGGTGGAGAGCATGGCCTCAGGTCCTCTGGCCTGGTGCCAGGGTGGGGGTCAAAGCCTGAGGTTCCCTGTCAAGCCCCTCTGGATTGGAGGAGGGTGTAGCCTTAGGTCCCTGCTAATTGCTCTTTCAGCCTCCCATGCGCCTGTGCTGGGCCCCACCCCCTGCTCCCACGCACTGTGCTCGGCCTGCTCCGTGCTCCTGATTGGCTGATAGGGTAGTGAAGGTATGGTCAAATTTGCATACCACTCTTTTATTAGACAGGATTATTTTTTTAAAAATTTTTATTCTTATTTTGTTTCTTTTTCACATTTTCTGCTTTTGGTTATTTATTTTTTATTTTTGTAAATAAATCTTTATTGTTCAGATTATTACAGGTGTTCCTCTCCCCACCCTCATACTCTCCCCCATCCCATACCCTTACCCCCCGCCACTGTCTTCATCCATAGATGTAAGATTTTTGTCCAATCTCTTCCCGCACCCCTCACACCCTCTTCCCCCTGAGAATTGTCAGTCCACTCCCTTTCTATGTACCTGGTTCTATTATATTCATCAGTCCATTCTGTTCATCAGATTTTTCATTTACTTGATTTTTAGATTCACTTGTTGGTAGGTATGTATTTGTTGTCATTTTGTTGTTCATAGTTGTTTTGTTTTTTTTTAAACATTTTATTGATTTTTTTATAGAGCAGAAGGGAGAGGGATAGAAAGTCAGAAACATCGATGAGAGAGACATCGATCAGCCGCCCCTTGCACGCCCCCCACTGGGGATGTGCCCGCGGCCAAGGTACATGCCCTTGCCGGAATCGAACCCGGGACCCTTCATTCCGTAGTCCGACGCTCTATCCACTGAGCCAAACCGGTCTCGGCATGTTGTTCATAGTTTTTATCTTTACATTTTTCTTCTTCTTCCTCTTCTTAAAGAATACCCTTCAGCATTTCATATAATCCTGGTTAGGTGGTAATGAACTCCTTTAGCTTTTTTCTTGTCTGTGAAGCTCTTTATCTGACCTTCAATTCTGAATGATAGCCTTGCTGGGTAGAGTAATCTTGATTGTAGGTTCTTGCTCTTCATCACTTTGAATATTTCTTGCTACTCCCATCTGGCCTGTATAATTTCTGTTGAGAAATTAGCAGACAATTGTATGGGTACTCCCTTGTAGGTAACTGTTTTTCTCTTGCTACTTTTAATATTCTTTCTTTGTCTTTTGCCCTTGGCATTTTAATTCTGATGTGTCTTGGTGTGGCCCTCTTTGGATTCCTCTTGTTTGGGGTTTGGTGCACTTCCTGGACTTGTAAGTCTATTTCTTTTACCAGGTAGGGAAATTTTTCTGTCATTATTTCTTCTAATAGGTTCAATATTTTGCTCTCTTCTTCTGGCAACCCAATTCGGTTGTTGGTATGCTTAAAGTTGTCCCAGAGGCTCCTTATACTATCTTCATATTTTTTGATTATTTTTTCTTTTTGTTTTTCTCGTTGGGTGTTTTTTGTTTCCTCATATTTCAGATCTTTGGTTTGATTCTTGGGGTCCTTTGATATACCGTTGAATTTCTCTATATTCTTTATTTCAGACAGTGTATGATTAATTTCTGACTGTTTCTTTCTCATTTTCTTGGCATTCTCATTAAAGTCTTTGAAGATCTCATCAAGTTTCTAGGCAGTTTTTAGAAGATTCTTGAGTAACCTTATAAATGTGCTCTGAACTCTGTCTCCAGTAGTCTGCTTTCCTCCATTTCTTTCATTCGTGATATGTTTCTTTGTCTCTGCATTTTGCGGCTTCCCTGTGTTGATGGAGCGGAAGAACTGCTGTACTGGAGACACGCCTATTGGGCAGGACTTGCTTCAGTGGGGCTTTGGTGCTCACTGAGTCTGCCTTTTGAATGTGTCACTTATGGATGTGAGTAGTTGAATTCTGGTGTCATCTCACACTGACCTCTAGATACACTAGCTTCTGGATCTCCAATGGGGTGCAGGTCAGCTACTCTCTGAGGTGACCCAGCAGGAGCTACAATGAGGTCTGCAGATTTCTCCTGGTCTGACCAGAGCTGCAGTTTAGGTTAAGCTGCGATAGTTCAGGCCATTTATATGCAAATGCACACAGCTTGGGCAGTTTGCAGATTGTGTGGGGCGGGGTCTCAGGGAGTCACTAGGCTAGGGCGTGACAAACATCGATGGCTGTCGCTCAGCCATTTCTGTGTCTCCACGTTTCCAAGTCCCCTGCGTCCCGCACCCCCTACACAGTGAACAATGATTGCTGCGGTCATCTCTGCAAGCAAGCCACCCTCACTTTCCGACCCAATGGCAGACAGTCCAGCTTCTCCCCATAGGAGTCTGGTCCCCAGTGTCTCCCCGCAAACTAGAGTTCAGAGTAATCAGGAGCTTGTTTCCCTTCAGGTTGAAAAAGCAGTGCCCAAAGTCGCCCACCACCAGCCTGGTTTGCGCGCCTCCATACCTCAGCTTTTCAGCTCTTGTGCACATCTCAATGCTCTTTTCTCTTTCCTTCTAGTTGCAGAACTTCCACTTGGCCAGCTTTTCTGTGGTTCTCAGGCTTTTGTAGCTTCTCTGATTCTCCATGAGCTTTTCTCTTTTCTTCTAGTTGTAGAATTTCCACTCAGCCAGCTTTCCTGTGGTTCTGGATGATGTCCGTTTTGTCTTTTAGTTGTAGTTTTGAAATTGTTGTGTGAGGCAGCAGTTTAGGTGTTTACCTATGCCACCATCTTGGTTTTCCTCCCAAAGAAACTGAGGATAATCAGGAATGTTTTAAGTTTATTCTCTCAAAACTTTCAGCGCCATCACCTATTTTTAAAAATATAATCTAATTTGTCCTGACTGGTTTGGCTCAGTGGATAGAGCATTGTCCTGCAGACTCAAAGCTTCCAGGTTTTATTCTAGTCAAGGGCACGTACCTTGTTGGTGGGCACATCCCCAGTAGGGGGTGTGCAGGAGGCAGCTGATTGATTTTTATCTCTCATCGATGCTTCTAACTCTCTATCCCTCTCCCTTCCTCTCTGTAAAAAAAAAATCAATAAAATTCTATTTTAAAAAAAATCTAATTCTTTTGGTTTGGTCCTTTTTTTGTTGTTGTTTTCATATTGTTTTCAGTTTGGTCTTATTTTGTTCTGTCAGCACCTGTATAACAGTTGGCACAATGTCGTCAGGGTTGAGCCTCACAGTCAGTAACCCTGAGGGCTAAGCCCACCCATGAACATGACAATAGCAATCAAGACCCAAATACATAAGCCACACAAGGGGCATTCCTAGTGCACATAGTTGAGAAGATCAAGGAGATTTCACTACTGAATCCTGCAAGAAGGCCATCTCACCAACTTTGGGAGGCTTGGCAGTCTTATCCAATATACAGAAACAAACACAAAGAAGCAGTAAAAATCAGGAAACAAAAAACAGGCCCCAAATGAAAGAACAGGAGGAATCTCTAGAAAAAAACACAAAAGGAAATGGAAGAAAGCAATTTATCAGAAACAGTGTATAAAATAATGGGTTTTAGAATGCTCATGAGAAAGGACATAGAAAAAATGAACAGCAACCAGTCAGAAATGAAGACTGACAGCTGAAACGAAAAATACACAGGAAGGAATTAATAGTTGGTTAGAGAAAGTAGATAATTGAACCAGCAAATTAGGAGATAAGGTAGAAAAAAGTCAATCAGAGTAGGAAAAAAAAAAAAGGATTCAAAGCATGAGGACAGTTTTAAGGGAACTTTGGGATATCATGAAACAAAACATCTGCATTATTGAGGTACTCCAAGGAGAAGAAAGTAAGCAATGGACAGAGAACATGTTTGAAGAAATAATGACAGAAAACTTCCTTAAACCAGTGAAGGAAAAAAATCCCACAGGTTCAGAAAGCACATAGAATCCCAATTAAGATGAACACAAAGATATCCACACCAAGACACATAATTAAAATGGCAAATGTTAAAGACAAAGAGAATTTTTTTTAAATTTTAAGTTGATTTATTAAAGTCCTTTTCATTCAATACATTTATTGATATTGAACTTTACATCTTATTTTTTATATTTATTTTTCCCACAATTTGATCATATCTTTCCCCTGTATTAACCTTTATTTTTTAAATTTTTTTATCTTTATTGTTCAGTTTATTAATTACATTGTTTCCCCTTTTTATCCCCCTATAGCTCCTCTCCACCCTGTACCTATCCCACCCTCCACCCTCACCTCCCCCTCCCCACTGTCCTCTCCCATTGTTGCAAGATTTTTGTCCAGTCTCTTGCTGCACTTTCCACAACCCTTTTCTCCC
This sequence comes from Antrozous pallidus, assembly GCA_027563665.1. NCBI lineage: Eukaryota > Metazoa > Chordata > Mammalia > Chiroptera > Vespertilionidae > Antrozous > Antrozous pallidus. The sequence continues at coordinate 116,036,419 of CM050512.1, read as the reverse complement.
CAAGAATTGTCAGTCCATTCCCTCTCTATGTCCATGTCTCTGTTATATTCACCAGTCTATCCTGTTCAACAGCCTATCAGTTCACTTGATTTTTATGTGTATTTGTTGTTCATAATTTTCATCTTTACCTTTTTCTTCTTCCTCTTCTTTTTTTTTTAAATATATTTTATTGATTTTTTACAGAGCAGAAGGGAGAGGGATAGAAAGTCAGAAACATTGATGAGAGAGAGACATCGATCAGCTGCCTCTTGCACACTCCCTACTGGGGATGTGCCCGCAGCCAAGGTACATGCCCTTGCCGGAATCGAACCCGGGACCCTTCAGTCCGCAGTCCGACGCTTTATCCACTAAGCCAAACCGGTCTTGGCTCTTCTTCCTCTTCTTAAAGAATATCTTTCAGCATTTCATATAATGTTGGTTTGGTGGTGATGAACTCCTTTAGCTTTTTCTTATCTGCGAAGCACTTCATCTGATCTTCAATTCTGAATGATAGCTTTGCTGGATAGAGTAATCTTGGTTGTAGATTCTTGCTGTTCATCACTTTGAATATTTCTTGCCACTCCCGTCTGGCCTGCATCGTTTCTGTTGAGAAATACGCTGACAATCGTATGGGTGCTCCCTTATAGATAACTAACTGTTTTTCTCTTACTGCTTTTAATATTCTCTCTTTGTCTTTTGCTCTTGGTATTTTAATTATGATGTGCTTTGGTGTGGTCCTCTTAGGGTTCCTATATATTGGGGTTCGGTGCACTTCTTGGACTCCTAAGTCAATTTCTTTCACCAGGTGTGGGAAGTTTTCAGTCACTATTTCTTCAAATAGGTTTTCATTGTCTTGGCCTCTCGCTTTTTCTGGCACCCCTATAATTCGGATGTTGGTATGCTTGAGGTTGTCCCAGAGGCCCCTTACACTATCTTCAATTTTTTGGATACTTTTGGTTTCTTGCTTTTTCGGCTGAGTGGATTTTACCTCTTTGTATTTCAAATCTTTAACTTGGTTCTTGGGGTGCTCCAGAGCACTTTTAGGTCTTTGTATAATATTTTTTGTTTCAGTCAGTGTATGCTTAATTTCTGGTTGGTCCTTTTTCATATCCTTGAGAGTCTCCTTTATATCCTTGAGGGTCTCTTTCATTTCCTTGTAGGACTCATTCATTTCCACGTTGGTCTTGATCATTTCTTTGCAGCTCTCATTTATATCCTTGAGGGTCTTGTTCATTTTCTTGTAGGACTCATTCATTTCCTTTGTGGTCTTGCTTATTTCCTTATAGGCCTCGATCTTTTGTTGGAGCCTCTTGAAAAACCCTATAACCGTGGTTTTGAATTCCATGTCCAGTCGTTTTTTTCCCTCCATTTCTTTCACATCTGATTTCTTTCCATGTTGCTGCATGGTGGCTGCTTCCCTGAGTTGGTCAATTAGCTTTGTGTGGTAGACTTCCTACTAGGGATAGTGGCTCAGCCTCCCCGGTTACCTGAAGTGGATATGGGCTGCACAGTCTTGCTGAAGTTAAGCTCAGTTAATCGTTGTTAGCACTTGGAGGGTTGACCTCCAGGCCAATTGTCTGTGAAGCTCAGCTGTGCTCAGGTTGGGTGGGAGGAGTCTCCGGGCCAAGCAGACAGTGTTAGCTCCGCCCTATGCGGCCCAGGGGACTCTGTGCTGGGGGAAATGGCTGCTAGCACCTCTGAGAGAGAGCCGCTGCGGAGCTCCACCGGCTGCCGGGGAATTCAGACTTTCCCAAAATGAATCTGCATGCGCAATGTCTCACCCAGGGTCGTAAAACAAAGCAGCCGCGCTGTTCGCGTGCAAGCTGCCTTCTCCACAAGCCGGGAGACCCGGCAGCACCCAAGCTTCGGCGTGCCCTCCTACTGTCCAGTTTTCACCCTGTGTGATAGTGGGTTCTCTGGACTTCGCCCAGAGCTAGAGAATCAGTCCAGTGGGACGCCTTTGTCTCCCCGATCAAGAAAACTAGCCGGTTTTCAGCCCCCCGCCCACTCCGCGGCACGCGCTCCAAACCTCTCTCCGGGCGAATCTTTCGACTCTGTCCACCGCCACTCCTCCAAGTCCCAGTGTCTTATCTTCACTTTTATTTGTGGAATTTTCCCTTGGCGAGCTTTCTGGTGATTCTGGAAGGTGTTTGTTCTTTTGTTAAGTTGTAGTATTAAAATTGCTGATTATGACGGCAAGATAGGTGTTTTACCTTTGCCGCCATCTTAGTTCTCCGACAAAGAGAATCTTAAGGGTAGTGAGAGAGAGGCAGGCAATCAGTTACCTAAAAGGAAGCTCCCATAAGGCTGTCAGGTGATTTATCAACAGAAACACTACAGGTCAGAAGGGAATGGTATAACGTTTTCAAAGTAATGAAAACAGGATATAAAACCAAGACTGCTCCATCCAGCAAGATGATCATTCAGAATTGGAGGTAAAATAAAGAGCTTCCCAGACAGAAAAAAAGAGGCTAAAGAAGTTAATTACCACCAAACTAGCATTGCAAGAAATTTTAAAGGGACTGTTGAAGAAGATGAAGAAGAAGAGGAGGAAGAGCAGGAAGAAGGAGGAGGAGGAGGAGGGGGGGGATAAAAATGGCAATAAATAAGTACCTATTAATAATAACCTTAAATGTAAATGGATTAAATACTCCAAATAAAAGACAGGTTAACTGAATAAATAAGAAATCATGACCCATATATATGCTGTCTCCATATATATGAACAGAAGACTCACAAAATGAAAGTGAAGGTGGAAAAATATTTTCCATGCAAATGAAAACTATAAAAAAAGCTGAAGTAGCAATATTTATATCTGATAAAATAGACTTCAAAACAAGAGACAAAGGAGGTCTCTACATAACACTAAAGTGATCAGTCCAAGGAAATATAACCCTTGTAAACCCTGCTCACTCCTAACTGTCCTCCCCTGTCACCTGTAGCTGTAATCCCCAATACAGGATTATAATTCTTTTTTTTAAAAATTTTATTTACAATATAACTTATAGTAGTACATATGTTTTCCTCCCCCCCTATATCTTCCCCCCAGCCTCCCCTACCCCCCAGCACATGTCCCCACCTGCCCCCTCCCCACCCCAGAGTCTTTCATTCATTGGTTATGCTCATATGTATGCATACAAGTCCTTCGGTTGATCTCCCCCAGCATCTGCCTCCCCTCCACTCCAGCCTTCCCCCTGTAGCTTGACAGCCTGTTCGAGGCCACCCTGCCTCTATATCAATCACTCCCCCCTGTTTCTTTTCTTCAAAAATATCTTGCCTCTGCATACTGAAAACAAACGTATAAGAGCAAAAAAAGTTTGAGTGTCAGTTTCAATGTCCAACTGTTCTGAGTCCCAGTTTCAATGTCAAATAGTTCTTCATGTGTACATGTCAGCAATGGTATCCAGATGGTGGATACATCATGGCAATGCAAGATCCATCCTCTCTGATTTGGTCCTGGGCCGCCTGCAGCCACACACAGCTGCCGACTGCTAGCATGGCAAGGTGTCGTCACCGTCCGCCATCTCTGGACCATCCTCGTGGATGGAACAGGCCCGTCAGTTCCTCACTGTCGCAGGAACCCACATGGTCTTGGAGTTGTTCTCTGCAAACACACAAACACATTCTCGACCAAAGGTTAACAAAGCGATCCTCTCTGCAAAATAGACTTGGGATTCTTTTTATTTTTGCCTAAATGATTTTCCTTTGGCTTATTTTGACACCATGTGTGTGTTTTTTTATGGGTGTCCTGCAGCTGGTTTTACAAATGGAATTTTCTTTTCTGGAGTAAGAATTTTCTACATGTATTTTACTTATAGGATATTTTCCCTTACATGATATTACCCCCCTGTCCCCCCCCCCCTTTTTTTTTGGTTAATAGTGGCTTTTGGAAATTTTATCTTGCAGTCTTGGTAATTTTAAATTTAAATTTTTGCACACAAATATTACTGCTTTAGGTTCTTTGGATGTTAGGCAATTTTTCAGTGAGATGAACTACTAATAGATATCCTAGTTAATGTTTTAGGAAAAGCTTTTTGTCCAGTACAGTTATATTTTCTTGAGTATTCACTTATTTCACTTGGCCAATTTAAATTAATCTGAAAACTTGATTACTATTTCACTGTCAACTTTAATACTCAAGCAGAAATCTTAGTTTACTCAGTAAATACTTGTGGAAAGGAATATTTGCATTTTTGAGTAGGTCCTCAGCATTCCTGGTAATAAACTAAATTTAGGTATAGGGCAGCCATTGCTGGCCGAGTCTCTGTCTGCCATCTGGGTCCCGGTGTGAGTTGTGCGTGGGAGACCTTCCTCAGGAGGGGTGAGAATTCAAGCCCCTGCAAGGTTTGTGGATGAGGGTCTGTGCCCCACCTCTGTTGATCTTTTAGTTCTCTCCTGTTGGCCCCTCTGCGACTGTGCCTGTCTTAGGTTGTTCCTTCCCTGAGGAATCTTAACCGTCTCTGGCTAACCAGCCATCCTCCGGGGCCAAACAGGGTGATGTGAGGTTCAGTCCTGTCTCCTTTGTAGTCTATGCCCCCGTGGCCTCCACGTCCCGCACCTGCCCTGGGGTCCCCTCACCTGCTGGCGGGGACCCAGTACTGATCACATATCTCGGGTGACCCAGGTTTCTACTCCAGAGAGGGCCCAGCTCACGCCATTGGTCGAGAGACAGATCCATGGTGCCAACTGCCCAGAGGCTTCAGCCACAGCTCGAACTGAAAGTTCACGCATCAGCTGTGTGTATTTGGATAATAAGAAGAGGGTCCCTCTTGGCAAAAGGGCCAGAGGGGCCAATATAGAATGCTCGGATGCCTTCCCAGTGCCTTAATCCCTTCTGAAAGGGATTAATTCCTTTCCTATCCTTTTTTAAGTTGCTGCCCAACATTCAAAGAATTACTTTGTAAGTTTCTTTGGGATAATTGTATAATATGCTGTTGTCAAATATCAAATATTATAATGACATTGTAGAATAATATCATGTAAGGGTATTGTGGTGTCACGGGAGGTTAAGGAGGGCCTAGCCTAAGGACTGTTGTCCATAAGAGATGACATGCTCTAGGCCATGTTAATTCAATCTCAAACTAGCTGCCAATTTTTTTATAACTTTATATAAACTTTGTCAGGGATGTAAAAACACAAATCACTTACCTTAGTTCAAGCATTCAAATATATTGACTTTCCTACTTACTCCCACCACCTGCCACTTACCCTGAGGTTTAACATTTTGATGGACTTTTCTCAGTCTCTGGATCCATTCTTGTTAGTTGGTCCTTTTTTTTTTTTTTATCCGTGAGGGTCTGGTTCATATCCTCAGAGGTCTTGTTTATTTCCTTGAGGGTCTCATTCATTTCCTTGAGGTTCTCATTCATTTCCTTGTAATTCTCATTCATTTCCTGGTTGGTCTTGTTTATTTCCTGGTAATTCTCATTAAGTTGATCAGCCTTTTGTAGGAGCCTCTTGAAAAGCCTTATAAGCGTGGTTTTGAACTCTATGTCTTGTCGTCTTTTCTCCTCCATTTCTTTCACACCTGATTTCTTTCCATGTCTCTGCATGGTGGCTGCTTTATGTGGTAGATATCCTCAAAGGGACAGTGGCTCAGCCTCCCCAGTTACCTGAGGTGGGTACTCTTACTGCAATCCTTTATGGGTTGTACAGTATTTTTGAATTTAAACCCAGCTTGTTGTTGTTAGCCCTAGGAGGGTTTGACCTCCAGGCCAATTGGCTGTGAAGGGAGACTGTGTTCAGGTTGGATGGGCGGAGTCTCTGAGCTGCACAGGCAGCCTCAGTGTCAGCTGCGTCCTTTGCGGCGCTTGCACGCGCGGGTCTCTGTTGGAGGGGATGGCTGCAGACACCTCCAAGAGAAAGCCGCTAGTCTCTTCCCCTTGCCAGACAACTCTGCCTTTCCCCAAATGTGCCTGCACACCCAAAGTCTAGCCTAGGGTTGTAAAATAGATGGTTTCCGGAACCAGGAGACAAGTTTCCAGGGGGCAAGTTGCGGGTTTGCGCGACCCTTGCGCGGAAACTTCTTTTCGCCGCCTCCGGGTTTCTCGCAGACTAGGAGCCTCTGCCGCGCCCCGCTTCCAGGGTGCGTCCCCCGGACCTCGGACCTTGCCTGGCACTGGGGAATCTGTGCAGTGGGACATCTCCACGTACCCCGGATCTCGGACCTCGCCTGGCGCTGGGTAGTCTGTGCAGTGGGACGTCTCTGCTCTCCCCGCTGGCGAAATCCGGCCTCGGGTTGCTGCTCCAGCCCCAGCCCATGCGCACGACCAGGACGGCTCCTAACCTGTTTCTGTCTGAAAGGCTGTGCTCCCGCTGCTCCTGAGTCTCACTGTCCCACCTTTGCTCCTATTAGTGGAGTTTTCATTCAGCCAGCTTTCTGGCGATTCTGGGTGCTGTCTGTTCTGCTGTTATGTTGTAGTTCTTAAATCGTTGTGTGGGGCAGAACAAGAGGTATTTACCTATGCCGCCATCTTGGTGTTCTCCCAGGATTATAATTCTTAAAAGTTGGTAGCACTTAGAGAATGCCGCAGTCTGACAATTTCATTAGAATCAGAAATTGTCCATTGGACAAAAATTCTCTTTTAAAACAAAATCAGAGAAACAGAAGCAAAGGAATGTCATTATATTACTTGTCCCATTCCTGCTTTTATGTATTAATTTTTTATTTTTTATTGAGATATAATTTATACATAACATTATATTAGTTTCAGGTGTACAACATGATTCGGTATTTGTACTTATGGCAAAATAATCACCACAAGTCTGGTTAACACCCTTCACTCCACAGCACCGCAAACTTTTGTGTGCGATGAGGTCGTTTAAGGTCCACTCTCTCAACAATTCTCAAATACACCGCCGTTTTGTTAGCGACAGTCGCCATGCTGTGCATCACACCCCCATGACTTATTTATTTTACGCTGGAAGTGTGTCCCTGGACCCACTTCACCCATTTTTTATGCAAATTAAAACCACCATGAGAGACCGTTGTGCACCTACTAGAATCTCTAAGACCCCAAAGTCAAGCCTCACCCAGTCAGGAGAGCACAGCGGCTGGATTTGGCAGGTGGGACTACACAGGCATTTTGAAAAACAGGTTGGTGGTTTCTTTCTTTAAAAAAAAAACATTTTATTGATTTCAGAGAGGAAAGGAGAGGGAGAGAAAGAAATTAGAAACATCAATGATGAGAGAGAATTATTATTCAGCTGCCTCCTGCACATCCCCTGCTGGGGATCGAGCTGCAAGCCAGGCATGTGCCCTTGACTGTAATCAAGCCTGGGTCCCTTCAGTCTGCAGGCTGATGCTCTATCCACTGAGCAAACCGGCTAAGGCCAGGTTAGTGGTCTCTTCACAGTTATGTGCACTTGTGCCTTTCCACTCCCTGGTGTTTCCTCCAGAAGATGAGAGTGTGTCATCAGTAAGACTTGTACGAAAATGTTCAGAGCTGCTGGATTTGGAATATCCTGAAACCGTAGAAACGTTCCCCTGTGGGTGTGTGGGTAAACACACGGGCCATCCTACCACAGAATGCTCACAGCAGGCAGAAGAAACCAGCCCCCACCCCAACACAGCCACACAGATGGGTCTACAACAGATGTGCTGATTGAAAGAAGCCTGGTGTCTCTTGATTTTGGTGATGGCTTTGTGGGTGTGCACATGTTCCAAAACTTCTCAACTGCACACCTTAAATGTGTAATTTGTTGTCAATAAATTATTCCTGTTTTAGAAATAACTTTTCGAAAACCAAATGAGTCTGTCAGTGATTTCTGGCTTTGTTCAGGGCCAGGGCCGGGCTTACTGACCTGATTTCTGCTAGCAACTTCAGTGAGTGAGATAGTAACGGGCGTGCTAACGCCTGCTGAGTTTTAAAGGCGATTTCTGAGTGTATGTAATTTTCTGTGCCCCTGGATAATGTGTCTTGTCAATAGCACAGTTTGAGTCAGTAGTCCATTCTTAGGGACCACAGATTCACTGACAGCTTTCCTCTTGGTTATGTCCAGAAAGTAACTTGCTAAAAGCCGGTTGGTTTTGTTTTTAGCTTTTTATTGAAGTACTAGAGGCCTGATGCATGAAATTCTTTTTTTTAAAAAATATATTTTATTGATTTTTTTACAGAGAGGAAGAGAGGGATAGACAGTTAGAAACATTGATGAGAAACATCAACCAGCTGCCTCCTGCTCACCCTCTACTGGGGATGTGCCCACAACCAAGGTACATGTTCTTGACCGGAGTCAATCCTGGGACCTTTCAGTTGCAGGCTGACACTCTATCCACTGAGCCAAACCGGTCAGGGAGTGATGCATGAAATTCTTGCGAAAGTAGGCCTTCCTTCCCCTGGCTGCCGGCACCAGCTTTCCTCTGGCACCTGGGACCCGGGCTTCCCCTGCAGCCCAGCTGCATCCGGAAGGTCGTCTGGAAGGACATCTGGTCTGATTAGCATATTATGCTTTTATTATCATAGACAACACTCATGGAAAGTACATGAATTGTAGCAGCTGAATGAATTTTCGCAACGGGGTCTCACCAATGCAGCTGCCAGCATCCGACAGGAAGCCTCCACATGCCCGTCCCACCGCTGCCTCCCAAAGCTGACAGCAGTTGGCTTTGCTGGTTTTTGAGCTTCATGTGGCTCAGTGTGTGCTCTTGTCTACCTGACTTTTTCCACTTTATGACATTTATTTATTTGCTAACTGGTCCATGTTACTTGCATTTTCCTTGATGCTTTCTCTCTTACTCTTTCTCTCTTTTTACTCCTCACTCAAGGATAGGTTTTTATTGATTTGAGAGAGAGAGGAAGTGGGGAGAGAAGCAGAGACAGAGACAGAGAAACATTGGCTACCTCCTATATGTGCCCAGACTAAGGATTGAACCCACAACCTCTAGTTATGGAACGACACTCCAACCAACTGAGCCACCCGCTGGGGCTCCCTTACTCTCTTTAGTAACATCCTATCTTAGCTGAGACATGAAGGATGAGTAGGATTTTGCCAGATTTAGGGAACAGTTTGAGTAAAACAGATTGTCCAAAAGCGTGAGGGTGAGTACAACTCAGGGGTGTTTTAGACATTGAGAGCGATGTTTATTCTGGAATAGACATTCCCTATTTAGCTCAACTGCTTTCATGATTGTGACCATTCAGACAGTTGCCAGATTTTTCTAAAATAAATGATGAAATCAAAGACCCTGCACAGAATACTTCCCCATTAGAGGTTTTGTTTCCATAGGATCAGTTTGCAACCAGAGGCTGCTGGGTCTTGGGGTATGTGAATTTAAATATATTATTTCTTACAGAGAGGAAGGGAGAAGGATAGAGAGCTAGGAACATCGATGAAAGAGAAATATCCATCAGCTGCCTCTTGCACACCTCCCACTGGGGATGTGCCTGCAACTGAGGTACATGCCCTTGACCGGAATCGAACCTCAGACCCTTTGGCCCATAGGCCAATGCTCTGTCTGCTGAGCCAAACCGGTTAGGGATAAATTTAGCTATTTAGTAAGTGTTTCAAGATAGTGTTATAGATATTGTAGCAAGTCAAACTCCCAACAGCAATGTATGCTTTTGCCTATTTCTCCATCTTTGTCAGTATTGAACATCAATCACTTAAAAATGTTTTTCTGTTCTGTTGCTTTAATCCTAATAAAAGAGAAACATGCAAATTACCATACCTTCGCTACGCTACCAGCCAATCAGGAGCAGGGAGTGGGGTGGTGTGGTGGGCGGCAGGGTGTGCGCCCTCGCTGGGGGTCAACCGCCCAGGACCCCATCCTCAGAGCATCAGCCAGAGGCTTGCGGCTTTGGCCGGGGGTGGAGCAGGGCCATCACGCATGCTGGGGGTCAACGGCCCAGGGCCCCATCCTCGGAGCAGAGCGATCAAGCGCACTGGGGGTCCTCTGCCCTAGACCTGAGCCTCGGGTCCTTGGCCAGAGGCTTTAGGCCTTAGCAGGGGTGGAGCAGGGCGATCGTAGCTAACTGGGGGTCCCCTATCCAGGGCCAGAGGCTTTAGGTCTTGGCAGGGGTGGAGCAGGAGATCAGAGGAGATAGATGTGAACTGTAGAGGAAACGCCTTTTCTGACTGCTCATTGGCTAAGCTCTCTGTACGCCACTGGTAATATTCTTAGTAACTTGGGTATAAGAATCCAAAAGAGTAAGCTAGGGTTCTTCCACCACACGCCTGGAGATAAAACCAAGGTCTGCTGCTGGAGGGCTAAGAAATGTCATGTCCTTTCCCTAGGCAGTTTGGCTCAGTGGATAATGCCTAGGTTTGACAACCGCAGGGTTCGGGTTATATTCTGATCAAGGGCGTGTACCTAGGGTGCAGGCTCCTCCCTGGCTAGGGCCCAGGTCAAGGCTCATGCTGGAGGTAACCAATCAAAGTGTTCCTCTCACCTTGATGTTTCTCTCTGTCTTTCCCTTTCTCTTCCACACTCTCTAAAAATCAATGGAAACATATCCTCAGGTGAGGATAAAAAAAGAAAAATAAAGAAATGTTATATCCTATGAAAGACACATCCTGAAAATGCCTAAAGAAAGTTGTCATTTTTCGCTTCTTTTCCGACGAAACACCACATGGCGGATGACGCCGGTGCTGCGGGCGGGCCCGGAGGCCCCGGGGGCCCAGGAATCGGAGGTCTCGGCAGCTTCCGTGGAGGATTTGGCAGCGGCATCCGGGGCCGGGGTCGTGGCCCGGGTAGGGACAGGGGCCGAGGCCGCGGAGCTCGTGGAGGAAAGGCCGAGGACAAGGAGTGGATCCCTGTCACCAAGCTGGGCCGTCTGATCAAGAACACGAAGGTCAAATCCCTAGAGGAAATCTGTCTATTCTCCTTGCCCATCAAGGAACCTGAGATCAGTGACTTTTTCTTGGGGGCACCCCTCAAGGATGAGGTGTTAAAGATCATGCCTGTGCAAAAGCAGACACGTGCTGGCCAGAGGACCCGGTTCAAGGCATTTGTCACTATTGGGGACTACAATGGACATGTTGGTCTGGGTGTTAAGTGCTCAAAGGAAGTAGCCACTACCGCCCGTGAGCCATTATCCTGGTCAAGCTCTCTGTTGTGCCTGTGCGGTGAGGCTACTGGGGAAACAAGATTGGTAAGCCCCGCACGGCTCCTTGCAAGGTGACTGGCCGCTGTGGCTCTGTACTGGTCATCTCATCCCTGCCCCCAGGGGTATGAGCATTGTCTCGGCCCCTGTGCCTCAGAAGTTGCTGATGATGGCTGGTATTGATGACTGCTACACCTCGGCCAGGGGCTGCACTGCCACTCTGGGCAACTGTGCCAAGGCCACCTTTGATGCCATCTCTAAGACCTACAGCTATCTTACCCCGGATCTCTGGAAAGAGACTGTGTTCACCAAGTCTCCCTATCAAGAATTCACTGACCATCTTGTAAAGACCCACACCAGAGTTTCTGTGCAGAGGACCCAGGCTCCGGCTGTGGCCACCACATAATTTTATACAAGAAAAATAAAGTGATTTAAGCCTGCTTAAAAAAAAAAAAGTTGTCATTTTTCCATGGTGAAGGGACCGGAGTCTGGGTTGATGAAAACACCTTGGTGGCTGCGGTGACTGGCAGTGGCTGCAGCAGTGGGTGATGGGGCTGGTGCCTTTCCCCGATCAGCCCAGTCGCCTCCCACAAAGGGAGGCCAGCCTGTGGCTTAGGCCTGCTCCCTGTGGGGAACGGGCCTAAGCCATCATAGGACATCCCCTGAGGGCTCCCAGTATGTGAGAGGGGGCAGGCTGGGCTGAGGGGACCCCTCCCCTCCAGTGCACAGGCCCCTAGTTTGAAACGTTTTCTGGCTGTTAGAGAGGTCATCTGTTCATGTTTGTTGACCATTTGGGTTTCCTTTTCTGTGGAATGATTTAATTTTAATAGTTATTACTATCCAACAAAAGCAGCAGGTGACCAGGGCCCATTCTGGATCCTCTTGTGGGCGGAGCCTGGCCGCCGTGGGGAAGGCGTCCAGGCCGGTCCTCGCAGGTGAGACTCATGGGCTGCTTCCTCAGTCCAGTGCGGTCCGCCTGTCAGTCCTGAAAGAGCCAACGCGTCCGAGGCCTGGTCACCGAGCTCTGGAGACGCCAGCATTTGAACGTGGCACTGCTGGGGACAAGTGGTGCTCAAGCTCAGACTCAGCTGCGATCTGAGCCGCTCTGGCAATCAGCCTCCCTTCAGCAGCGAGGGAGAGGCTCCGCGTCGTCTGTGATGTCCCTGGAGCACACAGCTCAGCGCCTGCCTCACAACAGTGGCCGCGGCCGGGAAGAAATGCAACACAGCCCAGTGTCTCGGAAGGGGAGGGAGGGCGCATGGCCGGAGGCAGTTTGTGCTGAGAGAGAGAGAGAGAGAGAGAGAGAGAGAGAGAGAGAGAGGGCGCCTGACTCAGCGACCGGATGGGCTGTTTTCTCCGGTGGCTCCCACACTCTTGGCTCTCGATGTTCCCTGGCCACAGCACACCTAGTGCTGCTGATTATTTGGAAGCTAAGTGCCGGAATCTTAGCACTTCCATCTTAACAATTCAGTAGCCATTTAAAAACCTCACATGAAGGCATAAGTTTTTATTGCCTTCTTAAATAACTATAACTAACTTGGTTTAATTGGGTTCTTAAACAACTTTCATTCTTAAACAGTCACTTACCATGGGGTGTGCTTTGGGCCCTGCAGCCCCCCAGAGGCTGATGGGGTGCCTCCACCCTTTTCCTCTTCCTCATGGAAGCTCATAGTGCTGCTCTTGTTATGGCGACCCCATAACACCAGCTTTGCAAACCTGTGGTGTTCGCTGAAAGGAGTGTGGGGCTATTTATTGTTACAACTGTGAATGACCTTGAGTTGGAAATTCGCACGGTGTCTGACAGATATTGAGCGTCATTATATTCCCCCTGAACAGTTAAATACCCCCCTGCCCCTCGGAGTCCCCGTGGCTCTCTCTCCCTGGTGCCCTGGGCACACTCTGGGACGGGCAGGTCGATTTAAGGAGAAGTGGTCTTGGGGCTGGTCGGGAGGTGTGGTGATGTCACCAACCTGCTCCACCCTCGGGGGAAGCTGTACAGGGTGGTCTCAGGATGGCAGCCATGGTCCCCCGCATCCCTTCTCAGGTGACGACCAGCCACACAAGAGGGAGGAGGGAAGGGCCCGATAAAGTGCAGCTACTTTGACACCCCCTGGACCTGCAGGTAGGTGGCAGGTGGGGGCCTGCAGGTGCAGAGCCCTTTTGCACTGTTGCACCCTGATAGCGGTGCAAATTAGAGACTTGGTCCTTCAGCTGGCCCTAGGGGAGACAGGGAAGTTTACCAGTCAGACAGTGTCGATGGATCTATGACAGTGTCATAGATCCATCCATTCTGATGGATCTTTGTCTATGTGACATTGGGCCAGGCAAACGTGGAAATTAGGTTGTGGGCATGTGTTGTTTTGCCTGCGTGCTGGTCAGCGTTTTCCTGGAGGGCCGCTGGTTCGGCCACTGGGTTAGCGCCGGCTGCGGTGAGGGCGGGGCACATCTGGAGCAGCGGCCGCAGCCGGGCTGTGGAACACCGTGGCCGTAAGAAGGTTTCCAACCCACAATGCCTGACTGTTCATCAGGGGCTCCGACCTCTTTTCCCTTAGCTGGTCACATAAAAAATGACAACAGCCAACACAACAGTAGCTGTCTGGTGTGAATAAGTAGAAATTATACTTTTTTTTTGGTCAGATGGGCAAAATATAGTCTTTGGGTATGATGCAGAATTTCATTTTACTTTTTAAAATACGTTTTTATTGGTCTCAGAGAGAAAGGGAGAGAGAGACAGAGACATCAATGATGAGAGAAAACGGCTGATCGGCTGCCTCCTGCCTGCCTTCTGGGTCGTAGGTCGATGCTCAAACACTGAGCGTGCCAGCCCGGCGGACTTTAGTGATTAGTTTATGTGCCATGAGATGAAAAGGCAGGAATCCCTGTCCAGAGGACGGACACCCAGCAGGCCTGGGGCAGGGAGGCAGGTGCCTGGTGGGAGAGCTGAGAGGAGAAGTTGGCCAGAGGACCAGGGAAACGAGGCGGCGCGGTGGGGGCTGAGGCACACGGCTCACTGACAGGCGTTGGGCCCAGTCAGGGCTGGTGGTCAGGGACTCCAGCCGCACCCCGGAAGCCACAGGCAGCCCAGCCAGACTCCTTTCCCGACTCTTCTGTGGTCAGGTGGGGCCGTGCCTCAGAATTCTTTTTTTTCCCCAGAAAAAGAAAAGATTTTACATTTAATAATATTACCAAAACTGTACTAACATGGTACAAGATCACAAAAGTTGTAGGACATATTGAAAATCTGCAAATAACATGACTACTTCTATTCTAAAATATATTTTTTCCTCTGGCTCTATTTTTGTTCATCAGTTTATGTTGATCATTATATTCCACAAATGAGTGAGATCATGTGATATTTATCTTTCACTGACTGGTTTATTTCACTTGGCACAATGCTCTCCATGGCCTCCCATCCTGTTGTGAATGGTGAGTTCTTTCCTTTTTACCGCAGCGGAGTATTCCATTGTGTAGCTGTACCACAGTTTTTTAACCCGCTCATGTGCTGATGGGCACTTAGGCTGTTTCCAGATCTTAGCTATGGTAAGTTGTGCTGCTATGAACATAGGGGTGCATATATCCTTTCTGATTGATGTTTTTGATTTCTTGGGATATATTCCTAGAAGTGGGATTACTAGGTCAAATGGGAGTTCCATTTTTAGTTGTTTTTTTTAAAAATATATTTTATTGATTTTTTTACAGAGCGGAAGGAAGAGGGATAGAAAGTCAGAAACATCGATGAGAGAGAAACATTGATCAGCCATCGCTTGCACGCCCCCTCCTGGGGATGTGCCTGCAGCCAGGTACATGCCCTTGACCGGAATCGAACCCAGGACCCTTCAGTCCGCAGTCCGACGCTCTATCCACTGAGCCAAACCGGTCTCGGCCATTTTTAGTTTTTTGAGGAAACTCCATACTGTTTTCCACAGAGGCTGCACCAGTCTGCATTCCCACCTGCAGTGCATGAAGGTTCCCTTTTCTCCACATCCTCACCATATAGTACTTCATTGTCATTTTGATTTGCATCTCTGAGATGATTAGTGACATTGAGCATGTTTTCATATGTCTCTTGGCCTTTATTATGTCCTCTTTCAAAAGTGTCTATTGAGGTCCATTGCCCTTTTTTTTTTTATTATTATTAGATTGTTTATCTTCCTTTTGTTAAATTGTATGAGTTCCCTGTAAATTTTGGAGATTAAACCCTTATCAGAGATGACATTGGCCAATGTGTTCTCCCATTTGTTTTGCTGAAGGTTTCCTTTGTTGTGCAGAAGCCTTTTATTTTGATGTGGTCCCATTTGTTTATTTTCTTCTTAGTTTCCATTGCCCTAGGACAGTGGTGGGAAAACTCATTAGTCAAACAGAGCCAAATATCAACAGTACGAAGATTGAACTTTCTTTTGAGAGCTAATTTTTTTACACTTAAACTTCTAATGCCGCTTCTTCAAAAACAGACTCGCCCAGGCCGTGGTGTTTTGTGGGAGAGCCACACTCAAGGGGCCAAAGAGTGGCATGTGGCTCCTAGGAGCTCTATTGACTAATATATGGCTACAACATATGTCTGATATTTGTTGCCTATGAATTCTTAGATTTTTATGGTTTCCTGTCTTACATTTGAGTCCATTATCCACTTTGAATTTTATTTTGTGTACAGTGTAAGTTGGTGGTTTAGTTTCATTATTTTGCATGTATCTGTCCAATTTTCCCAACACCATTTATTCCAGAAGAGAAAAATATTCCAGAAGCAGCACTTGGAAGGGACTGTCTTGCCTCCACTGTATGCTCTTGCCTCCTTTGTCAAATATTAATTGAGCATAATGACTTGGGTCGATTTCTGGGTTCTCTGTTCAGTTCCATCAATCTATATGTCTGTTCTTGTGCCAGTACGAGGCAGTTTTGAGAACATGGCTTTGTAATACAGCTTGAAATCTGGTATTATCCTTTCAACTTTGTTCTTCTTTCTCAGGATTGCTGCAGCTATTTGGGGTCCTTTTTTAGTCAGATTAATTTTTGGAGAGTTCCTTCTAGGTCTGTGAAATATTTTGTTGGCATCTTAATGGGAATTGCATTGAATCTATAGATTGCTTTGGGTAGTATGGACATTTTAATGATGTTGATTCTACCAATCCATGAACACACTATATTCTTCCACTTGTTTATGTCTTCCTCTCTCTCTTTTTCAACATCCTGTAGTTTTTTGAGTACAGGTCTTTTACTTCCTTAGTTAAGTTTATTCCTAGGTATCTTAGTATTTTTGTTGCAGTGGTAAATGGGATTGCTTTTTTTAAGTTTCTCTTTCTATAACTTCATTATTTGCATTTAAAAAGCCATAGATTTCTGGATGTTAACTTTGTGTCATGTTACATTGTTGAATTTGTTTATTAAATCTAGT
Organism: Antrozous pallidus; assembly: GCA_027563665.1. Taxonomy (NCBI): domain Eukaryota; kingdom Metazoa; phylum Chordata; class Mammalia; order Chiroptera; family Vespertilionidae; genus Antrozous; species Antrozous pallidus. Next base: position 116,020,009 of record CM050512.1, on the reverse strand, counting down.
AGTTTTTGATGGACAGAATTCTTACTAATCAAACCTGGGTTGCCCATGAAAACCTCCCGCATAGCACCCCATGTTCTCTCTATCTCATGTGCTGGCTGGGGGAGAAGATCTGAGGACTTAGATGGTGGGTCTCCCAGTGGAAGTAGCCTGGATCCCTGAGTCACAGGTGGGAAAGAGCCTGCTATGAACCATTATGTGAACAAAGAGTCCCGTTTTAGTATATGAAGCCATTGAAATGTTGGGGTTGTTACACAGGATAGCATACTCTGACTAATACAAACCATATTAATAGCTTCGATATATTAGGCACCTGCTCTGAATTAGGCACTTTGCTAATAAGCACAGTGTCTCATTTCACCCATACTACTACCCTGTGGGGATAGGAACCGCCATTAGCCCCCCCTTTTTTTAATAAAAGAGGAAACTGAAGCAGGGAGAGCAGACAGTGGGAAAAATGGAGAAATCTGATCCCCACGCCTGGACTCAAGAGCCTACCTGTGCTCTGTTTGCTCCCAGTGTCAGAGGAATGAGTTAAAATGGAGTGAGGCCCGGAGAGTAGATGAGGATTTATTCTAGTACTAGAGGCCTGGTGCATAAAATTTGTGCACTCGGGGGAGGTGGTCCCTCAGCCTAGCCTGCACCCTCTTGCAGTCTGGGAGTCCTTGAGGGATGTCAGACTGCTACAGAGGCAGTAGAGGCTCTCCCCTGAGTCTGGCTTCTGGCTGAGCGGCGCTTCCCCTGTGGGAGCACACTGACCACAAGGGGGCAGCTCCTGCATTGAGTGTCTGCCCCCCTGGTGGTCAGTGTGTGTCATAGGCACCGGTTGTTCCACTGTTTGGTTGATTTGCATATTAGCCTTTTATTATATAGGATTACAGCTGAAGTTTCTGCCTGTGAAGTGGGGAAATAGTAGGAAAACAGGAGAAGTGTGTTTATTATAAGCATGGAGTGAACACCTGAGAAGTGCCCAACACAGGGCCTGGCACTTGGAAGGTGTACACTGATTGTTCGATTTTCTTCAAGAGACCAAGCAAGAACTGATGAAGGCCTGGGTGATAACAGGAGAAAAATATTCCAGAAGCAGCACTTGGCAGGGTTTGGGCAAAGAATGAGGGAGATGGGGGAGTTGAGAGCTGGACCTCTATCTTATGTTGCCATTTGTGGGACCGGCAGGAAGGGCATAAGATACATCTGGTGCACTGTGCTGTGGGAGTGAAGGAGGGCGAGAATGGGCCCCAGATAACAGGCAGAGAGCAGACCCTACACCTTCCAACATGTGCGGATGTCCAACAGAGGCGCTGCATTCTGGGTCTCCTGCAAAGAAGAGCCATCCACAAGCTATCCACTCACTTCTGTGCAGAGGCAGATGCTTTTTTATCCACACATATTTGGGCAAGTTCTTTGTGCCTTGCTCTTATTATCTGAAGATGGGATAAGAAGTAATAAAGACTTATTTCTTAGGGTTGTTATGAATACACACAGAGTGTGTTAAGTATGTGGTGAGTAGTCAATAAAGGGTACAAAGGGTCAGTTAAACCCTTGCATCTGTGGCACCATTTCTCCATCTGTTCATACAAACCCTGAGATGCTGTGAGCATAGACCCGAACCTGCTAGTCCTGTTCACTGTGCATTCCCACACGACTCAGATGGGGACTGTTTCACTGCAGGTATTTAAATATTTGCTGAATGGATGAATAAGGAAACCCTTATCTCCTTCCTTCTATCCATCCATCCATCCATCTATCCATCCTTTCATCCATTCTTCCATCCATCCATCCATGCATCTATCTTCCATCTCCCTCTCTCCCTCCCTCATCCCTTTTCCATTTTAAAAAGCAGTTGAGTGTAGTGGCTTAACTCAGTTTTTTTTCAATTGTGGTAAAACATATGTAGCATAAATTTACCAAATCAATTATTTTAAGTGTGTGGTTCAGTGGCATTAAGTGCATTCCCATTGTTGTGCAATCATCACCATCCACCTCCAGACTTCTTCATCTTCCCAAACTGAAGCTCTGTGCCCATTAAACACTAACCCCCTTCCCCTCCTCAGTCCCTGACAGCTACCATTGTACCTTCTCTCTGAATTTAACTACTCTCGCTACCTTGTGTAAGTGGAGTCATACAGTATTTGTCTTTTTTTGTGTGAGACATAGCCCACAAGTTTTGCAATCACAAACCCTGTGAAACTTAACCTTCCTGAATCTCCACATCCCCATCTGTAAATGTACTATTATTACAGTACCTGCCTAATGGGGTTGTTGTGGAGGTTAAATGGGATAGTACGTGTAAGGTATGTAGACCAAGTCTGGCACATAGAGAGTACTCAATAAATATTGATTACACATCAATACATGTTATCAATTAGTAGACACCTCATTGTGCTTACCATGTGTCTGGCACTGTTGGGAGCACTTTACACATACACTGAGTGGCCAGATTATTATGACACCCCATCTTTTGCCTTCAATACTGCAGTGATTCTCCTTGGCATTGGCTCCATGAGATGTTGAAAGGTGATGTGAGGAATCTGACAGGATGCCTGATGAATAGCACTGCCAGTTCTGTGAGGTTTGATGGTTGTGGAACCAGCTACCTGATTGCTTTTAACTTCGTCCCACAAACGCTCAATTAGATTGAGGTCTGGTGATTGTGGGGGCCACCTAAGCAAGGTAAAGTCGCCCTCATGTTATTGAAACCACTCCTGCACAATACAAGCACCATGGCATGGAGCACTGTCTTGTTGGAAGAAGCCATCTCCATTGGGATACGCCATCAACATGATAGGATGAACTTGATCAGCAACGATACTTAGGTATGTTGTGCTATTCAGACATTGTTCCACACAAATTAAAGGGCCCAAATCATGCCAGGAAAACATGTCCCAAACCATAACACTGCCCCCGCCAGCTTGAAGGGTTATACTCATGCATGTGGGGTGCATGCTTTCATGCTGTTTCCATGAAATTCTCACTCTGCCATCTGCATGATGCAAATGGAAACGTGATTCCTCAGACCCCATGACTTCTTTCCAGTGCTCGACTGTCCAATCCTTGTGTTCCTCTGCAAATCGGAGACATTTTATCTTGGTAACTGCAGACAGTAAAGGTGTTTGTACAGGCCTTTGGCTTCCGTAGCCCATATGATGCAGTGTACGGCTAATTTGCCTACAGACACCAGGTGGTCCTAATACTCTGGACACTCAGTGTGTGTGCTAATTCAGTAAACCTCACAGTGCCCCCGGGTCACCACCATCCACACATCGTAGGGAAAGAGCTAAAGTGCAGAGATGGAAGTCAGTGCTCAGAGTTGGGGTGGAACCCCCGGTGGCCTGTTTCTAAGCCCACGGCTTCTCCATGGCTTCTTAACTGCCGGTCAGTGAAGGGTCACCTGGCACAGCTCTGTCCCGGATCAGGCGATCGGGTGTGGAGTGGAGGTGCCGGGCCTTGCTTTGAGGAGATGTCTGTGGGAACTGGCAGAACAACCTGAAGATGAGTGGGCTGGAGCCTCCCATGTGCAGTCCTAGCCAGGGGCAGTCCTCGCGGCCTCTTGCACATGCCGGTCTGCTTTGGACCCTGATCATGACGGCGGAGCTGGGCCTCGCCTCCAGATGCTGCCGCTAAGCCAGCGCCTGCCCCCTGGTTGGCAGAAAGCTCGGCAATCCTTACCCCGCCCTGCCCTGCTGAGATGAAAGAGAAAACTGTTTCCTTTTCTGGGCCCCGGGCACCTCCCACCTCCTCACTGCTTCCCTGCAACCGTTAAAGGGCAGAGCCTGTGTTGGCATCAGCAGCTCCAGCCGAGATAAGCGTGTGCAGGAGAGCAGGTGCGGGGCCCAGCCAGCCAGGCACAGCGTCCGTGTGGCACGGCCCTCATGTCTGCAGAGGTGAGCCACTGCCCGCGGCTCCCCAGCCTGGCCCTCCAGGGTCACTGAGCGTTAACTCGAGGAGCGGGGAGGGCTTCCCCCTGGCTACCCTTCCTCCCAGGCCCACTCCCCTCCCTTCTGCAGGCCGCTGTGTCTATGGGGGACCTTGAATTTGGCAGCAGCAAGGGAAAGGAGCCAAGCGCGGAAGGCAGGGGGCACGGGTGGTGGCATGAGCGCTTTGTGCAGCCCTGCCTGGTCGAATTTCTGGGCTCTGCCCTCTTCATCTTCATCGGATGCCTGTCGGTCATCGGGAACGGGCCGGAAGCGGGGCCGCTGCAGCCGGCGCTGGCCCACGGGCTGGCGCTGGGCCTCCTCATCGCCACGCTGGGCCGCATCAGGTGAGGGGGTGCTGTGTCTCATCTCACTCAGCTGGGCGCTGACCTGCAGCTGAGCGTCAGAGGGAGCCCCAGGCATCCACTCCTGCTCCGGGGGAACAGGGAGGCCCCGTGGGCTGAGGGCTCCCAACTAGCCCCGCAGCCCACGGGCTCTGTGCCCACGGGCTCTGTGCCCCGGGGCAAGTCACGCTTCCAATTCGAACCCTTCTACCCAGCCGATGCCACCCATGGGGCATTTAAATTACTGTACCGCAAGCCAACACGCGTGTGACAGTGCTGGTGCTGGGCGCTGTCCTGAGTGCTGCAGGCACGAGCCCCATGGCAGCTCCCCTCACACCCACTCCGGCTGAGACAGGATAGCCCTCCTGCCTGAGGTTACGTGGCTCCTCGGCAGCAGAGCCACCCCACGTGGAGCCGGGGTGTGGGGGGGGGTGGGGGGGGCAGGGGAATGCAGCGATGGGGAGGCTCAGTCCCCACTGGCTGCTCTGCTGCTGTGAGTGTTAGAAGGGGCGCTCAGCCTCGAGGTTTCCCCGGGGACAGCAGCTGCTAGAGGGGTTTCCCACCCACCTGAGTGAAGACCGAGGGTGGGGTGCTCCTCTGGATGGAGCCCCGTCCTGAGGCCCCTGGCTTCCAGGAGAGACAGTCACAGTGAGGGTGCCAGCGGGGGGCGATGCGGGTCAGGCTGCTGTGTTCTTCTCCCTGGGGAATGGATGAGAATGAAGAAACCCACGTTCTGTTGCCCAGAAGAAGAGGGGGAAAGAGAATGTTGACATTTCCTTTAAACACCCCGGGGGCGAGAATAGCACCTGGTCTTCTGTTCCCCGGGGTGGGGTTGGAGGCAAGCGCTGCCACATCTTAGTGGGGGGTAGGGGTACGAGTGGGGATAATAATGCCTGGTGTCCACCGAGTACTCCCCATGTATGTAACAGAGCAAGCGCACATGTCTTCATTCATTCTATCTTCGTAACAGCCTCAGGAAATAGGGTGATGAGGCCGAGGGGTGCATTGCTGCCCAAGGTCACACGGCTGCCAGTGGCAGGGCTGGATCTGAACCCAGGCTGCTGCCAGGAGACCGTGCTGTCTGCCCTTCAGGAGGCTGCTCCCTGTGATGCCAGCATTCCACTCAGTCACCGGCTTTTCAACAAATATTTATTCAGCCTCCCCTCCTGGGCCCGCCCGGGCCCTGTGCCCACCACTGGCCACCTTGGCGGGATGGGGTGGGGGAGAGAGTGGCTGTGGTGGTGCCTGTGGCTGTGGGCCGGGCCCCTATGCGCAGTCCTGGCCGGGGGTGGTGGGGACACGCTCCCTGGCATGGCCCGAGCCTTGGCCTCACGATTTCCTTCTGCTTCTGCGGTGACAGCGGTGGACACTTTAATCCTGCCGTGTCCCTGGCGGCCATGCTGGTCGGAGGCCTCAACCTGACGATGCTGCTTCCCTACTGGGTGTCCCAGCTGTGTGGGGGGCTGCTCGGGGCCTCCCTGGCCAAGGTGGGTGATCCCCCGGGGGGCGGGGTGCTGGGGGCAGGGGTGGGGACTATCCAACTCGCCTGTTTCCTCTGTGGACTGTGGGCCCAGAGAGGACACTGGCTCTCCAAACCCACTCGTTCTCTCCGCGTCTGGACAGCCCAGGACGGCAGAGGCAGGGCTCCACACCAGGGTTCCCCCCGGGTCCCTTCCTGGCTTGCAGGGGGTTTGCTGGTCCCAAAGCTTCCGCACGTTTCATCCATCCACTTGCTCAGCCACAGCGGCCCACCCAGCTCTGCCTGAGGCTGCCGGGGGCACAGCCCTGCTCCTGAGCCTGAGCTCACTGCTCCGCGTGCTGCCAGCTTGCCCCTAACCCGAGCTCCCGCCACTGAATGTGAATGGGGCTTCACATTCAATCCCTATGGAATCCTCTCATCCCACACGAAGGCTAGCTCTTCCTTTCTGTCCCAGATCTTCATAGTGTCTGCCTCTCACTGTGTCCCTCCGTAGGCCTGTCCCTCCCTCCTCCCTCCCTGCCTCCCTCCCTCTCTCCTTCCCTTTCTGCCTTAGTCCTTCCTTTCTTCTCATCCTCCCTTCCTCCTTCCATTTTCTCTCTTTTCGTTCCTTTCCCTCCCCCTCCCTCCCTCTCTCCCTCTCCCTCCCCCCTCCCCCTCCCCCTCCCCCTCCCCCTCCCCCTCCCCCTCCCCCTCCACCTCCCCCTCCCCCTCCCCCTCCACCTCTCCCTCCCCCTCCCCCTCTCCCTCCCCCTCCCCCTCTCCCTCTCCTTCTCCCTCTCTCTTCCCTTACTGGTCAGTTCAACTAGAGTTCCTTCAAGATGTGGGCCTTGCTTGGCATGTGTGAGTGAGTTGGGAGGGTAGAGGTGGGCAGGGTCGCCTAGCTAGCTATCTGGGTTTGGATGATGGCTCTAAGATCTGGCTCAATGCAGACTTTGGTCTCAAGTCCCATATTGCTGTTCCCTGCCCTGGGCCCCCCATGCGCCCATGGAAGACCCCATTCCCCACCCACATCTCCAGCTCTGACCCTTGATGGGGAGCAGTGCCCAGGCTCTCCCTCCAGCACCTGCCCTGCTCAGCTCCCCCACCTGCCCATCCCTCTCCCAACCACCTCACCAGAGGCCAGGTCAGTCCCTAGAGGGTGCCCATGACCTGGGCACACAGCTGTCATCACCCCCATTCTCTGGAGGAGGAAGCGAGGTGCAGGGAAGTCGGTACCTTGCGCAGGTGGAGGACTGGTGAACTGCAGAGCCCAGATTCGGGCCCAGGGCCCGGAACGTGGTCCGCTTTGCTATCTTCCCTCTCCTGGTGCTGCCACGACCTGGATCCCATGGTGCTTAAGCCTTGGGGCCCTTCTTGCCCCTTGAAGGGACTTCTTATGGGTTAGCAATGTCTTGGTCACATGTGTTTCCAGAGTTTGTAAAAATAAGATATTTTTGTCTTCTTTTCCTCAAAGAGGATCATCTAAGTCACAGAAGCTTCAGGCCCTCTGGGACCACAGCTGGGTTATCCCCATTTCACCGATGAGCAAAGTGAGCTCCAAGAAGTCCAATAGCTCACACACTGCCACTATGGTGGACATGGTGGAGCTGGCTGTGGCCCGGACACTCTGGCTATAACCTTGCACTGCGGTGGGCAGGAGCTCCTGGCCGTCTTTTCACCCCTGCGGGGCTGAGCTTCCTCTCTCCGCAGGCGGTGAGTCCTGGCGACAGGTTCTGGAACGCGTCTGGGGCAGCCTTTGCGACGGTTCAGGAGCCAGGGCAGGTGGCGGGGGCCGTGCTGACAGAGGTGGTCCTGACCTCACTGCTGGTACTGGCTGTCTGCATGGGTGCCATCAACGAGAAGACGCAGGGTCCACTGGCCCCGTTCTCCATCGGATTCTCCGTTACCGTGGACATCCTGGCAGGGTGAGTGCGTCCCAGCTGTGGGGCTACAGTGCCCGGCCCTGGGCTGAGCCCAGTTCTGGGGGTCGGGCCTGCAGAACTTACCCGAGGGGCACAGACTCCATGGCCTATAGGAGCAGGAAGGGAATACCAATGGAGACATGGCCGAGCATTAGCAGGCAACAGGGAGCGCTGGGACTGGGGTATCTTTGGAGGCACCACTGTTCCTCTCTGGGAAATTGCTGCTATGTAGGAGGGGCTTGGCGGAAACCTTCTAATTTCACTCCAAGGGGGTCAGAAGACTGGATTTTATGTGAAGTTATTCCTGTGTTTCCGTAAACATTTCTCAACCAAGCCAGAGGCTGAGGTTTGCCCAGCCAGTGGGAGCCGAGCTTCAGCCCGACTCACTGCTCATTGGGCCGCTCAGTAGGTTTGGGAAGGGGACCCCAAGTCATGGCTGGGGGGAGGTGTCATTTCTCTCATGTCACGTTAGAGGAGGTAAGCTCAGAGAGGACACAGTGACTTACTGAATGTCACCAGGCAGCAGCAAATTAAGTGACAGATCTGGGACCAGAGCCCACATCCTGCTGAAGGGGATGAGGAGGCCCCTGATGTCCAGCTCTTTCTTTTCTCTGGGACACAGTTTCTCGGCTCTGCCCACCCCCAATGTCACCTTTGGGAGGAAGAGTGAGGAAGATCTGCAAACCTGTGTCAAGTGTGGCAATGATTTGCTGGCCCCTGGTGGCTCTTCGCTCACTTACAAGTCTATTGAGCGCGGCTATTGGAGGCGGGGTGGGTGAGGAGCAAAGTCTGCAGGACCCGGTTTGAGAGAACAGGACAAAGCTCTGGACACCGGAGCTGGAGGGGTGCACCTGGGCCACAGCCCCTACAGGAGCTGCTGGCTCACCTAGCTTAAACACATGTATGCAGCTTACAGGCGAGGCATGGCTACATGTGTTTTCTCATTGACTCCTGACAATGCATGAGAGTCTTTTCACCTCAGCTGAAACACAGAGGTTAGAGGTCACACAGCTGGAAATAGCTGGGCTGGGTTTTGAACCTAGATCCTCTTGACTCCAGAGCTCACATGATTAACAACTGCTGGACGTGGCTTTATCAACTTGGAGAGACTTGGCCTCCCCGCCCCCCTACCTTGCACCCTCTTTCCCCCCATCCCTTCTTGCTGCCCAGGTACCCCTTGTGGGCATTCTCCTGGACAGGCACGGGTGTGGCCGACACCGTGCCCAGGGAGGGGCCAGCCTTTCACTGTCTAGTGCCAGCACCCCTACCTGTGTCTTCTTGGAACCCAGGAGTGTGGGAGGTGTGGGAGGTAGGCCTAGCTGGAGAAGGAACTTGAGGGGAGCTGGGCCTGGCTGGAACCCTAGGGACGAGTGTGGCTGCTGTCTGCAGGGGTGCCGTGTCGGGAGCCTGCATGAACCCTGCCCGTGCCTTTGGACCGGCTGTAGTGGCCAACCACTGGGCCTTCCACTGGATCTACTGGCTGGGCCCGCTGCTGGGCAGCCTGCTGGTCGGAGCGCTCGTCAGGTAGGAGTGTGACGCCGTCACTGCCCCGCAGCATCCAGGCTGAGGGCAACGGGATCGCACCTGAGTTTGTAGAGGAGAAGAGGGAGTGTCCTCAGAGGCAAATGACTCCGGGGCCTCTGACCGAAAGTGACAGAAGTCCCTCTCAGCACAGCTGTGGCCGGAAGGAGAACCTGCTGGCTCACATAACTGACAGTGCACAGGGAGCACTGGCCAGGGAGGTTTGGATCTAGTGAGAATCAATCCAAACAACGTGTCCCGCAGACGGTCCTCTGCACAAGCTTCACGCCTACGGGGGCTCCCCAGGCGCTTGGCGGGTCAGAGGAAATAGAGTGACAGCTGTGGCCGATGGTCACCGGTGTGGCTGCTCAGTGTGCATTTACCTATCCCTCAGGCAGTCATGTGGCCAGGCACTCCTGCTGGCTGTTTTTGCAACCTGAGCCTAATCCTGGCCTTGGGGTGAGGTCAGGGGAGGAGTTGCTCCCTGCAAGGGGTCATCCAACTCCTGGGGGCCCTCCTCACATGGAAAACCACATACACAGCGCCCCATGAGCACACATGGCAGGGGTGTCATTCCTCTAAAACAGCGTGGACAGTGCTCCATGGAGCTGTGCAGTGGATAATAAGGTGGGTGTTATCAGAGGGATATTCTTCCTTCTTGGGAGCCTCCAGGATCCATGGGGGCCTGTTCTTCTGTTCCAGGTCATGCAGGGATAGGGTCTGGATCGGCAGGGGGCCTAGCCTGAACCTCTTAGTCCACAGCTTAGTGCAAAGCATCTTGATTATTGCCTGCTGCTTTCAGAGGGCAGAGCTGAGGGTCTTCAGGAAAAGAGCTGAAGCCAAGCAGAGATACCCCTCCTACCCCCCAAGCTAGAGGTTGAGGTTGGAAAAGCTCAGGAAGGCAGCTCTCTGGAGAACTCGGCCTGAAGAGATGGATGAGGAGCTGGGCTCTCCTCCCCCCCCCCCCCCCCCCCCCCTCCGGGGCTCAGAGACTCACTGGGCCATTATTGTTGTAGGTTCTTCATTGGAGATGGGAAAACTCGGCTCATCCTAAAGAGACGCTGAAACCAGTGCTGGCCTTCCCGTGGCCCTGGTACCCTTGATCCTTGGCAAGTTCTGCATTGCCCACTACTGCACAGTCCCAGGGAGTGCGGCTCCTTTCATGGCAGGGCCTGGCTTCTTGCTGGGTGGCCTGCTGCTAGGCCCTTGGGTGCTCTAGGCTCAGAGGAGTGCCTGGTGCCCAGCAGAACCCTCAGCTTGGGCAACGTGGTCAGCACTGCCCGGAGGGAGTGGAGACAGCAGACAGAAATGTTCTCCTGAGGGTGACGGTCCCAGGAGCAGAAGAGCACCTGGGCGAGGTGGCTGTCCATGTACATCAGTTCACTTCCGCCTGTCCTTCTCCCTCTCCCTTCCCTGGCTCCTCTGTTGCAGAAGGGCCTTCAGTGGTTTCTTTCCTTGCTTCCTGGGCTGCCAATCTAGCTTTGCAATAAATATCCAAACTTCCTTCCACGTGCCATTGCTTGCCTTTCATTTCAGAAATGGGTACTGCTGGGAGGATGCCTGAGTCCAGCTTGGGCCTTGTTTGTCCAGAGTCTCATGAAGAAGGCTTGAGTGAAGCTTAGAATCCAGTGCCAACATCGGTACTTAGGGTGCAGGTCAACCCAGAGTCTGTCTCTCACTTAGCTCTGTCCAATCTAGAATCCAGTTTGGATGCTAGTGAGAATCAATTCCAGATCACAGACCTCAGAACCTGCTAAAAGTGCCCAGGATAGCCCAGGACATGGACTGGCCCACTCACTGCACTCTAGCTGGGCATGTGTGGGTGTGGGCTGGGCCAGACCTGTGAGGATTTCCTAGCAAACAGAGAGTGTGGCATAATACAGGTCTGGAGGAAAGTGGCCTTTGGATGGAAGATGGAGTATAATGACAAAAAGGATTAAAAGACACATTCTGAATTTCACCCCTTGTAAGTAGAGGATATAAGAATCTAGGGGTCAGTTATGGGAGATGACCATCATCCTATATAATAATCCTATATAATAAAAGGCTAATATTGCAAATTGACAAAATGGCAGAACAACCGGTCACTATGACATGCACTGACCAATAGGGGGCAGATGCTCAATGCAGGAACTGCCCCCTTGTGGTCAGTGGGCCAAAACTGGGCTCACGGCTGGCGAGCACAGTGGTGGTGGCAGGAGCCTCTCCTGCCTCCACGGCAGTCGGACATCCCTCAAGGGCTTCCAGACTGCAAGAGGACGCTGAGGGACACCCCGCCCCAATGCACAATTTCATGCACTGAGCCTCTAGTAGCAACATAAAAAATTACAGGGGACAATAATTCTCAACAACAAACAAAAAGCTCACCAGTTCTATAAGATGATCAAAATACTCACCTGAGTAAAAAGAAAATGTTCATTGTAGTGAAATCACCAAAATAATAAGAGATTGCCTGTTGAGAAAATAGATCTATATCCCTAAACATCCAGAACATTTTTGGAGAAAAAGAGAAAGACAAATATGAATAACAACCACAAACCTAAAGAAAAACAGAAGAAAATAGTATGATAGAAGCAGAAACAATCAAATTAGAACACTCACAAAGAGCAAACAATATTGAAAGTTACCATTTATTTTGGTGAAATGAATAATAAAATAAACCTTTGGTAAATCTAGTAAGTAATAGTTACATATGCATACATATACATATATGAACACACACATCTGACATGCATACATGTGCACAGCTAACATTTATTGTGTTTGTGTGCCCAGACTGTGCAGAATGCTTTCGATGCATGATCTCCTTTATTAAACTCTCAGCAGTCCTATAAGGTAGGGTACTGGATTGAATAGTGTCCCCCCACATTCATGAACATTTTGAACCTAAGAATGTGACCTTGTTTGGAAATAAGAACTTTGTGGCCATACTTAGGGGTCAATGAAGGTGAGCTCATACTGGATTAGAGTGAGCCCTATGTCCAATGTGTATCCTTATGGGACAGAAAAAGACATGCAGAGACACAGGGAAGGAGGCATGTGGGAGGAGGGTGGAGGCTACATGATACTACCAGGAGTCACCAAGAGCTACAGGAGGCAAGGAAGGACTCTCCCTGAGCTTTTGAAGGGAGCCAGGCCTGCTGACACCTTGATTTCAGACTTCTGGCCTCCAGACTGTGAGAGAAAAATTTCTGTGTTTTGTTTGTTTTTAACCAAGTGTGTGGGGATTTGTTATGGCAGCCCCAGGAAACTAATACAGGTAGTTTCTTTTACTCTTCTCCAGAGGAGAAAGGCAATTCTAAAAAATGACATTATCCAAAGTTACACAAGTTGATGGAGCCAAAGTTTATGATCAAGTGTGTTTGACTGTAGGGTCCAGGATCTTGGTAATCACACTTGACTATTTCTAAAAAAGGGACAATATAGTTCTTGCTTTGTCTTTTACTTGCCTCATTGTCCCCATTAAGAGAGGGACAGAAAGGCAGAACCAAGATGATGGCATAGGTAAACACCTATCTTGCTGCCCCACACAACAATTTTAAAACTACAACTTAACGACAGAACAAACATCATCCAGAATCCCTGGAAAGCTGGCTGAGTGAAAATTCCACAAATAAAAGTAAAGATAGGACACTGTGACTCAGAGGAGCGGCAGAGGGCAGCGTTGAAGATAAGCGTAGAGTCAGAGATTTGGAGCTGTGTGCACCCGCCAGCGAAGAGGGCAGGTGGCTGCAAACCTGGTCAGTTTTCTCAAATGGGGGAGACAAAGGCGTCCCACTGCACTGATTCCCCAGTCCCAGGCGAGGTCCTGGGAACCCACACCCATACGGGGTGAAACTGGACAGTGGGAAGGCATGCTGAAACCTGGGTATAGCTTGTGGAGAGGGCGAGCTTGTGGAGCGTGTGCGTAAACTTGGGAACAGCAGTTTGCGCGTAAACTTGGAAACAGAAGTGCACGACTGCGTGGAGAGGACTCGTGACTTGCTCCCTCGTTTGGGAGACCACCGGACTGCATTGTGTTACAACACTGGGCGAGACTTTGGGAGTGCAGACTCATCTGGGGAGAGGCTGAGTTGTCTGGCAGCGGGTGGAGATTGATGGCGGCTTTCTCTTGAAGGTCCGTGCAGCCATTACCATCTGGCACAGAGACCCAGGTGCCACATAGGGCGGAGCTGACGCTGCCTGCTCAGCCCGGAGACTCTGCGCATCCAATCTGAACACAGCTTACCTTCACAGTCAATTGGCCTGGAGGTCTAACCCTCCTAGTGCTAACAACAATAATCTGGGCTTAACTTCAACAATACTGTACAACCCATAAAGGGTTGCAGTAAGAGTATCCAGCTCAGGTAACTGGGGAGGCTGAGCCACTGTCCCTTAGAGGACATCTACCACACAAAGCTAATCGACCAACTCAGGAAAGCAGCCACAATGCAGAGAAATAGAAAGAAATCAGGTGTGAAAGAAATGGAGGAAAAAAGACGACTAGACAAAGAATTCAAAACCACAGTAATAAGGTTTTTCAAGATGCTCCTAGAAAAGGCCGATGAACTTAATGAGACCTACAAGGAAATGAACGAGACCTACGAGGATATGAAAAAGGACCAACTAGAAATTAAGCATATACTGACTGAAATAAAAAAATATTACACAAAGACCTAAAAGCAGTCCTGAGGACTGCAAGAAATAGTTAAAGATTTGAAATACAAAGAAGCAAAATCCACTCAGCTGAAAAGCAAGAAGCCAAAAGAATCCAAAAAATTGAAGATAGTGCAAGGGGCCTCTGGGACAACCTCAAGCATACCAACATCCGAATTATAGGGGTGCCAGAAAAAGAGAGAGCAAGGTAATAAAAACCTACTTGAAGAAATAGTGACTGAAAACTTCCTCCACCTGGTGAAAGAAATTGACTTAAAAGCCCAAGAAGTGCACAGAACCCCCAAATATAGGAATCTAAAGAGGACCACACCAAGGCACATCATAATTAAAATGCCAAGAGCAAAAGATAAAGAGAGAATATTAAAAGCAGCAAGAGGAAAACAGTTAGTTACCTATAAGGGAGCACCCATACAATTGTCAGCAGATTTCTCAACAGAAACGATGCAGGCCAGATGGGAGTGGCAAGAAATATTCAAAGTGATGAATAGCAAGAATCTACAACCAAGATTACTCTATCCAGCAAAGCTATCATTCAGAATTGAAGGTCAGATAAAGTGCTTTGCAGATAAGAAAAAGCTAAAGGAGTTCATCACCACCAAACCAATATTATATGAATTGCTGCACGATATTCTATAAGAAGAGGAAGAAGAAAAAGGTAAAAAATATAAATTATGAACAACAAATACACATCTATCAACAAATGAATCTAAAAAGCAAGTGAATTAATAATCTGATGAACAGGATAAGCTGGTGAATATAACAGAATCATGGACATAGGAGAGGGAATGGACTGACAATTCTTGGGGAGAAAAGGTGTGGAAAGTGCAGCAAGAGACTGGACAAAAATCATGCACCTATGGGAGAGGACAGTGGGGGGGGAGGTGAGGGTGGAGGGTGGGATGGGTACCAGGTGGAGGAAACCTATAGGAGGAAAAAAGGGGAAGAATGTAATTAATAAACTGAACAATAAAGATTAAAAAAGAGAGAGAGGGAGGGACAGAAAGACATGCACTGTAACGCCTCTCTCTTAACTTGCAATTGGATTTGTAGTCCTGGGCTTCACATTGAGTTCTAGACCACGAGCTCTCAAGGGGCAGATCGATCAGTTCATCTTTGTGACTTCGCATTTGGCTTAGTGCTTGCTGCATAGAAGGGGCTAAGTACTCATCGACTGAAAGAATGAACTCCCATATTCATTCTGAGCACTACCCAAAGTTCACTCATATCTCCTAAGTTCACCTCCACCCCACCTCAAGAACAAGGTCACAGAATTTTATTTTATTTATTTTTGTAAGAGAACAGTGATTGGGTGAATTATAGAGGTAGAAAAGTAATTCCTAGAAGAAATGGGCTTAGCAAACAAGTTCTAGAGGTAAAGGAAGGGCCCTTGGAACTTGGGGATGAGAAAACTAACAGTAAGATGTCTGGGGCTGGATGGGGGGGGGGGAGAGCACACCCAAGGTCACAGAATTTTAAAATGTTAGAGCTAGACACTCAATGGTAGCAGTAAAATGTAGTGTCTATGAGTTTGGATTCTGAGAAAGATAATTTAAAGCTTAGAACATTGTTTTTGCTGTATAAGCTTAAAGAAACTACTTAATTTTCCTTAACCTGCTTCCTTGTCTGTAAAATGGAAATGTTGCCACAGAATGTTTGTGAGAATAAAATATAGTTCTTGTGAAGTGTGAGCACAATGCCTAGTACATTGTGAGTGGACAATTTGTCAGCTCTTTTATTTATTACTAGAGGCTGGATGCACAGGTTTGTGCACCAGTGGGATCCCTCAACTTGGCTTGCGGGGATTGGGCTGAAACCAGCTCTCTGACATTTTCTGAGGGGTCCCAGATTGCAAGAGGGTGGTTATTGGGCGACACACCTCAGAATTAGGCTCCCTCTTCTCTGGTTTTGGGTGAGTCACCCAAGAACTGCAGCTGCCAAGTCACCACAGCTCAGCAGCTCCTGTGTTGTCTGTCCCCTGGTGGTCAGTGCGCATCATAGCTACCAGTTCGATGATCACATGGTCGCTTAGGCTTTTATATATACAGACCATCATCTAATCAAATGTTTTGCAGCTTGCAGGTATCAGAATCACAGCAAGAGGGTGGAGTTTCTAAATGGACTTGGTACAAATGCATTTGCTCAGTCAACTACCCTCATCATGCTTTTTGGGCCTCTTGATGGGGAAAGGCTGGGAAGCTCTCGTACTGTCCAACCCCAAACCAGGAGAGGCTGGGTAATTTGACTATACCAACACAGTGACCTAGTGACAGAGCATGCCCAGGATTTTAGACATAGTCTAGTGTTCTTCCTACTGCAATAGGCATGTCCTGTTCTAGAACCTTTGGGTAGAAGTACTCCTTCCTTCCTTTTTTGCCAGAATTAGCTTGAATCCTCACATGCCATGTTGTTGGGAAGCCTGGTATAAATTTCTTGCACCTCTCTCTCACCAGATCTTCCGAAAACTCTGGGAGCTTAAGCAACCCAGAAAGGGAAGTATACCAGTCTACTCATGGAACTATTTTTTTGTGTGTGCCTGATCTGCTGCCCCCATTGGGGGTGGTCCTCAGATGTGCATGCTAGTGCTAAGTCATACTTGACCAGACCAGGGGGTTTCTTGAAAGAGGGACCCTTTACTGACAATTCCTCAGCTTCCATGCCAAGCACACCTGCGTGTTCCATAGGCTTGTGTTGCGTCCAAGCAACCTCAAGGCTGAGGCCTTTTGGGCCTGACCCCCTTTCCCTGTTCCCACACTGCCCTTCTCCACCAGGGTCCACCACCTCAGGATGAGTTTAGGTATTTGCCTCTCTTGGAACCAAAGCTGTTTCCCCTTTGAGTCCTCGGGCCCAAAGCAGAGTTTGGAAGTTGTGACTAGCCATGTTTCTATTAGTGCTAGAGAACAAAGCATTCATTCTCCTCCCTCAAAGTCTAATTGTTTTAACTGATTTATAGGAATTGAAGATTTATGGCTCTTAGAGATTTAAAGTCTCTCATCTAATTCCAAGCCTGAGTGAGAGCACAGGTCTAACAGAATGGGAGATCAGTAATCTTGTGGGAGAACTCAGCTAGGTCACCAGGTGAGCCTTTATCTTAGTGTCCTCTACAAAAGCTGTGGCTGTCTACTCAAGGGAAAAATGGGAAACTTAAAAGGGCACCTGGATGCTGTCTGAGCAGCTATAATTGGGCCTCACTGTAGTTGGCTTCAAAGTAGAGGCCGGCCTACCACACCTAGGAGAGAGAGGCACTTTGTCTGGATCTAGCTCATGTTTAGGTGACCCACCCTGTGGTTCTTCCTAGTTTATGAGAATAGTGGAAAATACATGCTCAGCAAGTAGCAACATCTCTACATTGATTCTATGACCTATGGGGTGAAAATACATGCTCAGCAAGTAGCAAATTCTCTACGTTGACTCTATGACCTATGGGGTTGAAACTGGGAAAGAAAGTGGAAGCCAGTGGAACCTTTTATACCATACAGTAAATCAAAAACCATACTGTGTATCTTTGGGGAAGTTGTGGAGTCTTGTTCCATTGTAAAAGGCTGCTGTGGGTGAATGCTTCCCCCAGATTCACACAGAGTGTGAACTCAAGGCTAATCCCACCCTGGAATTAGAGCCAACCATTATTTGGGACAATGGCAATTGCTACTATCAGAGGCCAGCTGCACAGGAATAGCTTGGACTCAACAAAAGATCCCACTAGTTGTGGGAGAGAAGACTCAACTGGAACAAGACTAAAACTCTCTTTAGCTACTAGTATCAACTCTTAAGACAAGTTTCTTCTTCCTTAATAGAAGGCACCCATCAAATTATGGAAAAAAACCAATGAGTCATTTATTGCAGACATTTATTTCACATGTAAGTTTTCAAGAAGACATCTAAGTGAACAGCAATACAGAACAATGAACAGAAAGACACATACCTGGAAAATTCAGACAGGGCAAAAGCTTGTAGCTACACCAGTCACTCAGACACTTCTGGCCCTGCAGCTTCCCCAGTTGAGTCTTGTCACTGGGCACCAGACCTCACAAAATAGGCTTTCTTTACTCAGCCAGCTATCTGCATCTTTCCTTCTCTCCTGAGCAAGCTCTGGGCTGCACACAGCATTTCTCTGCCTGAAGTGGACAGTGGGCTCACTGGCTGGGCAGCCTGTTCTTACAGACTCTTCCTCATCCACGCTGTGCTCCACAGCCTCACAGAACCTTACAGAGCAGTCTTGGCAATCAAGTCCAACCTCTCTTCAGATAAGCGGCTTTGGCCAGAGAGAAGCTCTGATCTGTAGAATAATTCAGTAAGTGGCAGCAATAGGACTAAAATTTGTCTCTTTTGGTTTCTGGTTCAATGCTCACTCCACATTGGCAGGCAGCCTGGCCTGTGTAAATATATGTGTTAAGTTTTCCTCTTTAAAGAAGTAAAGTTTCCTTCCAGATGAATAAATTAGGCTGTCTGTATAATAAAATCAACAATAAGAAATGGAGGTATTTGTGAGAGTAACAAAGCAAGCCTAGCCAGGGAATACAGGCCAGTTTCCAAAGTGCCTTGGGAAAGGTGTCAGAAAAAAAAATCTGTTTATTTATACCATTTAAAAAACATAAGGATTTGAAACAATTTTCAAAGAAAGAAGACAGGATTAAATAAATATAGGTTTTAGGTAGATAGTTAAGGTAGATTGTAAATTTTATTGGGCTTTCTAGCAGTGTGATCAAAAGGAAAAAAACAGTAAATTATAAAAATCACAGTTTTTAAAAAGTAACCCTCCTCCCCCCTCCTTTTTTTTTGCTCAGGATCAGAGCTGCAGCGCAGGTACTGAGCTCTAAAGCAAGCTTTCTCTACAATGGTTGTAAAGGCAGTGCTATGTGGTAGAAAAGACACCACTCACTTTGACTTTCACATTCCTGCTGCAAAAGGATAAAATGCAAGGAGTCTTGTTGAATGGTGGGCAGGACCTTCTATCTCCTCAGAACAGAGACAAACTTCATTAAGTTAACTTAATACATGTCTCAGCAGCCCATTTGCAATCACGAGTATTGCAGGGGAACCCAAACTCCACCTGAGCTTGATCCCAGACATCTGAGACTACACCAGAATCAGTCTCTTCCACAGGAGAAGGGCTGGTTGTGAACCTTTCTGTCACTAGGGAAGTCTGAGAGATAGAGGGAAAGAACAAGATTTTAGGTGTGAGAAAAACACTTGTAAGTGAAGGTGGTTTTCTCATGATTGAGTCATTGACCTTTATCACTTGCATGTATTGGCATTACCTTTTGCTGTAATACTTCTGCCATATTTCAAGGTCATTGAGTACAGGCACCGTGCTCCCTTTTTTATTTTCATATTCTTCACTGTGCCTAGAACATGGCCTTAACACACAATGGTGCTTAATAAATATTTCTGAATAAATCACCTTTCCTGAATCATGCATCAGTTGATATAATTATCAATCCTATGTACATATTACTAAGGTGACTTCTATTAATGTGCACCTTCTCTAGAGTTAGAATTCCAGAAGATCTATACAGGGTAAGCACATGCCACTGGCACTAACACATCTTATTGTGATCGCTCAGCACACTACCAACATGAAACTGCACTTACCACTAAGTCTATGATTTAGGCAACACACACCTGAGACTAACACAATAATGTATGTCAATGGTAATTGAGAAATAAAAATGATTAATAAAAGAGAAAAAAGGAAAGACAATCTGATAACACAGAGGAAGTTAATCTATTCAGATGTGAACAAGCATAACATTTCCAAGTGTAAAGGAGAATATTTATCAATGTTTACCTGAGTCACCTGCCTTTCAGTAGGCCACACCCTATGCGGGCACGCTAACTGCCTACCCCACTTGGTACTCTGCTAAACAAGTTTCAACAGATTCAAACATAGTCAAAGGAAAGATGTTATCTCCAGATGTGTTCAAATAAGAGAGCCTATGACAAAGGAAAAGAGAGATAATATTAGAAGAAGAGTGTACCCACAACCTTGACTCTGGTTATCTTTCCACCAAACTATGACTTCTCCCTCCTAAAGCAACCAGCCTTGGGTGACCAAATTTCATCTAACTTCCAGAAAGGAGTGAACTATTCATCAATTCGAACCCTTACTTCACTACTTACTAGGGAATTATCAGAAAGATTTTTTCGGGTAAACAGGTAAATGAAGAAAACTAATGTGTTCTGGATTGGAAGTTTCTGCAAATATTTCTGCTTTCACTAAGTGAGCTATAGAATAGTACAAAGTAATCAGGGCTCTCCAGAGAGGGTCATGATCCTATAAATAAGGTCCAGAAGCCTCAGAAAAGAGAATATTTCACAAACATCCCTGGAAGTGCTGGTCTGGACAGAAGTGGCTATCTAATCTAAAGCAGGCCTAAGGAGTCCTACTGGTTTTAGAAATATTTAATGTTTCTACTTCTTCCTACCCCCTTAATTTTTTAGAAAACTATGATTATATAATATTATACTAAAGTGTGAGGTTGGGAGGCATAAATATGCCAACACACATCATGTTTTAGGTAAGAACCAGAGAAGTTACAGGGGAGAACTGGAATGTGTCTGAAATCCTTTACTTTAATGATACACACCCATGAACATGTAGCCTAGTCAATCTGAGAAGAGTGTGGTAGCTCAGAAGAGTAGATAAGAACACCCAGAACAACAAGAGGTAAGTGTAGGACATATGGGAAACAATAACAGGGACTGGATTATTATAGGCTGGAAAGTAGCATCCAAGGGGATTCAGTCTTCATGGACAGAAAAGGTTGGTATACAGAGGATTATGGGTAATCAGTTGCTTCTCGTCTTTATAGAGGGCAAGGCATTGCTAACATGACTTTAGGGACAACACAGAGATTCTACCCTCAGTATTCAGTTCAACTTCTTGACACAAAAATGGTACACTGAAACAGACTTCTGATGGAAGTTATAAAACCTTCAGTCTCCTTTGTGGCTATCTTCAAAATTGAAATGGACTTGATGTAGGACTCCTGAAACTTCTACTCAAACATCAAACTCTGTGGTCAAGTTACATCCAGAATCTCATGTGGTAGATAACAAAAAAAACCCACCTTTCAGCATCTTTCATCTCCTTGAAAACAATTCTCACCTGCATGGAAGGATTTTGAATGTTGCAGGACATAGCAATCCCATAGCATTAGCCTCAACATATTGAAGATAATTCCATTCTGAACTCAATTTATGTTCTCCCCCTTATTAAAGGAGAAGCTGGTCAAGTTAGAGGCAGAGGTGAGAACAGGATCCAAGTCTTTATTTTATTTATATTCTCAAGCTTATCTTGGGAATTACTTTATAGCTAATAAAAGATCCCAAGAGTGAGATCAGAGTAGGATGGCTAAGGGGACACTGAGGAACAGAAGAGATCGTCATCAAAAAGTCTTTCTGAAATCATCAGTTCTCCCCTTATGTGGGTTCTCTAAGGAATACATGGATGGAGGATGTGGAAGGAGCTTTTCTCTCACATGGACCTCCCGATGTTTGGTCAGAACAGAACCCTTACTGAAATGTTTGCCACAGTGGACACACCCATAGGGCTTCTCTCCAATGTGCATTCTCCGATGTTCTCGAAATCGCGTACAGTTATTGAAACTCTTTTCACAATCCATGAATTTGTAGGGATTCTCTCCAGTGTGGACCCTGTGGTGGGCACTGAAATGAGAACTGTTGGTGAAGCTTTTCCCACACTCTCCACACTGATAGGGCTTCTCACCTGTGTGGGTTCTCTGATGTATGATGAGACTTGAGCTCTGACTAAAGCACTTCCCACACTCTCCACAGCTGTAGGGCTTCTCTCCTGTGTGGGTTCTCTGATGGGCACCAAAGTTTGATGAGTCATTAAAGCTTTTCCCACAGTCAAGACACTTAAAAGGTTTTTCTCCTGTGTGGATTCTTTGGTGTCTGATGAGGCTCCTGCTTCTACCAAAGCACTTCCCACAGACACTACACTTATAAGAGTTTTCCTTCTGGTGGGTCATCCGGCACAGAAGACGAGCACTCCTTCCAAAGCTTTCTCCATACTTGATAAGTCTGTAGGGTCTCTTCCCCATGAAAGGCCTCTGATAAACCACAGCTTTCCCTAACTCTCTAGGCTGAGACACCGACTTTCCCTGTCTGATTCCTTGATGGTTTTCCCATTGTGTTCCTGAGAAATGTTCTTTTTTACAATATTTACCCGGATCAGTATTCTGGGAGACAACTCTTTCAGACTTTTCTATCAATGTCTTGTGCTGCTCCATGTCCTTATATATTACTTGTGTTGCATCCTCCTTGATATTACCTCCAATTTCAAAATCTGAAAAAAGACAATAAAAATTTCAGAGCAGTCTTGTATTAACATAAACATGGCTTTTAAAGCTTCATCTGTTAAGATCTCTGTATACCTCACTGGTTTCAGGTCCTTTTACTCTTCCCTGATTCATTATGTCTTATTTTCATTCAGTTCCAAGAATATCCAATAATACCTAGTTCAAAGTAGGGCTTCAGAAATGTCTTCTGAATTGAACTGCTCCTCATCTATGTCCTAATTAACATGGTAGCAACTTGTCTTATCTCCCTGAAATTCCCTCTAATTTATCCTGTTTTCAAAGTGTCACTTCTATCCTAAAATACACTACATTACACTAGTGCATAGAGTAGATTCTAGTGATCAAGTCCAAATTTCTCAATGGACTTTTATGTGCATCAATATTTAATCACATCCTACCCAACAGTACTTCTTTCTTCTCCTCGAATGTTCCCATTACTATTTTTCTGTCTGTCTCACACAGACCACACTAATTCAAACTTAGTTTTCACTGTTCCCCAAACTAGAACGATCTTCTTAGTCTTTTAGCTATAGCCCATGTTCACTCAGATCACAGCTTTTTCTAGAAGTTCTCTGGATAGAGAGCATAAAATGGTGAAGAGACACAGGCTTTAGAATCAGGCAGCTCTGGTTCTGATTCTGTCCTGGTCACTTAATTATGTTGTTTTGCATTAACTTTTTACTATGAAAAATTCAAACACACAAAAAGGTAGAGAATTGTACATACAATCAACTTCCATGAACCACATACCAGCTTTAACAATGATCTCTCATTGCCAATCTTGTTTCATCTCTATTCCAACATGCTCCCTGTCCCCTCCACCCAGACTATTTTGAAGCAAACTTCAGACACTGTATTATTTCATCATAAATATTTCACAAGTTGTGTAACTTAGGCCCAATCCAGGCTCGGTTGATTATCAAACCTTTGTTCATAAGCATTTTGCTATACTGCCTTGTTTCTACTTGCCAGTTTCAACAATACTTTTCTTCCACATATTGAGTTGAAAACTGCTGAAATCCCTCTGTCCCAAGGAGGACAGCTGTGGCATGAGCTGTGGGGAGGAGGCAGCCATCAGTCATTCCATTAATTCAAGTAAAAAGCCCTGGCAATGCCACTGTTCAATTAGCAGTTCTTTTGAAACATTCTGAGTGGGTCTAATACTGCTTTGGAATCTGGAGGAAGTCATAGCCTAGTATTAGTTGTTTCAGACAGAGCTTGATAATTTGATGACAGATCTGGAGTTCAACTTAAAGACAATATTCACAAGAGATCGTACCTCAGGACTTTATTTCCAGAGTTATTAACCAGGGTTATGTAGAACTTAACAATTTCATCCTTCATACTACAATTTCCAATATAATACTACCAGAAAGTATGTGTATGAATTTCCTCCTTCTCTAATGTTTATTTTGAATGAACACAGTTTCAGTATGGAAATAATAACAGGAAAGGACAGAAAGGTAAGAGCCCAAATTAAGGATGGCTGATGGAATATTAATACAAGGCCAATGGAGAAAACTGGTCTGGAGACATTTACAGCAGTCTAGCCAACAAACACAAAGACTGAACTAGGGTATGGGCTACAGGAACTAAAGAGGGGACAGATAGAAATTCTACACAGTTGAAAAAAAGTGTTACCGCCTGCATGTAAAAAATGGGAGAGAAGGCATAAAAAGTATCTCTGAAGTTTTAAGTGTGAAAGACCTATAGGAGGACATAGGGAAGAGCCAAGGGGTAGAAAGGATGGTGATTTTAGTTTTGAAAATTTAAGTCTGATGAGATGCTCACAAGAGTTTCTAACCGTCAGAGGGAAATACTCAGGTGGAGCTGAGAACCAGGATAAAGCCTCTCTCTCATTGTCTCTGCCTGTCTTTTTTCTCATGCATATCACACATCACCAAGACGTTTGTTTCAGGCTTACTGACACCGTCCTTCATCTGAGTTTTTCTCATGTGCAATTCCAAATTTTCTCCCCCACAAAGTTTTTAGGAGATAAAACATTGCTTGACATATACAGAAAAAACTGAGGCTGAAATCCCTAAAACTGAATCACTAGAATGTAAGCGCCTTCCTTGAACAGAAGCACCATGAGCATACAAACTTTGTTTTACTTTGCTATAACCCTAGTCCTTCAAACTGCACATGACACTCAAATATTTAATGAATAAATACTCCCGAATGACATGTCAGATCTACTAATTTTTCAGAAAATCACACTCTCTTTTAGACCACAACCCTTCGATGATCTTACCATTTGGGCTTTGCAGTAGACCTGGAGGTCCCTGGAATTCTGACTCTTGTTCAGTTTCCTCCTCACTCATTCTCTCGCTGCCAGAATCTTCTACTATTTCCTCTTGTGAGGTCTCCTCAAGTTCCCAGCTTGTAGGTTCCTGGGGTTCAATCTCAACATCCTCTCTTTCTTGCCTTGAAGGTCGTGCAACTTCTTCTGGGGTGCTGGTGGAGGGGACAGATGCCTGAGAGTTTATCAGGGCATCCATTTCCTTGTAGAAAGCACAGGATTCTAGCACGTGACCATTTTTCACTTTGCGGTAGCTCTTCTGAAGGCTTTTGAACTTGGTCCTGCACTGTTCTGGTGTCCGGAGGAATCCACACTCCCGCAGCTGTTCTGCCACAATCCCATACAATTTGCTCTTCCTATGGCAGGACTGAAGTGCTTCATAAAACCGAGTCTCTTGGAGGATATCCAGAAACGTCTTGGTCTCCTCATAGCCCCAGTGTACACCTGCCATTCAAGGATAAAGTTCAAAGATATATATATAAAAGTCTGTAGCTTCTATACAAAATTACAAAATATAAGAAGTAAAAGAAAACAAGTCCCATTTACAGTAACAGGAACTATGATATGCCTGGTATAAGCTTTGTCAAAAATGAGATCTATATAAAAAATCTATGTTTTAAGACATAAAAGAACTAGAAAAATGAAGAGATACTATGTTTCTGGATAGGAAGAATCAAGTTGTACAGATATCAATTCCAGATGAATCTATAAAGTAAAAATTCCAATAGGATTTTCAACTAAAATTGATAAACTAATTTCAGTTTACTTGGTAGAGTGAAAATGCAGTCCTCCAACCTAACACTGCTCTGGTGATTAAGGATTTAGCTGTCTTTTCAAGTTAGAATAATGGTCTGGGACACCCAGTTGGAACTTTCCCACAAAGTTCCTATCACTTGAGGAACCAAGATGGCGGCATAGGTAAACACATATCTTGCTGCCCTACACAACAATTCCAAAACTACAACTTAACGACAGAACAAACATCATCCAGAATCACTGGAAAGCTGTCTGAGTGAAAACTCCACAAATAAAAGTAAAGATAGGACACTGTCACTCAGAGGAGCGGTGGAGGGCAGCTTTGAAGATTCTCGCGGAGCCAGAGGTTTGGAGCCGTGCGTGCACCAGCAGAGAGGGTGGGCCACTGCAAACCTGGCTGGTTTGCTTCAATGGGGAGGGCAAAGGCATCCCACTGCACTGATTCCCCAGTTCTAGGCGAGGTCCAGGGAACCCACACTCATACGGGGTGAAACTGGACAGTGGGAAGGCACGCTGAAACCTGGGTGTAGCAGAGGTCTGCGAGCTTGTGGAGAGTGTGCGTAAACTTGGGAACAGCAGCTTGCACGCAAACTTGGGAACAGAAGTGCGCGACCGCACAGAGAGGACTCCTGACTTGCTCCCTTGTTCAGGAGACCACTGGACTACATTGTGTTACAACCCTGGGCGAGACTTTGGGTGTGCAGACTCATTTGGGGAGAGGCTGAGTTGTCTGGCAGAGGGTGGGGATCAGCAGCGGCTCTTGGAGGTGCATGCAGCCATTACCACCCGGCACAGAGACCCAGGTGCCACATAGGGCGGAGCTGACGCTGCCTGCTCAGCCTGGAGACTCCGCCCATCCAACCTGAACACAGCTTACCCTCACAATCAATTGGCCTGGAGGTCAAACCTTCCTAGTGCTAACAATAATAATCTGGGCTTAACTTCAACAATACTGTACAACCCATAAAGGGCTGCAGCAAGAGTATCCA
Source organism: Antrozous pallidus (assembly GCA_027563665.1). Lineage (NCBI taxonomy): Eukaryota > Metazoa > Chordata > Mammalia > Chiroptera > Vespertilionidae > Antrozous > Antrozous pallidus. The sequence continues at coordinate 115,993,828 of CM050512.1, read as the reverse complement.
CCTCAGGTAACTGGGGAGGCTGAGCCACTGTCCCTTAGAGGACATCTACCACACAAAGCTAACGGACCAAGTCAGGAAAGCAGCCACAATGCAGAGAAATGGAAAGAAATCAGGTGTGAAAGAAATGGAGGAAAAAAGACTACTAGACATAGAGTTCAAAACCACAGTAATAAGGTTTTTCAAGAGGGTCCTAGAAAAGGCCTACAAGGAAATGAACAAGAGCTACGAGGAAATAAACAAGACCTATGAGAATATGAAAAAGGACCAACTAGAAATTAAGCATACACTAACTGAAATAAAAAATATTATACAAAGACCTAAAAGCTGTGCATACGACCACAAAAACCAAGTCAAAAATTTGAAATACAAAGAGGCAAAATCCACTCAGCTGGAAAAGCAAGAAGCCAAAAGAATCCAAAAAATTGAAGATAGTGTAAGGGGGGCCTCTGGGACAACCTCAAGCATATCAACATCCGAATTATAGGGATGCCAGAAAAAGAGAGAGAGCAAGATAATGAAAACCCACTTGAAGAAATAGTGACCGGCCGAGACCGGTTTGGCTCAGTGGATAGAGCGTCGGACTGGGGACTGAAGGGTCCCGGGTTCGATTCCGGTCAAGGGCATGTACCTTGGCTGCGGGCACATCCCCAGTAGGGGGCGTGCAAGAGGCAGCTGATCGATGTTTCTCTCTCATCGATGTTTCTGACTTTCTATCCCTCTCCCTTCCGCTCTGTAAAACATCAATAAAATATATTAAAAAAAAAAAAAAAAAAAAAAAAAGAAATAGTGACCGAAAACTTCCCACACCGGGTGAAAGAAATTGACTTAAAAGCCCAAGAAGTGCACAGAAACCCAAAATATAGGAATCTAAAGAGGACCACACCAAGGCACATCATAATTAAAATGCCAAGAGCAAAAGATAAAGAGAGAATATTAAAAGCAGCAAGAGAAAAAACAGTTAGTTACCTATAAGGGAGCACCCATACGATTGTCAGCGGATTTCTCAACAGAAACAATGCAGGCCAGACGGGAGTGGCAAGAAATATTCAAAGTGATGAATAGCAAGAATCTACAACCAAGATTACTCTATCCAGCAAAGCTATCATTCAGAATCGAAGGTCAGATAAAGTGCTTCACTGATAAGAAAAAGCTAAAGGAGTTCATCACCGCCAAACCAATATTATATGAACTGCTGCCAAGATATTCTATAAGAAGAGGAAGAAGAAAAAGGTAAAAATATAAATTATGAACAACAAATACACATCTATCAACAAATTAATCTAAAAATCAAGTGAATTAATAATCTGATGACCAGGATAAACTGGTGAATATAACAGAATCATGGACATAGAGAGGGAATGGACTGACAATTCTTGGGAAGGGGTGTGGAAGGTGCAGCAAGAGACTGGACAAAAATCATGTACCTATGGGAGAGGACAGTGTGGGGTGAGGGTGGAGGGTGGGATGAGCACTAGGTGGAGGGGAGCTATAGAGGGAAAAAGGGGGAACAAGGTAATTAATAAACTGAACAATAAAGATTAAAAAAATAAAATAAAATAAAAACTCTCTGGAAAAAAAAAAGTTCCTATCACTTTTTTAACCAGTCTTCATTGAAGAGCAGAACTATGTTCATTAGAGTAGTTTCTGAGGTCAATGAGTCCTCTATTTTGAGAGATGAAATGTTCTGTTAAGACAAGTAGATGTCCAGCTTTTATAGCAGAACAAAACTTTCTAGGACATGTCGGAATACCGTTTGTTACACTCTACTGAGTTTGTGTTTTGTAAGCAGGAAAAAGTCACTCCTTTCCTTACCTTACTGGGTGGTCTCTTCCAATCCCTCACTGGAATCCTGTATTTGAGACACTTTAAGAGCCCCGCCCACATGTCAATGGATTTCCAGATTGGTGAATACCTGTGTTTGCTTAAGGTATCTTCCAATCTTTTTCCTGAGAGCTATTTCTTTTGAACAGATATAGTTATGCATACAGTCCCAGCTCTCCTGCCTGATTTATTTTTCCATTCTGAGAACTTATCTTTTCATAGGTAGAGAAACATTACTATTAACAATGATAACAGGCAATGTTTTATGCCTTCATGCATGTCATCTCACTTAACTAACAACCCTGGCATTCTCAGTCATACCTGACAGATGAGAAAACTGAAGCTCAAAGTATTCAGGCGATGTGTCTACTGTCACAGTTATTAACTGGCAGTAAAGTCCTGCATGTCCCAGCACCCAAACTATACCAGTTTTATTTTATATGGTGCATGATATATCTTTTTCTGTCCTTTTAATTTCAATGTCTCTGTGTTATTATATTTAAAACTAGAGGCCTGGTGCACTGGAGGGGGGGTCCCTCAGCCTGGCCTGACCCCTCTCACAGTCCGGGAGCCCTCAGAGTCAGGAGGCAACCCAGCAATCAGGGGAAGGCGATGCCCCATCACACTTCTGCTGCTGCCACTGCTGGCAGTGCCAGTCTCAGCTGGCCCTGGTTACCTGAGCCTCAGGCAGCCCTGGGCGCTGGGCAGCTGCCATCTAAGGCTTGCCTACACCTTGGGCTAGCCCTGGGAGGCTAGGGGCTGAGGGAACTGGGGGACTCCAGAGGCAGGTGTGTGGAGTAGCTGCCCGGCCTTGCCACATGCCTGCAGCCCTAGCGGGGCTGAGGGGACTGGGCATTGCCATCTTGTGGCTGTGGGTGCTTCCATCTTTGAGGGTGGGGTGATCAATTAGCATATTCCTTCCTTATTGGCTGTGGGTGCCGCCATCTTTGAGGATGGGGCAGCCAATTAGCATATTCTCTCCTTATTGGCTGTGGGTGCCGCCATCTTTGAGGGCGGGACGATCAATTAGCATATTTCTTCCTTATGGCTGTGGGCACCACCTCATCTGGTATGAGGGTTAATTAGCATATTCCCTTTTTATTAGATTAGGTGTATTTCTTGTAAGCAACATATAGATTTTTTTAAAATGTACGATAATCTGCCAAGACCGGTTTGGCTCAGTGGATAGAGCGTTGGACTGGAGACTGAAGGGTCCCGGGTTCGATTCCGGTCAAGGGCATGTACCTTGGCTGCGGGCACATCCTCAGTGGTGGGCGTGCAAGAGGCAGCTGATCGATGTCTCTCTCTCATCGATGTTTCTGACTTTCTATCCCTCTCCCTTCTGCTCTGTAAAAAATCAATAAAATATATTAAAAATAAATAAATAAATAAATAAAATGTACGATAATCTTTTAAATTTGCAATTGAAGATATATTTGGGTTTACATCCACCTTTCTCTCCTTCTTTTAGAATTTAATTTTTTACTCATTTTTTTACTTACACACTCTTTCACTGGTTATTCTAAATAGTATACTACAATCTAATACCCTTGACTGCTTTGTACCAAGTCTCAGATAACGTTAGATCCTTAGAGCCCTCTGACTCCATTTCTCTTCCTTTCATAGGTCCCAAAGTACTCAAAATCCAGATATATAGGCTGTGCTCTAACCTCAAAAAGAACCCTCCATGGCCACTCAGAGCTATACTAAAACTGCACTGGGGGCAGCAACAGACACCTGAGAACACTATTAGTTATGCAACCAGTCACAGTGATTGGAGGCAAAGTGTGCATGACAACACTCCTCAGTGCTGTCATGCATACTTTGCCTCAATCACTGCGACTTCTGGTCATTTCTGGACTATTCTTTTCCCCACACGACCACATCATCCATTTTCAAACCAAACAAAAGCATAATACTTACCACTCAGGTTCTGAAACAAGACAGGGGTACCACGAATCTCAGACTTCCGAATAAATTCGATGCCGGTTTCCTCACTATCAGATTCTTCTGCAGCTTCCTCCTCCTCCATCAGACTGATCTGTTCTTTAGCACTGACACCAATTCTCTTCAGTCGAGGGAGAGACACACTCTCTTTTGACTTCTCAGTGGGTGGCACATGAGCTGCAGGGTTCAACAATGCGTCCATGTCCTCAAAGAAGGCACAGGGCTCGAGCATGTGGCCGTTTCTCACTTTTCGGTAGCTCTTCTGGAGACTTTTGAACTTGGTCCGACACTGTTCTGGAGTTCGGAGAAAGCCACACTCTCGCAGCCATTCAGCTACAGCGCCATACACCTGGCTGTTTCTGGGACAAGCCTGAAGTGTTTCATAAAAGCGAGATTCTTTGAGAATGGCGAGAAATGTCTTCGTTTCCTCATAGCTCCAATGCACACCTGCTATCTTTTCATCTTCTAAGCCCCACTGTTGCTGCTCTCTCCGCATCTTCCCTGCATTCCTTGCAGATATCTGAACAGCATGAACTGACTTTTCCTTGATGCAGTTGCTTCGGAGACTATTCCTTTTGTTAGAGTAATGCAGACCTATGGTCCATGGCTCCTTTCTTTGCTCCACTGCGGCTATCTTGTTAGAAGTAGATACTGCACTTCCTATAATAGAAACATATTTCATACTAGACACAGAGACCATTCATTACTGCATGCCCACCTTCTGCTGAACCACGCTCTCCTGGACCACTGTCCTTCAAAGATCTTGTCCAATCACGTCTCTTCTAGGGTCCTCCTCTACCATGACAGTGTACACCACAGTTACTGGTACATGCCTTCTCTGGCACAATCATCTACTAACTCAAACTACCATTTTACTTCCCATGTACATACCACTTATTTTCCCAACTGGTTCTTAAAGAAAAATCTTTAAGGGTAAGAAATGTATTTTATTACCTTTGATTCACTCATGTTCTCTAACCCTGTGCTAGGTTCAGAGTATGCTCCTGACCGGTATTTATTACTTGTAAAATAAAGTGTACTTATATCTGCTTCCCACATCTCTCCACCCCAACAAAACACACATACATACACACTGGGCTATGAGAGATGAGAAGAAAGAATTCCTGGACACATGTGGCAAGCTACATAGGAAAGTGATGTTGGAATCAGGAAGCAGAGCACGTTATTGTACAATACTGTAGAGAGCAGCTTGTCTTAAATGTGCATCCTAGCTCCACCGACTTTATTTTTTTGATCAGAGAAGTTTCTTAATTTCTCTGAACCTCAGTTTCCTAGGGAATAATATCATCTATTCAAAGGAGTGCAGGGAATATTAAGTGAATGATCATCTCTGAAGTGTCCAATGCCCAGTAAGTTGTAATAAAATTTAGTCTTCTTCTCTAGGTAACACACAAAGTAGTTTCAGGGAATTCTCCTAGAGCAGTGGTCGGCAAACTCATTAGTCAACAGGGTGGCAAACCCGGCTCACGAGCCGCATGTGGCTTGCGAGTCGCAGTTTGCCGACCACTGTCCTAGAGAAATAGTATCAAATCAAACCTTCTGAAAGAACCCTGGAGATGGAGGTTTGCTCTTTATTTTTATATGAGAGAAGTAAGTGTAGGGACAACGTGAGCTCAATATCTATAAGGACTAGTCTGGCAACAAAACTGCATGAGGTGGCAGTTTAGTATGAGCTCTCTTATTCTGTGGGTCCATGGTGCTTGGCATTTGCTATTTCAAGAGATACTGGAAATCCAGATTCACAAACTAAATTTAAATTTTAAAATGCTGTGCAAGGCCAAAGTATGTGTATAGGCTAGATAATAAGCCATTAGTTTATAATCTAGGATAAAAAATTAGGGCAGGGGTGTCTGGGTCTTTATACTCTATGATTTTATGTGAAGGTGCTGGGCTAAATCTATACTAAAGTATGGTCCTTATCCCACTCCTGCAGAATTTACTAAGGACTAATTCAGCATTTTCTGGGTCTGGATGCTGTGTGATCCAAGACAATACTAGGAAACACCCATCGTGTACATAGCTGGGTAGATGGCTGGGATGCCTGCTGTTTGGGGAAAAGTGCTTTGTTATCGGTGTGTCATTCAGTTGGTCTTTTTAAAAATTGCTTTCTATATAAACAACTATTGGTTTATCTTATTTATTCAGTTTGACATGTTCCATTTTATAATCTCTATACTTTAATGTCTATATGTAGCACTGTCCAAAGGAACTTTCTGTGATGATGGAAATGTTCTATAGCTGTTGTCCAATACAGCTACCAAATTCCTTAAATGTGGCCACTGCCACTGAGGAACTGAATTTTTAACTTTATCTAATTTTGTAAATTTAAATAGCCATATGTGGCCAGTGGCTACCATATGAGATAGCACAAAGCATCTCTAGTGTATATTAGTGCATGTTTTAAGGCCTACAATTTTAGTATATGTAGTTTTTGACTTATAGCTTTCACAGGAATGAAGTCCTACTGCTAAAAGCAGTTTGCTTGTAAAGTGGCGATATGTGCCTGTAAATTTATGCAATTTAAATACTTCACAACACACTATTGAAGTTATTGTATTAAAATTATTTTTTTTCTTTTATAAGATTTCCATCCACATAACAAACATTTGCTGAGCACCCACCCAAGTGTCAGGCCCTGTAAAAATTGTTGGATTTACTATAGTAAAACAAAAACAAATCCTTAAGAGACCTTATGAATGGAGTCTTTAGTCTAGAGGATGTGTGTAATTTTACATTGAGATAATATAAATATGACAGTCACATATAACTCCTCTCCAATGTTTTAGTCACTAAATAAACATATCAATTTTAAACTGGAACAAAGGAATAAGTAAGATAACATAGATAAATAGTTACTATGTCTAATAAGCTAGATTGCAAAAATGATTTGACAAACCATGAAAATCTTTTAAGTGTTAATATTTATAACTGTTTTATCATCAGTAGAATAAATATGTTATAAATCCCCAAGTCTTTTATCCAAAAAGGGAAAGAATCCTTACCCAGGGAGATCATGTTCCCAACACTCTCCTCCCTAACATCCCGGTAGAGGCCTCTGTGAGCTGGAGTCTGACGCATACTCTTTTTGTAGGGAAAACCTCTCGTCCAGTGGCCATCGTTCACTGGTCCCTGTAACAACACCAGCAGCAATGACTACCAAGATAATTATGTGGGTTTTTGAAGGATGAACAATATTGAATGAAGCACAGAAGGACCTTAAAGAATTAAAATCAAGGAACCAAGTGTATACTAGGGCCAAATGAAACAGAAAATACTATAAAGAATCATAAGACAGCCGAAGCCGGTTTAGCTCAGTGGATAGAGCGTCGGCCTGTGGACTGAAAGGTCCCAGGTTCGATTCCGGTCAAGGGCATGTACCTCGGTTGTGGGCACATCCCCAGTAGGGGGCGTGCAAGAGGCAGCTGATCGATGTTTCTCTCTCATTGATGTTTCTTTCTATCCCTCTCCCTTCCTCTCTGTGAAAAATCATAAAATACATTTTAAAAAATAAAAGAATCATAAGACAGATGATCCACCAATGTGCCTATCATCAGAAAAATGTCCAATCTTTTCTGAAAAAGGAACAAGGGGAAAAGGTCTCTTGGTTGGAGTATAAAAATTTGAGGACAGTGAAAGCCCAGGAAATCATTGTGACTGAATACCTTAGAAAAGAAGGCCAGGGAGGACAACGCAATTTACCTGAGACCCAACAGGAAGTTTCGTAGTTGCTACTTCCTGATCTCTAGTGTTCCATTCTTCACTAGGGATGGGAACCCAAGGAGTAGGGCGAGCTGTAAAAGAAAGAATCAATTAGTGTGCCGGGCTCTGGTCCTCATGCTGCTTGTCCTCTTAAGAAATGAGCATGTTATAAAAAAGCAACAAATATAAACTGATCATTTTCTCCATGAATTCAGTAACTTAAAGTAGGACTTAAAAATGCCAATGCTTTTAGGGAGTAAGCAGATCAAGAACATCACGAAAGGGGCCAGGCAAGGCGTGTGGGGCCTGGTGCCATTGGGAGGCACATGTCCCACTGAAGGATACAGCAGTGCTCAGGCCCGATGACGTTTCTTTGTGAGACTATGGACCTGGCACAGCCAAGCTTCTAATTTTTTTCAAGAGAAGTCAGAACTCTGGACTTTTGTATAAAATATCAGAAGTCTTAAATCTTGAGAACTAAAACCAATCAAGCAAACAAAACCCCCAAACCAAAAACCCTTTTGTAGGTAAAACAAAACAAGCCTGACTTGGCATGTGCATGACCTGTTTGAAACCAGGTATAAGTTAATCCCCATCAGTATGCCAAAGAAGTCACATGGTCCTAGACACCTCAGGCAATACATCCCTTGAAAGATGAAATGAATATATACAAACTTATATACAGCAAGTCTATAGTCTAACTTCTACTTATAAACTGACTATCTAGGGAAAACTTCCAGAATAAGTATCATTGTGACCAAGAATTCAAAAGCTTGTTAGACTACTTTCTATAGAAGCAAATCAAATTACTTCCTTGGAAACTTATTATTCCCTTAACCAGTGGTTGGCAAACTCATTAAGTCAACAGAGCGGCAAACCGCGGCTCACAAGCCGAATGTGGCTCATAAGCCACAATTTGCTGACCACTGCCTTAGACTACATGGCTTGAAATCACAGGTCTTCTTTTAGAATTCACCTGAGATATTTATCCCTCAAATTTTCTATCCTTTACACTCCTAAGTACCTCAACAGACCAAACTTTCCACTTTAGGAATTCCTTATCACCCTAGAATGGCAAAATTCACAAACACCATGAATTTACTGGAGTAAACTTATCAGCTAAAGTAACTGGGAGTATTTAATCCACGTGATAAGGGAATTTAGATACTGATGAATACATACTAGAAACTTCAGAAACCATTAACATTTACAATGCATTCTATCACAATAGGAATTTTGGGAAGGGTAAAGAGGTGCGGTATACAGTACTGGATCTTGTCTTTTGGTGAGGAGTTGTGTAAGTCAGATTTAAAGTTTAAAAATAATCATGCCGTTATGGGAGAAAGGGAGCTAACATTAACTGAGCACTATTATGCATCGGCTTTCTTACACTGCCTCATTTAATCTGCATCAACTCATTATTTCCCTTTTACAAATGACAGAGTGAAAGTTTGAGAAGTTACCTGATAAAGGCCACAGAAAAAGGATGGCAGAGTTGGGCTCTGAACCTAGGTTGTCTGTCACTTATGTACTAATGCTCTTATTAATATTACTTGCCCAAGATCAGAGAGGGAGGGGTAGAGATAGGGTATAACCCTATCTTTTTACAGTAGGTTCAGTGATGTTCCCATTCTTCTCTTTCAGCCTGACACCACATTGCCAGGGATGGAGAGAATACTATGGACTACAAAAGACAGGGTGCTCATTTCCTTGTGTTTGACTTGATTCGTGAATGTCTCAGGTAGCTATGAACATTAGTGGCCCCTTCTCTATGAAGTCTTATGTTTATCCTTCTCATATGCCAATTATATAATGCCTAACTTATAAGTCAATTTTTGTAAATAAATGTCTTATTTACCTTTCCAAACAGTTTTTCAAGTTCTTTGTAGTCAGCCAAGAACACATCCACATGTACACATGGCAGGACTAAAAACACAAGCTGATTACAGAATGGAGATTCTTAAGTAACACTGTAAGACTTCAAGGCCAGCTTGGGCAGTCTAAGTTTTCCTAGATTCAACCTTTAAGATCCCTTTTACTTATGCTGCACATATTCCCAACTATTAAAGTCTTTCTCCCCCAATATTCAACTTATTCTCAAATATGTATTGAGAGGACAGTACTCTAAGTCACAGGTTAGGACTGCAAAATAAATCTGCCATGGTCTGCCCTCGGCCTCTCTGAGTCTTACCATTCTTGGGTAAGGGCCACTGCTCTCTCTTTGGGGTAGGCTGCTCTTGGTGTCCTGAGTGCAGGCTTCTAGCTTCTTCCTGAGATACCACTTTGGGCTGGGTCTCTGGGGGAAAATCTGCCACATCCCACACTGCTCCACGTGGAGCTTGTTTCTCTGAACGCACAGGGCTGTAAACCTGGGAAATAAAGCCAAAGCCACAGTGAAAAAGGGAGAAAAAGACAGCAAAGAAGGCTGGATTACATGACAAGGAACGACACTGCAGTCCACTCCCAGTGTAAGCTCTAAGGTCAGACAGAGGGTTAACAGAACTGTCCACAAGTCTGGATGGAAGGGAATGGAGAGTGCTCTTTAGTAATGGAGATCTGCCAGGCGTTAAGTCCAGCACCTTCTTGTTATAAAGAAGAGATCATTTGAGTCCTCACATTTACTAGTAGGCTCACAGAGAACTGAGTGATCAGAACACAAATTCACTGGTGAAATGAAAACATACTAGTAAGCTTAATCTCCACATCTCATGTCTATCCTTAATGGACACAGAAACATGCTGGCAGATCTTGACACAAATGCAAATCCTCTGCAAGGTGAAACTGCAAGTCTTTCAGAATTTCCCGAGTTGAATGGAAGGACGGCTGAAAAACAAACAGATGATGCAAAGCCACTGACAAATGCAGACCCGGCAGTCACACTGGAGAAGAGTAATGGGATGATGGCGCTGAGGTCTCCAGGGGCTGGCATAGTGAAGGATTAGAGAGGGCCCAGGGATCACTGCTGAAACCCTTACCCCCCCCCCCCCCCCCCCCCCCCGCCCCAGCTCTCTTTAGGATCGAGCTGCAAAAGTTAAACCCTGTGGAGCATAAATTCTCGCATAGAATTTTTTTGGGGGGAGAAACATTAATGCCAAAGACTTGAAACTAATATTTAGGTGAATACGGTTTAGTTTCATTTGCAGGATACTATTTCAAGCAAAGCTTTTTGTTCTACTTGCTATTCAAGAGGATTCACGTTTGAAGGTCTTTCATTTAGTATCACTATCCTTCCATAATGGCGCTTCCTGCGACGCACACCTGCCTCACCCGCCCCCTTCTTTCTGAACACGAAAATGCGGAGGACGAGCTCTCACCGGCTGTCTTAGTCTTCCAGCCTCTTTCTCCAAGTGTATTACCAGGGCCACCGCCTCCTCTCCGCTCTCTGGGCACTGCTTCTGAGCCCACGCCTGGATCTTCTCAGGCAAAACGCTCAGAAACTGCTCGATGACCAGCAGCTCCAGGATCTGCTCCTTGGAACGCATTTCTGGCTTCAGCCACCGACAGCAAAGTTCCCAGAGCTGACTGAACGCTTCGTGGGGTCCGCTCACGTCCTCATAACAGAACTGCCGGAAGCATTTGCGGGAGGTCTCCGACGCAGAGCTCCCCGGTTCTGCCAGGACAGGCTCCGCTGCCCACCCGGGGTCCTGCTCCACCTTCATGATCAGGCACCCCTCAACTTCCAGCGGAGGGTCCATGCTCCACCCGGGGCTCAGCCTCACGTCCAGCTCAAAGTGGACTCACATAAGCCAACCCTCCGAGGGCAACCTGCCTCATGGACGCGTGGGAAGCTGGCCTCAGCGGAAACATGCGCTCCAGGCTGAAGACTCAAATCTACCCGCGGCCCTGGAAACAGTAACCGGGCCCCCCCGAAGTCCCCCAACCGGGCCTTGTCTCCGAACAAGGCGCGCTCCCGCGGCGCGGCTGTCCAGGGTGCATTTTTAGTGCCGCGAAGGGCTGGCGAGGCTGGAGAAAATCCGAGGGCGCGGGGAGGGGCCGCACCGCCAGGCCCGGAGGTGGTGTGCAGAGTCTAAGGGTCGGGCTCCCGGGAGGCGAGGCCCCGGTGGGAGGGGCCGGATGTGCAGGCCCCGCCGGCCCCGGGTTCGAGGCTCGGGCCAGAGGGCGCGTCCAGGCCGCTGCGGTGGGCAGCGCGGCCGGCTGTGTCCCGGGCCCAAGGCGGCCCAGCTGTCCTCACGGAACCTCCGCGCGCCGGGGACAGGCCGCGAGGCGGTGCCGCCCCAAGGGGAGCGCGGCTGCGGGACCAAGCCGACCTCTCCAGGGGCGGTTGCCGGCTCCCGCGCGCGGCCGCGGCCGCTCCGCTCCGCCCGCGGACTGCGCGGAGTGCTCTGGGAGCCGCGGCCACGCATGCGCCGCCCGCGACCTCGGCTGCGGGACCCGGGTTCGCCCTCCCGCCGGCGAGAGGCTGAGGCGGGAGCGGGCTGCGCGGCCGTCTCGCGAGAGCAGGCGGCGCGGGGACTGGCCGCCGGGGGCTTCGGGAGCGCGAGCGACAACGAGGCGCCTGCGGGTGCAGGGAAGCCTAGGGGGTTAGGGGGACGTGCGAGGAGGGCTGCGGGGATCCCCCCCTCTCCCGGGGCATCTGCAGGTGGGGGTGCTCCCCTGGGGAGGTGCTGCGGAGCCCTTTCTGCGTGGACCGGCTGGCTGATGGACGAACGGAGGGTCTGTTCCTCCCGCCTCGGATGCGACCTGGCCGCCCCTTGGCCTGAGGGTTCTGGCCGGGCTATGAGGACGTCCGTGTGGTTTGATGTGACCCAAGGGGCCTCTGTTCTGAGCCCCGGACCAGGTCGTACTCCCCGGAGGCGGCGGCGCCAGGATGGGCTGCTAGGGTCTCCCGGTTTCCCTGGGACCCCCGACCATCCTGTGCCCACCACCCCGCCCTCTCTGTTGATCACATGCCAGGCCTACATCAGTGGGCAAAGCAAAAATAATAATAATAATCCCTGTTACAGAAGGTAGAGAGCCTATTGGAAAATAAAGCGCAGTGACTTTAAGAATTTTTTCGATTGGAGTTGATATTCACTATTGTATTAGTTTCAGGTGTGTCAGTCAGAGTGAAAAGTCTTGGCTTAAACTCCATGTGCACATTATAGCAGCCCAGGGGCTGGGCGTGCCTCTAACCAACAGACATTCTGGAAGGGAGGGTCAGAAGCTAGAGCACACCTCACCTAGGCCAGGGTGGTCTTACCCAGCTTTCTTGTCTTTCATTTCTCCCTTTCCCCCTCCCTCTTTTAAAAAGTATTTTTCTTGATTTCAGAGAGGAAGAGAGAGGTAGAAACATATATGACTAGAGGCCCAGTGCATGAAATTCATGCACAGGGGGTGGGAGATGACCCTTAGCCCAGCCTGCACCCTCTCCAATCTGGGACCCCTGGAGGTATGTCCGACTGCCCTTCTCACAATCCAGGACTGCTGACTCCAAACTGCTCACCTGCCTGCCTCCCTGATTGCACTTAACTGCTTCTGCCTGCCAGCCTGATCACCCACTAACCACTACCCTGCCAGCCTAATTATCCCCTAACTACTACCCTACCAGCCTAATTGATGTTTAACTGCTCCCTGCCAGCCTGTTTGCCCCCAACTTCCCTCCTCTGCTGGCCTGGTCACCCCTAACTGCCCTCCCCTGCTGGCCTGATTGCCCACAACTGCCCTCCCTTTCAGGCCTAGAACCTCCCAATGGCCCACCCCTGCTGGCCATCTTGTGGTGGCCATCTTGTGTCCACATGGCGGCAGGATCTTTGACCACATGAAGGCAGCCCTCTTGTGTGTTGGAGTGATGGTCAATCTGCAAATTACTCTTTTATTAGATAGGATAGAGGCCTGGTGCATGGGTGGGGGCCAGCTGGTTTGCCCTGAAGGGTGTCCCAGATCAGGGTGGTGGTTCCCATGGGGTGAGGGGCAGCCTGGGCCAGGGGCCTGTGGAGGTTTGCCCCTGGGATTAATCTATGTCTACAATTGAAACTTTGTAGCCTGGAGCTGAGCGGAGCCAAGCCTTCTGCTCCCTCCAGGGAGGCAGCCATTTCTGTTTGAAACATTGTAGCCTAGAGTGTAGGCCTAGGCCAGTAACAGCAGGTTCCGTTGCCACGGAAACCCAAGCCTCTGTTCTCTCCAGCTCAGTGGCTGCCACCATTTCTGTATCTTTTATAATTGAAACGTTGTAACATTGAGTGGATGCCTAGAGAGGCAGAAAGCTTGACTTCCTCTGTTGCCGGGGAAACCCAAGCCTTCCTCCTGCTCTCAGTAGCGGCAGCCATCTTGGTTGGGGTTTATTTGCAAAATTGCTGCTGATTGGCTGGTAGGCGTGGCTTGTGGATGTGGAGAAGGTATGGTCAATTTGCATATTACTTTTTTATTAGATAGGATGAGAGAGAATCGTTGTTTTCCTGCCTCCTGCATGCCTCCCTTGACCTGAATGGAATTCAGGAGCTTTCAGTCCACAGGCCCACTCTCCACCCACTGAGCCAAACTGGCTAGGGCTCTTTTTCCCCTTACAATAATGTGTGTTGAGCGCCTGTTTTATGCCAGGCGTGGTGACAGGTTGTGAGCACAAACAGGGTCCCTGCCTTCCTGAGCTTTCAGCCTGGTGGGAGAGGCAGGCATCAGCAAACAGCCAAAAGCTAACCACTTGCAACTGTGAATGAGATGCTGAGAACCTGGCATTTTAGAGGGCTGACCTCGTCAGGAGGTCTGGGAAGCTTCTTCTTTTTTATTTCTTTTTTTAATTTTATTTTTTTTTATTTTTTAAATTTACAATATAACTTATATTTAATAGTAGTACATATGTTTTCCTCCCCCCCAATATCCTCCCCCCAGCCTCCCCTACCCCCCAGCACATGTCCCCACCTGCCCCCCTCCCCGCCCCAGTGTCTTTCATTCACTGGTTATGCTCATATGTATGCGTACAAGTCCTTCGGTTGATCTCCCCCAGCATCTGCCTCCCCTCCACTCCAGCCTTCCCCCTGTAGCTTGACAGCCTGTTCGAGGCCACCCTGCCTCTATATCAAGCACTCTCCCCTGTTTCTTTTCTTCAAAAATACCTTGCCTCTGCATACTGAAAACAAACGTATAAGAGCAAAAAAAGTTTGAGTGTCAGTTTCAATGTCCAACTGTTCTGAGTCCCAGTTTCAATGTCAAATAGTTCTTCATGTGTACATGTCAGCAATGGTATCCAGATGGTGGACACATCGTGACAATGCAAGATCCATCCTCTCTGGTATGTTCCTGGGCCGCCTGCAGCCACACATAGCTGCCGACTGCTAGCATGGCAAGGTGTCGTCAGCGTCCGCCCTCTCTGGACCGTCCTCGTGGATGGAACAGACCCATCAGTTCCTCACTATCGCAGGAACCCACATGGTCTTGGAGTTGTTCTCTGCAAACACACAAACACATTCTCGACCAAAGGTTAACAAAGGGATCCTCTCTGCAAAATAGACTTGGGATTCTTTTTATTTTTGCCTAAATGATTTTCCTTTGGCTTATTTTGACACCATGTGAGTTTTTTTTATGGGTGTCCTGCAGCTGGTTTTACAAATGGAATTTTCTTTTCTGGAGTAAGAATTTTCTACATGTATTTTACTTATAGGATATTTTTCCTTACATGATATTACCTCACTGTCCCCCAGCCCCCTTTTTTTGGTTAATAGGGACTTTTGGAAATTTTATCTTGCAGTCTTGGTAATTTTAAATTTTAATTTTTGCATACAAATATTACTACTTTAGGTTCTTTGGATGTTAGGCAATTTTGCAGTGAGATGAACTACTAATAGATAATTTAGTTAATGTTTTAGGAAAAGCTTTTTGTCCAGTACAGTTAGATTTTCTTGAGTATTCACTTATTTCACTTGGCCAATTTAAATTAATCTGAAAACTTGATTACTATTTTCCTGTCAATTTTAATACTCAAGCAGAAATCTTAGTTTACCCAGTAAATACTTGTGGAAAGGAATATTTGCATTTTTGAGTAGGTCCTCAGAATTCCTTGTAATAAATTAAATTTAGATATAGGGCAGCTATTGCTGGCCGAGTCTCTGTCTACTACCTGGGTCCCGGTGTGAGTTGTGCGTGGGAGGCGTAGCAGCCGTGAGGGTAGGACACCTCCCTCAGGAGGGGTGAGAATTCAAGCCCCTGCAAGGTTTGTGGGTGAAGGTCTGTGCCCCACCTCTGTTGATCTTTTAGTTCTCTCCTGTTGGCCCCTCTGCGACTGTGCCTGTCTTAGGTTGTTCCTTCCCTGAGGAATCTTAACCGTCTCTGGCTAACCAGCCATCCTCCGGGGCCAAACAGGGTGATGTGAGGTTCAGTCTTGTCTCCTTTGTAGTCTATGCCCCCGTGGCCTCCACGTCCAGCACCTGCCATGGGGTCCCCTCGCCTGCTGGCGGGGTCCCAGTACTGATCACATATCTCGAGGGACCCAGGTTTCTTCTCCAGAGAGGGCCCAGCTCACGCCATTGGTAGAGAGACAGATCCATGGTGCCAGCTGCCCAGAGGCTTCAGCCACAGCTTGAACTGAAAGCTCAGGCATCAGCTGTGTGTATTTGGATAGTAACAAGAAGGTCCCTCTTGGCAGAAAGGGCCAGAGGGGCCAATATAGAATGCTCGGATGCCTTCCCAGTGCCTTAATCTCTTCTGAAAGGGATTTCCTATCCTTTTTTTAAGTTGCTGCCCAACATTCAAAGAATTAGTTTGTAAGTTTATTTGGGATAATTGTATAATGTGCTGTTGTCAAATATCAAATATTATAATGACATTGTAGAATAATATCATGTAAGGGTATTGTGGTGTCACGGGAGGTTAAGTAGGGCCTAGCCTAAGAACTGGTGTCCATAAGAGATGACATGCTCTAGGCCATGTTAATTCAATCTCAAACTAGCTGCCAATTTTTTTATAACTTTATATAAACTTTGTCAGGGATGTAAAAACACAAATCATTTACCTTAGTTCAAGCATTCAAATATATTGACTTCCCCCCTTACTCCCACCATCTGCCACTTTCCCTGGGGTTTGACATTTTAATGGACTTTTCTCAGTCTCTGGATCCATTCTTGTTTATCAGTCTATGTCATTCATTATATTCCTCAAATGAGTGAGATCATGTGATATTTGTCTTTCTCTGCCTGGCTAATTTCACTTAGCATAATGCTCTCTAATTCCATCCATGTTGTTACAAATGGTAGGAGCTCTTTCTTTTTTACCGCAGCGTAGTATTCCATTGTGTAGATGTACCACCGTTTTTTAATCCACTCATCTGCTGATGGGCACTTCGGCTGTTTCCAAGTCTTAGCTATGGTAAATTGTGCTGCTATGAACATAGGGGTACATATATCCTTTCTAATTCGCCTTTCCAGTCTGGGAAGCTTCTTCTTTTTTTAAAAAAAAATTTCTTTATCGATTAAGGTATTACATATGTGTCCTCATCACCCATTACCCCTCCCAATGCCCTCTCCCCCGTCAACACTTATGCCCTCACCCCCCTGGTGTCCGTGTCCATTGATTAGGCTTATATGCATGCATACTAGTCCTTTGGTTGATCTCTTCCCCTTACCCCACCCTTCCCTAGCATTCCTCTGAGGTTTGACAGTCAATGCTTCTCTGTCTCTGGATCTGTTTTTGTTCATCAGTGTATGTTGTTCATTATATTCCATAAATGAGTGAGATCATGAGATACTTATCTTTCTTTGACTGACTTATTTCACTTAGCATATTGTTTTCCAGTTCCATCCATGCTCTAGTTTGAAGCAGCCAACTTTTGCTCCTTTTTCTTCTTCTTAAAGAATACCTTTCAGCATTTCATATAATACTAGTTTGGTGTTGGTGAACTCCTTTAGCTTCTTTTTATCTGTGAAGCTCTTTATCTGATCTTCAATTCTGAATGATAGCTTTGCTGGGTAGAGTAATCTTGGTTGTAGGTTCTTGCTATTCATCACTTTGAGTATTTCTTGCCACTCCCGTCTGACCTGCATAGTTTCTGTTGAGAAATAAGCTGACAATCATATGGGTGCCCCCTTGTAGGTAACTAAGTTTTTCTCTTGCTGCTTTTAATATTCTCTCTTTGTCTTTTGCTCTTGGCATTTTAATTATGATGTGTCTTGGTGTGGTCCTCTTTGTATTCCTTTTGTTTGTGGATCTCTGCACTTCCTGGACTTGTAAGTCTATTTCTTTCACAAGGTAGAGGAAGTTTTTTGTCATAATTTATTCAAATAGGTTTTCAGTATCTTGCTCTCTCTCTTCCTCTGGCACCCCATAATTCTGATGTTGGTACATTTGAAGTTGTCCCAGAGGCTCCTTACACTATCTTCATATTTTTGAATTTTTTTTTCTTTTTGTTTTTCCGGTTGTATGTTTTTTGCTTCTTTGTATTTCAAAGTTTTGACTTGATTTTTGCAATCCTGTAGTCTGCTGTTAGATCTCTGTATAATATTTTTTATTTCACTCAGTGTATGTTTAATTTCTAGTTGGTTCTTTTTCATATCCTCACGGGTCTCACTAAATTTATTGGTCTTTTCTAGAAAATTCTTGAAAAACCATATAACCGTGGTTTTGAACTCTATATCCAGTCTTTTGCTTTGCTCCATTTCTTTTATTTGTGGGCTGTTTCTTTGTCTCTACATTTTGGCTGCTTCCCTGAATTGATAGACTGGCATTGTGTACCAGGTGTCCTATAGGACACAGTGGCTCAGCCTCCCCAGTTACCTGAGGTGGAAACTCTTGGTGCACCCTTTTGTGGGCTGTGTGCACAGTCTTGCTGTAGCTTAGCCTTGATTGTTGTTGGTATCACTGGGAGGATTTGACCTCCAGGCCAATTGGCTGTGAGGATCAGCTGTGTCTACGCTGGGAGAACTTATATGCTAGAGACACCCTTATGGGACAAGACTTGCAAAAGCTTCTGTGCTCATCTTGGATGGGGCAATCTCAAGGTGCAGCACGCAGCATTGGTTTCCTGTCAGCCCTGCCCTAATAGGCCCCTGTGTCTCAGTGTCCCATGCTAATTGCTGCAAGCACCTGTGAGAGAAAGCTGCCCTTGAGTTCCGCCCACTGCCAGACAGTCCAGTTTCTCCCTGAATGAGTCTGGTCCCCAGAGTCTTGCCTGGAACTGGAGTTCAGTGCAATCAGGAGCTTTTGTCTCCCTCCCACTTGAGAAAGCCAGCTGCGTACTCAGTTGCCTGACTTCTCTGTGCATGTGCCTTGGTACCTCTCCTTTCCACAATTCCTCTGAGTCTCAGTGTGCTTTTTCTCTTTCCCGACATTCCAATTTTACCCCATATGAGTCTGGGTCCCCAGAGTCTCGCCTGGAACTGGAGTTCAGTGCAGTCAGGAGCATGTGTCTGTTTCCCTCCCTCTTGAGAAAGCCAGCCACGCACTCAGTTCAACCCTCTCCGCACACATGCATCTGAGTACCTCTGCCTCCAGCACCTCCTCTGAGTCTCAGTGTGCTTTTCTCTTTCCTTCTAGTTGTAGAAATTCCACTCAGCCAGCCTTCCTGTGGTTCTGGATGATGTCCATTTTGTCTTTTAGTTGTAGTTTTGAAATTGTTGTGCAAGGCAGCAGTTTAGGTGTTTACCTATGCCACCATCTTGGTTTCTCCAGAAATCATTGCTTTTTTGTGGCGTCTCAGTAGCACATGTGCACACACACATGTATGTATATTTTAATGGAAATTTTCAAACATAAAGTAGGATTTTCATGTTCTTATCTTCCAGCTTTCACAATTAGCAACTCATGGCCAATCTTGTCTTCTCTACTTCCCCATCCTGGATTATTTTGAAGCAAGTCCCAGACATCATATTACTTTATTTGTAACTATCAGAATCTATTGCTAAAAGATAGGAATTCCCATTTAAAATACAACATCAATATAATCATAAACCCTTTCTAAAAAGCATAAAAAATTCCTCAGTATCTTTTTTTTTTTTTTTAAAAAAAACAGCTTATTTTTTTGAAAAGTAGTTTGCAAAGGCAGAAAGGATAATAGATGCTAGGCAGGTAAAAAAAATTTTTTTTCTCCACATTTTCTAGGTAGATCTTTACAGTTACTTCAGCATGAAAATGTTGGTGTCTTGGGAACAGAAAAGCAGGTTGTTGAAAAAGGTGAACCAAAATAGGCCAAATAAATGAAGAAGATCATGCGACTTGGAGACATATTGGAGGAGTGGTTATTTTCTTAAGACCCCATCCTCTGATCTGACCCAAACCCAGAGGTACTCTCTTTCCATGATCCCCAGAGGAACATACCTAGTCTTTCTTTGGTAATACATCTGCTATCACAGCTGTCATTTTATAATCAGCCTTAAGCGTGATCTTTTGATTCCACATTAAGTGAAATCATATAGTATTTGTCTCTCTCTGACATTTCACTTAGCATGGTACACTCTAGGTGCCAGGTGGGTACTTGAAACATTAGGGTGATCACTTTGTAATGTATATGATTGTCCAACCACTATGCTGTACACCTGGAATTAATACAAAATAATATCAAATGTCAACTGCATTTGAAAAATAAAATTAAACATTTCTACCATACAAATGGAATTTATGTTTGTTTAATATTAGAAAAATATCTAACAAAATAAAAAAAGGCAATATTTTGCACAGTATTCCTCTGTCCATGGTGCTGACCCACCAGCCCTTTGGCTGGCAACTAGAAGGTGGGATTGAATGTAGGGCTACCATAAAAATGAATATTAAATATATATTAAATGGTCCCAGAAGTGCTGTCTATGCCTGTGCTAAGTTAAAAAGTACAAGCTGGGAGATTTTCTAGTAGTGCCAGTTACCTCTTCTTTTATATCCAGAAAATCCAATCTATATTTTTAAAAATTGAAAAGGAAGTGAAAAGATTGAGTATGTGTGTATTGATGTGTCTATTTTGGATTTAGTATAAATATTTTCAATTGATGCCAGAAACTGATCATTGTCTCACTAATAGAAAGATGTGGACAGGAAACCTGGAAGGCTTGTCAACACCCAATTGCTCTGAAAGGTCAGAGCTAAAACATTGTTAGCGTAAGCAGCCTCCACCTCTGTTTGTCTTATGTGAAGTTCTGTTATTGGAATTTTCTGCCTAAAGGCTATAGGTATATCCAAAGTCTTAATAAAAGGGATGGCAAGGCTTGAGCGGTGTGTAGTCCTTCCACTAGAGGTGGGTTCCTGCCTGGCCCCCAATATTCCCAAATTAATACTTTTCTAGTCTCATTTGTGTGTGATCTCCAGAACCCGAACTCTGAACCTGAACCCTGAACCACACGGGATGTGAAAGGGGTTCCCACATCTGACGCCTGAATGCAGAACATCTGGAGGAAATGATATTTTTCACCTAACAGTGAAGGAGGAAAAATACACCGAGAAAAGGTGTGGAAAATTCACTGAGGAAAAGTGAGGGAAATTCACTGCACGCAAAGCCCACAATCAAGCTGCAGAGTCACAATCTGTAAGTAGGGTGGCAATGACTTTTTCAGCCAGGATCATGGGGAAGAATTAGATTATAAAATAATGTGGTTTTTTGTTCAAATTAAAATCTTAATTGGTATTTGGAATTTAAAATCTGTAGTAAGAAATGAAACTCCACTGCTGAAGCCACCTCTAGTGTGGAGAAATTTAAAGGTGGCAGAAGAGGACAGGGCTGTCTGCTCTGCCACAATGAGATTACTTAAGGCTTCATTTAAAAATTATAGAAGCACTCGCAGGGAAATGCAAATCTTGGCCAAATTGGGTGTTAGTTATTACTTCAGAAAGCAAAAAAGAAAGAAAAAATTTGAGGTCTGTCTATCTCTTAAGCATGAATAAATGTGTGGCTAGATCCATTGCTGATGCTTCCCCTGAAGTAAGCAGGATGTGAGGGAAGGGAGACATGTGGAGATCCAATATGGAAGTCCACTCTCCCAGTATGCTAAGGAATGTGGTAATTTGCATTTAAATGGCTACAAACTTCCTCCAAACTCATTTGGCAGCAAAACATTTTTTTTTGGAGATTTGCTTAGTTATATAAATAATAAAGTTAAAGGTTTAGATATTTTGAAATGACAAAATGCTAAATGTTGGGCTTGCCAGCTTTAAAAGTTCAAAGTGCAAATTAAATTGGGAAAAATGTGGTTGTGGTAATTATATACCTAAAGTATAAAAAGAAAAAAAATTGTGTTTTCTCTAATAATTAGGAATTCAAAAAAAGTTGCTTATTGGTCTAATTTAAAAAGAGGATTAATTCTGTGATCCCCCTGCCTAATGTAGTCGCCAATATACCAAACACCTTGGTTCATCCAGGAGGAACATGGATGGGGCAAAGAAGTATAATTACACAGGTGTCGCCACCCAGCTTCCCTTTTTGTATGACACAAAATCAAACCACTGCTCCTTTGTGTGTAAAATTAAAGAGAGGCTTCTGACTTGTGTGGACACCAAAGGAGGGGAGGCAAAAGCAAAAACACATTTACTATCACTACTTGCTCCTGGGAGAGGTGCAGAAAATGTAACTAAGACCTTGTCTGTACAAAAAGAAATTGACAGCGAGTTTGAAATTGAATTGCCATGGCCAAGAGCAAAGAATATCCTTACATGATATTATTCTACAATGTCATTATAATTTTTGATATTTTACAACAGCATATTATACAATTATACCAAACAAACTTACAAACTAATTCTTTGAAAGTTTGGCAGCAATTTTAAAAAGGACATGAAAGGATTTAAGGCACTGGCAAGGCACTTGAGCATTTTATATTGGCCTCTCTTGCCCTTTTTTTGCCAAGAGGGGCCCTCTTCTCACAATCCAATTGCCCACAGCTGTTGCCTGAGCTTTCTGTTCATGCTGAGGTAGAAGCCTCATGGTGGCTAGTACCCTGGATCTGTCTCTTGCCCAATGTTGTGAGCTGGGCCCTACCTGGAGAAGAAACCTGGGTTCCCCAAGATATGTGATTGGTGCCAGGGCCCCGCCAGCAGACGAGGGGATCCCAA
This sequence comes from Antrozous pallidus, assembly GCA_027563665.1. Classification (NCBI taxonomy): domain Eukaryota; kingdom Metazoa; phylum Chordata; class Mammalia; order Chiroptera; family Vespertilionidae; genus Antrozous; species Antrozous pallidus. Next base: position 115,971,388 of record CM050512.1, on the reverse strand, counting down.
GGCAGGTGCTGGGCGTGGAGGCCACAGGGGCATAGGCTACCAAGGAGACATAACTGAACCTCACATCAACCTGCTTGGTCCCGGAGGATGGCTGGTTAGCCAGAGACAGGTAAGATTTCTCAGGGAAGGAACAACCTATGACAGGCACAGTTGCAGAGGGGCCATCAGGAGAGAACTTGAAGGTCAACAGAGGTGGGACACAGATCCACCCCAACATTGCAGGGGCTAGAACCCTCATGCCTTCTGCGGGAGCTTTCCTGCCCCATGGCTGCTTTGCTTCACACATCCAGCTCAGATGGGGACCCAGGTAACAGACAGACTTGACCCAGCCCAGGTGGGGACTGAGACAACAGACAGAGACTTGGCCAATAGCAGCTGCCCTATATATAAATCCTACCTAGTACCAGGAATGCTCAGAACCTACTCAAGAATGCAAATAATCATTTCCACTAATATTTACAGGGTAAACTAAGATTATTGTTAGAGTATTAAATTTGAAAGTAAAATAGTAGTCAAGTTTTCAGATTAATTTAAATTGGCTAATTGAAATAAGTGAATATTCAAGAAAATTTAATTGTACTGGACAAAAAGCTGTTCCTAAAGTATTAACTAAAATTTTAAAAAATATTTTTATTGATTTTTTTACAGAGCGGAAGGGAGAGGGATAGAAAGTCAGAAACATCAATGAGAGAGAAACATCAACCAGCTGTCTCTTGCACGCCCCCTACTGGGGACCTTCCCGCAGCCAAGGTACATGCCCTTGACCAGAATCGAAGCTGGGACCCTGCAGTCCGCAGTCCAACGCTCTATCCACTGAGCCAAACTGGTTTCGGCTTAACTAAAAGTTTTTATTGGTAGTTCATCTCATGGTAAAATTGCTTACCATGGAATGAATCTAAAGCAGTCATATTTTTGTGCAAAAAATTAAAATTTAAAGTTATCAAGACTACATTATAAAATTTCCAAAAGCCTCCTAATAATTAAATAAAAAAAAGAGGGGGATAGTGGAGTAATATTATGTAAGGAAAAATATCCTGTAAGTAAATTACATCTAGAAAAAATTTTTACTTTGAAAATTAATTTTTATTTATAACGCTAACAGCAAGATACCAATGAAAAACACAGATGGTGTCAAAATAAGCCAAAGGAAAATCGTTTGGGAAAAAATAAAAAGGATCCCACGTCAAATTTATAGAAAAGATTCCTTTATTAACTTTTGGTCGAAAATATGGTTGTATATTTTCAGAAAACAACTCCAATACCATGTGAATTCCTGCAACAGAGAGGAATTGACAGGAATGCTCCAGCCATGAAGACAAGAGGAGAGACAGTTCAGAGATGGAAGACGCTGACGACACTTTGCCATGCTAGCAGTCAGCAGCTGTGCGTTGCTGCAGGTTGCCTAGGACCAAACCAGAGAGGGTCAGACCTGCATTGCCACCATTTGTTCACCATCCAGACACCATTGCTGATAGGTACTAAAAAGACTGTTGGCCCAGAAAGAAACTTACTACGGACTGATTCATTTGCCACTCAGCATAACCATTATTGCTTGACTCATTTTTTGTTCTTATATGTTTATTTCTAGTCTGCAGATGCAAGACTTTTTAAAGAAAAGAAAAAAGGGAGATGCTGGAACCTGATTATTGTCTCACTAGTAGAAAGATGTGGACAGGAAACCTTGAAGGCTGGTCAACAACCTTAATTGCTCTGAAAGGTAAGAGCTAAAACACTGTTAGCTGAAGCAGCCTCCACCTCTGTTTGTCTTATGTAAGTTTCTGTTATTGGAAATTCCTGCCTAAAGGCTATGGGTATATTCCATGGTCTTAATAAAAAGAAGAGCAGTGTGTAGTCCTCCCACTAGAGGTGGGCTCCTGCCTGGCCCCCACTATTCCAAAATTAATACTTTTCTAGTCTCTTTCATTTGTGTGCGGCCTTCTCCAGAACCCAAACCCTGAACCTGAACCCTGATCCATGCAGGACGTGAAAGGGATTCCCACAAATTGTTGTATCTTAAACAAGTTATAACTAATTCAAATAAATTTCCATTCACAAATTAAAAATTGCCTCTCTCATTGGCTCACTAAAAGTGGTGAGAGAGCTGACAGAATAACAACCATTAAAATGTTCCAATTCCTCTCACTCCATTGAGCAACAGTGAAATATTCTCAACTTTATGCATATAGCTAGCAGTCAACAATTTTTTGCTCCATATCTCCCTGAGGCACCATGGTAGGCACTAGTGGATAGACAATACATAAGACACAACTCTTTTATGCAAAGTATTGACAGTAAAATGGGGAAAATCAGTCATATAATTGTCATCTATATGATAAAAGACTAGGTGGCATCATGTGACATCACAAGATGGCCGCCAGAGATGACTGCCCTCACATAGTCACAAGACGGCCACCACAAGGTGGCCACCACAAGATGGCTGGCAGGGGAGGGCAGTTGGGGGTGTCTAGGTCAGCAGGGGAAGGCAGCTGGGGGTGACCAGGTATGCAGGGGATGGCAGTTGGGGGCCATCAGGCTGGCAGGGTAGGGCAGTTGGGGTGAGATCAGATCAGCAGGGGAGGGCAGTTGGGGGTGAGATCAGGCTGATGGGAGGGCAGTTGGGAGTCATCAGGCCAGTAGGGGAGCAGTTGGACATTAATCAGGCTGGCAGGGGAGAGGTTAGGGGGCACTTAGGCTGGCAGGTAGAAGCAGTTAGGGGTAATCAGGCAGGCGAGTGGTTAGGAGCCACCAGTCCTCAATTGTGAGCAGGATGTCCAACTGCTGGTTTAGGCCCAATCCCTGCCTAAACTGGCAGTTGGACATCCCTCAAGTGTTCCCAGATTGGAGAGGGTGCAGGCTGGGCTGAGGGACACCCCTGCCCCCTCCTGTGCATTAATTTCATGCACAGGGGCTCTAGTGTTAGAATAAATGTAGTAGCGCTATGCATGAAGGCCTGTGATAGTACATGGCAATAGCAATGGCTACCAGGAAAAGCCCCATACAGGGAAACTTGAAGGATGTTTAGCAGGAGGGGAAAAAGGCATTGCAAGGGGAGGCAGCATCATGAACATGATGGTACTTATGAACTTAGTATGGCGTGGGGTGGAAGTAGTGGAAGGTGAAAGTGTACTCATAGGTGAGAGGGAATTTGGACTTTATAGTAAAGGCAATAGGAAGTGTGTCCATTGCTGTAGGAAGGTGAGGGCATCCTTCTGACTCAGGGAGAAAGTTCTCTCCATATGGACTCATGGCTAGAGCCATTATTTACAGACCATACAAGGATTTAAATAAGATGATTTTTAGTTTCTATTAAACTTTTTATTCATCTACTCATCCATTGAACACATAGACACACTGGAGATAGACCTAATTCCTGCCCTCAAAGAGTCTACATTCTAGTGAAGATTGGAGGAGACAGATAATATACAGGTGAACATATACATAAGTAAGATAATTTCCGGTTGTAGTAAATACTAAGAGGAAAATAGTGTGGTGGGACAGACAACAGCTGGGCAGGGGTTATTTATAAAATTTGATCAGGGAAAAATTTCTCTAACCTTACTGCCTGAACTGGGAGCTCAAGGATGAGAAGGAACATGCAGGTACAGGGTCTGTGGAAGACATTTCTGCAGGGGGAAATAGAGGTCTCAAGTGGGAAACTATGAAGTATTCTACAAACTGAGAGGAGATAAGTGTGGCTGGGGCATCATGAGCAAGTGGTAGAATGGAACCAGAGTCAGTCACAGACCTTGTTGAAAGAGCGTTCAGGCTGTGGTAAGGAGCATGTAGCTGATTTTTAAAAATGGCATTTTAGCTCTGGCCAGGGGCTCAATTGGTTGGAATGTCATCCTGCACACCAAAGATTTGCAGGTTTGATTCCCCAGTCAGGGCATGTATGGGAGGCAATCAATGTTTTTCTCTCACATAGATGTTTCTCTCTGTCTCAAAAAAAATCAGTAAAAACATATTGTCAGATGAAGATTTTAAAAAATGGCATTTTAAGATTTTAAGCTGAGTGACATGATCTGATGCATACTTTAACATGATAACACTGGATGATGTTGAGAGTGGATTGAAAGGGAGCAAGAGGAACCAAGTGTGGGTCTTTGGTGATGACCTGGACTTGGGTGTGATTGTAGAGATGGAGGGAAATGGGTGTGTTCTATATATTTTGAATGCCAACAGTCAAGGTGTATAATGGAGCAAAAGGGATTGAGGATGACTTTTCTGTTTTTTATTTGAGCAACTGGTTGTGGTACTACAGTTTTTGACATGGGGAGGAGAACTGGTTTGTTGGAGTGGGTTATGGTTGGGAAAATTTGAATTCTGTTTGGATGTAATAATTTTGAGATCTCTAATAGGTATATAAGTATCAAATAGACAGTTGGCTATTCCCTCAGAGAAAGGTCAGTAGTGGAGATAAAATCAGGGTCATCAGCATATGTTTAAAGCCATCAGACTTGATGAAAACATAGTAACAAGTTTAGATATAGAAGGGAGAGAAGGCAGACCCATGCCCTAAAGCATCTCATCATTTATCAGATAATTGAGGAAGAGAATTGTTACAGTTGAATTGTGCTTCCCTCGAACCCATATGTTGAAGTCCTAACCCCCAGTACCTGAGAATGTGTCCTTGTTTGTAAATAAGGTCATTGTAGCTGTTATTAGTTAAGATGTGGTCATACTGGAGTAGGGTAGGGCCCTCATTTATTATAACTGGTGTCTTCATAAAAAGGGGATTTTTGGAAATAGACACACACAAAGGGAAAACATCACGTGAAGTTTGAAGTTAAGCTGCCACAAACCAAAGAAACTACCAGAACTAGGAGGGAGGCCTGGAACAGCCCCTTCCCTAGAGACTTCAGAGGGAGCAAGGACCTGCTGGCCCCTTGATTTCAGACTGTGGCCTCCAGAACTGGGACATGACAAATGTCTGTTAAGCCACTCAGCTGTGGTACTTTGTTATGGCAGCCCTAGTGAACTAATGGAAGAATCTAGAAGAGTAAATAGAAGTCACCAGAGAAGTAAAAGGAAAACCACAAGTGTGTGGTATCATGGAATACACGTGTTGCAAGAAGGAAGGAGTGCCCACTTGTCTTAAAGGCTGTTGGGAAATTAAATGAGAGGAGGATAGAGAAAGGACAATTGGATTAGATTTTGCCATATATTTGGGGATGTTTGTTCCTTCCACCTCTCATATTTGAGATTGACATTTGATACTCACCTACTAATGGTGATTTTTATTTTATCAGCTTATCTTTAGCTGTTAGAAGAGACTGGGTGTGCTGCCAGGTAGAGTGAGCTGGGAGCTTTTCTTCTTCTGGTTGGAATGTTTCCTGTCCCTCTTGGGAGTTGCAAGATATTTTTGGCAGCATTCTGTGTTTCCCTCCTTTGTGCCCACAGTCACACCCTCTTCTGGAGGAGGAAAAGGTAGCTGCTGCCAGTTCCCCAGTGGGACAAGAATCTCAGGGAGTTGTGCTGAACTCAGTTCTCCAAATCCTCATTCGCCACTTACTAGCCCTTGCCTTTTATTCTGGACTTGGACCATCTCCAAAACCATTCCCATCCTCACAGTCAACTAACCCCTGCCCATATTTTTAGCTTTTTTCCTTATGCTCAGAATTTATGATCCACTGCTGCACCTTTTCTTGATTTCCATCAATAGTATGTGTGTATTACTTAACAGTGTGCTTTCTTAGGTCACTTCTAGGAATATAACTGGGAGCAGAGGTAGACACATGCGTTTGTTTTGACATATCGATTCAATCCTCTGATACATTCCTTTTATTGTGGATTAATATTGATTCCATCAGCATGCCATGTTTGTGTTCTAATCAGAATTCACTGGGAAATCTCCTTTGACATTTTTTTCTGAATGATGCTATTTGAATCAACACTACCAGTGGTAGTTCCTAATATATGTAGCTTTTATTTATTGACATAACAAATACTTTGTTAATTATTTACTATTTATATATCACAGTTGGTGATACAGAAAAATACAGTGTGAGGTCTTTATTCATAACAGGTTTATGATCTACTTGCAAAAAAGAGGCACCCACATGAAGGATGCAAACTAGGGTAGGAAGGAAACAGCATCAAGTCTTTTTTGACCCAGGCTATTTCAGTTGCAAGTGAAGACTGTATCAATTTTTAAAAATATTATCTGATGTATTCTAGTATCTAGAACAGTGCCTGGCACATAGTAAGTCTTTAATAAATATTTGTTGAATGAATGAATGAATGAAGAGAATGTATTTTCTCATAATCAAAATTCCCAGGGAAAGTTTAGGTTCATGTGTAGTAACCTACAGTGATCCAGACCATGTCCTCAGGCATCGACGCCTTCCTTTATTTTGCTCTGCCTTCTTCTGAACTAGCCTTAGTTTCAGGAAGGTTCTCTGTGGCTGTTGATCTTTTAAAAGAGAGTACCCTCTCCCCCTCCTTTTCAGTAGTTTCAGCAGACATCCGAGGGCTGACACTCACAGGGTTGACTTAGGTAATGTGCTTATTCCTTAACCAATTACTGTGACCAGGTGATGGAATACCTGATTGGTCAGACCTACATCTCATGTTCATCCCTGGAGTTGAGCCTTCTGAGCCACCTGGACCAAGAGCGTAGAAGGGCATGCTTTTTTGTTTTGTCCCACAGAAAAATTGGGTAGGTGTTACTACCAAAAGAGGGAGTAAAGAAGGCAATAGAGGTAGAACCAATGGATGTTTGCTCTCCCACAAGGTCCTAGTAGAAGAGGTGTCATAAGACAGCCCACAATTTCATGTGATTATATCAGGTAATGAGAGCTGTCAGTTAAGAAGGTTTGGGAGTGGTTAAAGCAAACTTGATGGAGAAGAGTGAGATTTAGTTAAGGTTGAGGAATGAGCAAGAATTAAGTTGAAAAAAGAAAAGTAATCTTAGAAGGGAGTGGAAAGTGTACATTTAATGGAGCAGAGTGACATGGGTGGATAATTGATGAAAGAGAGGAAGACTGGAAATGCAGACTGTAAAGATAAATGTGACAAGATGCCCTGGGCTATTCTGGCAAAATTTTCTTGAGTCAGCCTGTAGCCTAATCCCACCCTCTTCTCTGAATCATGGGTAATCCTTCTGGGTGCTAAGTAGCTTTTGCCTCTGAAGGTCTGAAAACACCTGTTAGTGACCCCAGTGCCTGCTTGGTGGTGCTGCTTCCCATCCGAATTGTTATCAAAGGCTGATGTTAATTTATGTTCTCCTGTGACCAAGCCAGCTCACTCCCTGTTAATTTGCCTCTAGTCTAGTGGTTGGTAAACTCATTAGTCAACAGAGCAGCAAACTGCCACTGGGATCAGGCCTAAACAGGCAGTCGAACATCCCTCAAGGTGTCCCAGATTGGAGAGGGTGTAGGCTGGGCTGGGGGACACCCTTTCCCCCGTGCACGAATTTTGTGCACCAGGCCTGCCTCTCTCTCTCCCCTCTCCCCCTCTCTCTCTCTCTCTCTCTCACACACACACACACACACACACACACACACACACACACACACACTGCTGAGTGGCCAGATTATTATGCATGCAGAGATCATAATAACCTGGCCACTCAGTGTATATATTAATGAAGTTCCTTCTCTTGCCACCATTGGGATGTAGGTGTCATTATTATCCTCATTTACCAACAAGGAAACAGGCAAACAGACATTAAGTAACATGCCCAAGATGTTCTAGCTATGGAGTAGAGGATGCTAGATTCAAATCCTTATGATCTGAATTCAGACACTCTGCCCTTCACCATCACTTTATGCTGTATCAAATTCTGGTACTTTAACCCCAGGGACTGGAAAGGCAAATAAGCTCAATTCATTGTACACAGGACATTAATGCTCCTCATAGCTGGTTAGGAAGATATTCAGAGTCTAAAGGCTACCACCAGCACTTGCTTTCTGTTCTGTGTGCATGACCTTTCGGTCGGGCTGAATTTGCCTTTCCTAGATAGCTGTTCCCATTGTCTTGATTTTCATTCCTCCATCCTTTTCTGACAAGATCTCCTGATTTCTTGTGCACCTGCTTCCTTTATCTGTCATGATAAGACTCATTGTTCCCGAATTCTCACATTTTTCAGAGCAGGATACCTAAAGACCAGTAAATTCCTGTGGCGGATATTGGTTAACTCTCACAGGATAACTTTGAGGCGTTGTAACTCTCCACATCAGGGAGACGTTGAAGAAGAGGAACAAGGGAAACAAAGGCGACAGGTGACCCTTTGCTCCACTAGTGCGGGATAGGATAGAGGGTGGGATAATGTGGCTAATTGATTAGCTAGAGTGATGAGTTCTATACCTTCAAGATCAGAACTGGCTGGAATACAGTAGCTCTTTTTTTATGCATTGCTTATCTGTGGTTTCAGTTACACATGTCCAAGTGTGGTCTGGAAATATCAAGTGGAATATTTCAGAAATAAATAATTCATACATTTTAAATTATATGTCATTTTTAGTAGCATGAGAAAATCTTGTACCATCCTACTCCATCCCTCCTGGGACATGAATCATCTCTTGGTCCCCATGTGCTTGTTGCATGGGCTCCCCACTTGTTAGTTACTTAGTAGCTGTCTAAGTTTTCATATCAACTGGCAGTATTTCAGTGTTGCGTTCATGATCCTTATTTTACTAACTAGAGGCCCAGTGCACAAAATTCGTGCATGGGGGTGGTTCCCTCAGCCCACCCTGCACTCTTTCCAATCCGGGACCCTTGTTTCTATGTATAGGTAAAGGTGCTATGACTACTGGAATTGATAGAGTGGCCTTGCATAGTAGGTGTCCCATAGGGCCCAGTGGCTTAGCATCCCCAGTACCTGAGCTGGGCACTCTAGTTGCACCACTGTGTGGACTATGTGCACAGTCTTGTTGTAGTTGAGACTTGATTGCTGTTGGTATCACTGGGAAGAATTGACCTCCAAGCCAATTAGCTGTGAGGACCAGCTGCAACTACAATGGAAGAACTGCTGTGCAGGAGACACCCCTATGGAGCAGGACTTGCTTCAGTGGGGCTTTGGAGTTAACTGAGTCTGCCCCTTGAGTGTGTCCCTTATGGATGTGTAGAGTTGTAATCTGGTATGGTCTGATGCTGACCACTGGGTGCACTGGCTCTTGGTTTTCCAGGGAGTTACTAGGTCAGACACTGCGTAGGGCAAGTGGTTGGCAAACTGTGGCTCGCCACTCTGTTGACTAATGAGTTTGCCGACCACTGGGATTGGGGCTTAATCACAAGGAACAACAACAGCCTGTAATTATTGAAATCGAAAGTCTAGGTCAGTGGTTGGCAAACTCATTAGTCAACAGAGCAGCAAACCACGGCTTGTGAGCCACAGTTTGCCGACCACTGGCCTAGGGCCACCTGGTAGGAGCTACAGAGAGATTTGCAAATTCCTTCTATTTGTATAGGGTTTGAAAGTTCCCAGGCAAGGCCCAACAAGGCTGGATGGTGCCAGGTCTTGGGCCTTTATTAATAGGTTTAGAGCTCCCTGACCCTCTGTAACTTGTTTGAGAGATTTCAGCAAAGTCTTAAGCCTGACCAAGGACAGGCCATTCATATGTAAAAGCTACTGCACACAGATTGGGTGGGGCTGCAAATTGGAAGGGGTGGGGCTTCAGGGAATCACCAGGGTAGGGCCAACAGAAATAGCTGCCAGTCAGTCCTGGGACTGGGGAGATCCCAGCTCAAGAACAATGATCCTTGTGAGCACTTGCATCTGGGAGAAAGTTGCCCCCAGTTCCTGCCCCATGCCAGACAATCCTGTATATGTCTGTGTCCCCCAGAGCCTTGCCCTGGCACTGGGGCTCAGAGGAAGCAGGACTTTATACGTTCAGTTCGTGTGCTGGCTCAGTAATAGGAATATCTGGGTCTCCAGCAGCCTCTGTGTCACCAAACCTCAATCTCCTAGTTACAGGGACTTCTCTTTTCAGCTCTTGAACCTTAGGCTGGGGGTCTGGTGTGAGGCTGGGGTCCCTTGCTCCTCAAGGGGTAGGGGTGGCCTCCATAAAGACATCTCTTTCCTGATTAAAGAAGTGGGATATGTGGGTGTCAGATCAGCCCATTCTGTGCCTCCACTCCTCCTATCAGTCTCAGTGTGCTTCCATTTTTACTTCTCTAGTTGTAGAACTTCCATTCAGCAGCTTTCAGATAATTCTGGATGTTGTTCTGTATTTTAGTTATAATTTTGATGCAGTTGTGGGAGGCAGTGAATACAGGTATTTACCTACCACCATCTTCAATAAATTTCTTGTTTTGTTGAAGCAGTTTGAATTAAATTTCTGTCACTTAAAACCCAATCAATTCTGACTAACCCATCCTATCTAATAAAAGAGTAATATGCAAATTTGACCATACTTCACCACACCTACAAGCCACACCCACAGCCATGCTTCAGCCAATCAGGAGCAGATTATGCAAATAAACCCCAACCAAGATGGCTGCTGCTACTGAGAGCAGGAGGAAGGCTTGGGTTTCCCCGGCAACAGAGGAAGCCAAGCTTTCTGCCTCCCTAGGCCTCCACTCAATGTTACAAAGTTTCAATTATAAAAGATACAGAAATGGCGGAAGCTACTGAGCTGGAGAAAACAGAGGCTTGGGTTTCTCTGGCAATGGAGGAAGCCAAGCTTTCAGTCTGCTGTTGCTGGTCTAGACCTCCACTTTAGGCTACAATGTTTCAAACAGAAATGGCTGCCACCCCAGAGCGAGCAGAAGGCTTGGCTCTGCTCCAGGCTACAGCGTTTAAATTGTAGACATAGATTAATTCCAGATCCCAGGGCCTCCGCTTGGGTTGCTGGGGGGCATGGCCAGCCTGCAGACCTCCACAGGGCCCTCATCCAGGCTGCCCCTCACCCCAAGGGAACCCTCACCCTGATCTGGGACACTCTTCAGGGCAAACCAACTGGTCCCCACCCATGCACCAGGCCTCTATCCTATCTAATAAAAGAGTAATACGCAGATTGACCATCACTCCAACACACAAGATGGCTGCCCCCATGTGGTTAAAGATCCTGCCCCCATGTGGACACAAGATGGCCACCACAAGATGGCCAGCAGGGAAGGGCCTCTGGAGGTTCCAGGCCCTGCAAGGGAGGGCAGTTGTGGGTGATCAGGCCAGCAGGGGAGGGCAGTTGGAAGGGACCAGGCCTGCAAGGGAGGGCAGTTGGGGGTGACCAGGCCAGCAGAGGAGGGAAGTTGGGGGCAAATAGGCTGGCAGAGGAGCAGTAAAACATCAATTAGGCTGGCAGGGTAGTGGTTAGGGGGTGATCAGGCTGGCAGGCAGAAGTCGTTAGAGGCATTCAGGGAGGCAGGCAGGTGAGCACTTTGGAGCCAGCAGTTCTGGATTGTGAGAAGGATGTCCAATTGCCTGTTTAGGCCAGATCCTACCAGGACCAGGCCTAAATAGGCAGTCGGACATACCTCGAGGGGTCCCAGATTGGAGAGAGTGCAGGCCTGGCTAAGGGCTATTCCCCGCTACCCCCATGCACGAATTTCATGCACTGGGCCTCTAGTTAAATAAATATTTTACATGTTATCTTAGGTGACTTAGAACTTATCATCTCCATTTGTTAGAGGAGGAAATGGAGGGTTGAAGGTCCAGGTATTTGCATGGTTCTTACATGTGGTCAGTGAAAGAACTGGGCTTTGGCCCAAGGTTGATCTTGAATCTAAAGAGAATGCACTTTACCAGCAACCTGTACTGTGCAGGTTCGGCTTCTCCAAGAAACACAAGCACCCGTGGCTCAGAGACTCCTCTAGAGATGCTACTTCCTACAGCTCAGCCCCTGAATTCAGTCAGTGAGTTGTTGTCTGACTCAAGTTGTTTGTACAGTCTGTGAACTTGTTTATGGTGCTTCATAATTTTGTTTTCCCTGTGGCTTTGCTAATGCAGCTTTGTGAGCAAACACTGCCTGTGATTTAAATCTGTCACAGTAACGAAAAGCGTACACACACACACACACACACACACACACACACACACACGGATGTACACACGCTTCCTCAGCACAGTCCACAGCCCTCTGATTAGTCACACGTGTAAAGCAGTGTTTACAGGAAATCACCAGGTGGCAATTAGCATCTTGGAAATTATCTTGGAAACACAACTGGAGCTGGCACTTCAGGATAGAAAGGTGGCAATAACCAGCAGGTGACAACCCTCAGAGCTGGGAAGGAGCAGGACAGGGAGCCGGGCTGCCAGGCACAGGTAGCTGGTGGGCAGCCTGCCCTATCCGGCTCTTGGCATCCTCTCTTCTCAAGGGGTGGTCGTTGGGTGGAGCCATGAAATAGTTGCCTGCCTGGCAGACCATCTTAGAGAAACCTTTAAAAATACCAAATAAACAAACATGCAGACCTGCGTAGGCCCAGGTGGACACTGGAACTCCTGTGATAGTTGGTAACATATTGAACGATTTCCATTCCAGTTAGTAAGCAGCTGCTATCTCGAGCCCACTGAGTGACACCCTACTGCTGCTTTCCCTGGGAACCCTCACTTCTTCAGAATCCAGCAGTAAGTCGAGGCTCCCTTCTTGCTGGCCCGGGTCTGTGTGTCTGGCTGTGAATACCGGGAGCATTGCCCTCAGGAGATTTATGGCTGCTACAAAAGTGGAAATTAATGGGCATCCTGGGAGGAATAAGAGAAGGAAACAAGGCATGGCCCATTTGATACTCAAGGTGCTCTTTGTCAATAAGGGACAGCATACACTGAGTGGCCAGATTATGATGATCTCTGAATGAATAATAATCTGGCCACTCACTGTATAGCCTATCTAATAAAAGGCTAATATGCAAATTGTCCCTTTGACCAGGAGTTCGACCAGCAAGCAGGCTGGCCAACTGCCCATGTCCTTCCCCCAGCCCCCGTCAGGCTGGCCAGACTCCACCCATGCACGAATTCATGCACAGGGCCTCTAATATATACTGAGTGGCCAGATTATTATGCATTCAAAGATCATAATAATCTGGCCACTCAGTGTATATTCAACACACATATCTATGCCTGCACCTCTACATTGACATATCTGTGCCTCTGTGCACAGTGGCAGTGTAGCTGAATTCCAACATCTCCAATTGCTACCAGTGTGACCTCACAGTGAGGACCACCACCACTGGCTCGCTGCCCTGGGTGTCCAAGGATCACATTCAGCTCTTATAAATCAGGCTGGGTCCCCCTCCACCCACCTCATCCCCACAGCCCAGAGAGTTTGAGTTAGTAGGTCTGGGAGGAGGCTGTCATATTTTTCTCCCACAAAGCTCCTCAGATGATTTTAAGGTGCTGTTGGGCACCACCAACTTAAACTTCCCAAGCTTCAACTTCCTCATGTAATGAGCAACAGGGCCCGTGTTGTGGAGTTAAATGAGACAGCATATGTAAGGCTTTAGCATAGAGTGTGGACCGCAGCCCTGTACAGGTTAGTTCCATTCATAACTAGTATTCAGTACTTTAAAAAGCAGCATCTATTATTTTCTTTTAATTACATAGGGAACAAGGAAATCCACCCTAGTTATAAACAATTCTATCAACATGGAAATAGAGTAGAAGGCGGGGAGGACCCTCACTCCCTGTGTGCTAGAGGGAAACACTGTTATATTCCCACATGGCCCTTTCAGAAAGTTACCTTTGCCTCAGTTCACAAAATTGTATATCTTCACTTATGTCTGTGGTGATCTAAACGGATGGTTTCTGTTGTTCAGTGACTTCTTCCTTTTACTTGGCAATAGGTTTGTATATCTTGGTCATCTCTATATCAGTAAATACAAGTCTACCTTGTTTTTACAGTTGCATCTATCATGAGTAATGGGTGCACCATAACCTACTTCACCACTGCCACACTAGTTGGCATTTTAGAGTTTCCAAATTTTCACTCTTCGAAGCAAATTTGCGGTGAACATTTTTGAACGTGCATCTTGTGCACAGAGGTGAGTTTTCATCAGATTTACCCAACAATTGATATTGCTGGGTCAAAGGGTGCATGTAAAATGATGTTTAATTCTGCCTAATTGCTCTCTGAAAAAGCTTTGCTAATTAGCATTTAAAAAATGATGAATAAGGCTCGGAGGAGAAACCAAGATAGTGGCATAGGTAAACATCTAAACTGCTGCCTTGCACAACAATTTCAAAACTACAACTAAAAGACAAAACGGACATCATCCAGAACCATAGCAAGGCTGGCTGAGAAGAAATTCTACAACTAGAAGGAAAGAGAAAAGTACACTGAGACTCAGAGGAGATGCAGGAGGCAGAGGTACTGAGATGCATGTGTGGAGAGGACTGGCAACTGAGTGTGTGGCTGGCTTTCTCAAGCAGGAGGGAGACACGAGCTCCTGACTACACTGAACTCAAGTTCTGGGCAAGACTCTGGGACCCAGACTCATTCGGGGAGAAATGGGACTGTCTGGCAGTGGGTGGAGCTTGAAGGCAGCTTTCTCTCAGAGGTATTTGCAGCTATTACCATGGGACACTGAGACACAGGGGCCTATTAAAGCAGGGCTGACAGGAAACCAATACTGTGTGCTCTGCCCTGAAACTCTGCTCCATCCAAGATAAGCACAGAGGCTTTTGCAAGTGTTGTCTCATAAGGGTGTCACCAGCACATAAGTTCTCCCAGCATAGACACAGCTGATTCTGACAACCAGTTGGCCTGGAGGTCAATTATTCCCAGTGATACCAACAACAATCAAGGCTTATCTACAACAAAACTATGCACACAGCCCACAAAGAAATGCACCAAGTGTGTCCACCTCAGGTAACTGGGGAGGCTGAGCCACTGTGTCCTATGGGACACCTAGCACACAAAACCAGTCTATCAATTCAGGGAAGCAGCCAAAATGCAGAGACAAAGAAACATATCACAAATGAAAGAAATGGAGCAAAGCAAAAGACTGGATATAGAATTCAAAAACACGGTTTTAAGGTTTTTCAAGAATTTTCTAGAAAAGGCCAATAAATTTAGCGAGACCCTCGAGGATATGTAAAAGGACCAACTAGAAATTAAGCAGACACTGAGTGAAATAAAAAATATTATACAGCAGACTAGAGGATCGCAAGAATCAAGTCAAAGTTTTGAAATACAAAGAAGAAAAAAACACTACTGGAAAAGCAAGAAGAAAAAAGAATCCAAAAATATGAACATAGTGTAAGGAGCCTATGGGACAACTTCAAACATACCAACATCAGAATTATGGGGGTGCCAGAAGGAGAGAGAGAGAGCAAGATACTGAGAACCTATTTGAAGAAATAATGATATAAAACTTCCTCTACCTGGTGAAAGAAATAGACTTACAAGTCCAGGAAGCACACAGAACCCCAAGCAAAAGGAATCCAAAGAGGACCACACCAAAACACATCATAATTAAAATGACAAGAGCAAAAGACAAAGAGAGAATATTAAAATCAGCAAGAGAAAAACTTAGTTACATACAAGGGAGCACCCATACGATTGTCAGCTGATTTCTCAACAGAAACTATGCAGGTCAGATGGGAGTGGCAAGAACTATTCAAAGTGATGAATAGCAAGAACCTACAACCAAGATTACTCTACCCAGCAAAGCTATCATTCAGAATTGAAGGTCAGATAAAGAGCTTCACAGATAAGAAAAAGCTAAAGGAATTCATCACCACCAAACCAGTATCATATGAAATGTTGAAAAGTATTCTTTAAGAAGAGGAAGAAGCCTCGTGGTGTTCGATACCATGGATTTGTCTCTCGCCCAATGGTGTGGGCTGGGCCCTCCCTGGAGAAGAAACCTGAGTCCCCTGAGATGTGTGACCAGTGCCGGGGCCCTGCCAGCAGGCGAGGAGAACCCATTGCAGATGCTGGGCATGAGGCCATGGGGGCATAGGCTACCAAGGAGACAGAACTGAACCTCACACCACCTTGCTTGGCCCCAGAGCATGGCTGGTTAGCCAGAGATGGGTAAGATTCCTCTGAGAAGGAACAACCTAAGACAGGCACATTCGCAGAGGCACCATCAGGAGTGAACTTGGGGGTCTGCAGATGAGAGGCACAGAACCTCTCCCCCTCAACCTTGCAGAGGCCTGATCCCTCACCCCTTCTGAGGGAGGTCTACTACCCCCATGGCTGCTTCGCTTCGCTTCCCACGCCCAGCACAGATCAGGACCCAGGTAACAGACAGAGACTTGGCCGACAACAGTTGCCCTATATCTAGGGCAGGAGAGGGCATGTGCTGGGGGGTTGAGAAAGCTGGCGGGGGTCAAGGGAAAAAAAGAAACATATGTACTACTATTTGTAATACTTTAAACAAACAAACAAAAAAAGTCAGCCTAACACCAGGAATGCTTAGGGCCTACTCAAGAATGCAAGCAATTCTTTCCATTAATATTTACAAGGCAAACTAAGATGGTTGTTAGAGTATTAAATTTGACAGTAAAATAGTAATCAAGTTTTCAGATTAATTTAAATTTGCTAATTGAAATAAGTGACTATTCAAGAAAATTTAATTGTACCGGACCAAAAAAAGCTGTTCCTAAAGTATTAACTAAAATTTCTCTTGGTAGTTCATCTAATTGTAAAATGGCTTAACATGTTATAAACCTAAAGCAGTCATATTTTTGTGCAAAAATAAATAAAACTTAAAGTTATTAAGACTGCTTTGTAAAATTTCCAAAAGCCCCCATAAATCAAAAAAAGAAAAAAAAGGAAGATGGTAGGGTAATATCAAGTAAGGAAAAAAACCTTGTAAGTAAAGTACACCCAGAAAACTTTTACTTCAAAAAATTAATTTTTATTTGTATACTAACAGCATGATGTCAAAATAAGCCAAATATTAATAGCATGGTATCAAAATAAACCAAATACTAATAGCATGGAATCAAAATAAGCCAAAGGAAAATCGTCTGGGCAAAAATAAAAAGGATCCCAAGTTAAATTTATAGAAAATATTCCTTTATTAACTTTTGATCGAGAATATGTTTGTATATTTTCAGAAAACAACTCCAAGACCATGTGGATTCCTGCAACAAAGAGGAGTTGACAGGTCTGTTCTAACCATGAAGACAAGAGGAAAGACAGTCCAGAGATGGAAGATGCTGACGATGCCTTGCCATGCTACCCGGCAGCAGCTGTGCATCGCTGCAGGTTACCCAGGACCAAACAACAGAGGGTCGGACCTGCATTGTCAACATTTGTCCACCATCCAGACACCATTGCTGACATGCACACATAAGGAACATTTGGACATTGAAGCTGGGTCTCAGAACTGTTGGTCATTGAAATTGGGTCTCCAACATTTCTTGTGCTCATATGTTTATTTCTAGTCTGCAGAGGCAAGATTTTTTAAAGAAAGAAAATGTGGGAAATAAAAATAGATAACAGAGGCAAAGAAGCATGGAACAGATTGTCGAACTCTAGCAGGAAGGCAGGGGTGGTTGGGGGATGGGTTGCTGCAAGAGATCAACTGAAGGACTTGTATGCATGCATGAAAGCATAACCATAGGACACAAGACACTGGGCGGGGGGCAGGAGAGGGCATGTGCTGGGCGGTTGAGAAAGCTGGCAGGGGTCAAGGGAAAAAAGAAACATATGTACTACTATTTGTAATACTTTAAACAATAAAAAAAAAGGAAAAATAGAGGAAGAAGAAAGGTAAAATAAAAATTATGAACAACAAATATATGTCTATCAACAAGTCAATCTAAAAATCCAGTAAATTAAAAATCTGATGAACAGAATAAACTGGTGAATATAATAGCATTAGGGGCATAGAAAGGGAGTGGACTGACAATTCTCGGGGGGAAAAGGATGTGGGAGAGTGCGGGAAGAGACCGGACAAAAATCATACACCTATGGATGAGGACAGTGCGGGGGAGGGGTAAAGGCAGAGAGTGGGGTGGGAACCCAATGGAGGGGAACTATGGGGAAAAAAAGAGTAACAATTGTAATAATCTGAAAAATAAAGATTTATTAAATTAAAAAATTATGAATAAGAGTTCTTGTTTTCCATCCTGCTTACTTCTCACATTTTTAGGGGGGGGTGTTTCTGCTTTAAGAATGCATGGCCAAACCTAGGTAGCAGGACTAAAACAGGAACAATGTGTCTCTCTGCCTTTTGCATTTCCCTGACCACTGAAGATGCTGATGAGCTCCTTCAGTGCTTGTGGCCTTTTAAAAATGGGGCTTTGTGCTTTCTGCATTGGGTCCGTGCTCCCTTTCACACTCATTGTTGTGTGCGGAGTGAGGCGGAGGTGGAGGTTCTCCCCCATTTTTTCTAAGCGAATGTCCAGTGTTCCCATGCTGGTCATTCAGTAACAGCTCTTCTCCTTCTTCCTGGCACTGGCTTGGCTCCTTTGTTGAAAATAAGTGGATTGAATATGTTTGTCTTTGGAAGTCTCCACTGACCTATTTGCCCTGCCTCACTCAAGTCTTTGTCTTTTAATTGAGGATTATTGATGTAGTTTGTTGGCTCCTTCTATATGTCCTAATTTCCTTAATCGGGCCTAATCTTCCTTGTTAACAGTGAGGATAAGAAAAGCAAACAGAGCAGAGAGCTGTTGACTGACAGACTGATAGTAAGCATGCCCACAAAGCCACCAGGTGAGGCCCTGCTGCTACTCCTGAGAGTGTTTCTCTGAACTGAATTGCAGACGTCAGAAAAAAGAATCCAACAACAAGAATTTATCAACACTTTCTTACCTGTGTATGACCATGTCAGTGCCAAATAAAATAGGGCTGCCGTAGCCAAGAATTTCCTGAGCTCCCAGCTTTATCCCAATTCCTCGGCTGTCCATTCATGCCCATCTCTCACGTTTATCCTTTATGCATAGCTGGAAACTCCAGACCCCTACGAGGTAGGACAGCTAGGCCCTGTGCCATTCTGCCTGTAATTACTGCTTGTTTTGTTTACTTTATTTGCATGTGATTTTTCTAATTAAACATCATTACCAAGGAGAGGAGTATTATTAGCTTGCTAGGGCTGCCACAATGACCTCCACTGAGAGTGTAAACAACAGACACTGCTCTTTTTCTTACAGGTCTGTAGGCTGCAAGTCCAATATCAAGGTGTCAGCAGGTGCATTTCTTTGGGGGCCTCTCTCCTTGCCTTGCAGATGGCCATCCTCTCTGTCTTCACTTGTCTCTCCCTACCCAGGGCTGAGTCCACATTTCTTCTCAGAAGGCCATCAACCATTTTGGATTAGGGTCCACCCCAATGACCTTATTTTAATTTAGTTACTGCATTAAATATCCTCTCTCCAAAGGTAGTCACATTCTGAGGTACTGAGGGTTAGGGCTTAAGCAAATGAATTTTGGGGCACACAGTTCAGCTCATAACACTCTCTAATGGTCAGACATGGGCCTGTCCCATTCAGTCACCGAGTGCCCTGCTGCTCTCCTCTTTCCTGTGGCCCCAAGAATATTATCTCTTCTCTCCTCTTCTTAAGTCTTTTCCTTGTCAGCACCTCTCTGAATTCACAGCTTAATCATTGCTGTCACAGGATGTTGTTGGAGAAGGCCCTGGAGAGGACAGCACCCCGATTGACCCCAGGGCACAGGGAAGCCCCTCCCCTCCCCTGTCCTTGGAATGTGCATCACCCCGCCCACCGCGGGAGCCGTTTTCTTGGATGAGGCCTTCAGAGCAGATGTGGATGGGCCGCCTGCATGGTGCCCGTGGCTGACTCCCATTGAGGCCTCTGTATAAACTTAAGACTCCAGCCGGCAGGGCAGGGATCTAATAGCCTTCCAGCCGCTCAAGGCAAGCCTCACAAGTTCTCTGGCTTGTTAACCCTGCCACCTACCCAGCTGGAGAGGCCTGCTCTTTCTTCCATCGCTCCTCGCCCTCCGGTGCAAGTGTATGTCTGTGGTTTGTGTATGTGCCTGTGTGACAGGTTTCAAACCCACAGACATATGTAATATATCCAAACCCTTTGTACGTTTATTTTTAATGTTTCTCTTCTTTACTTAATATAATAGTTACCTTCTAATCATCTTAAGAGTTGTATATCATTTCCCCGTCATATTTGTTTTCTGATCATACTTCCTTGTTTTCTGCCCCTCCCCCACTCTCCTGCATATTGTTGCATTTCTTGAGTTTCTTTGGTTCATTTTTTTTCCATATTGGGTTTTGGAAGTTATAGATCCTATCCTATTCTTCAGTTGGTTGGCCTAATATTTTAACACATTAAAAAACCATTACTAAATTAGAGCACACATATGGGAGAAAAAGCTAAGCTATTCATAAAGGCATAATATGAAAAGCAAAAGTTTTTCAATTCCAGACTTCCCCCTCACATCTCACTCCCCAGAATAAACTACTTTTAATCATTTCTCTTTGTAAATATTTTGGTTGTTACTTCCTGTGGGAACCATGCCAGGTCCCCAGATAGTCAAGGCCAATGGCAGCACAGAGGCCTTGTTATCAATTCACCAGAATGGCCAAAGGCTGCTCTGGGCATATGACTAAATGGGATGTTCAAGGGCTCTGAGCCTGAGAGTCCAAATCAAACCAAGATACCTTTAGTGGCTGCAATTCCACCCGATACACTGTGCCCTTCAGTAGCCAAGATGATTGATGTCACTATTGGCATGAAGCCTTCTTTGTCTAAATAGTGTAAAAGTAAGCTACCGATCAGCAAGTCGGCAGGAGTGTGTGTGAAGAAGTCTGCTAGAGAGAGCAAGCAGCTGGGCAGGGGAGGCAGGAGAAACTGCTGAGCCAGGGAGGTTACTGAGGCTGTAGCTCTGAGGAAGAGCTCAGGTAATGCTGCGATGTAAGGCGGTGAGTTTTGAGGCAGCGTGCAGTTGCTCAGATACTAACCATGGGTACGGAGGTTAGTGCTACTATGTGAGAAAGGCACATTTTCACCACCCAGTGTCCGGCTGCCTGCCTATATGGATTTTGCTGTAATGACTGTTCTAGTCTGATGGTTATGTGGCCACTGGCTTCTGCAATAAAGACTCATCCTTATACACCCACAACCTCTCATGGCTTCTCCATCTGCCCTGCCGCTGAGAATTGACCTGCGTCTCTAAGTTCCCAACAGTTGCACAGTGGGCAGGGTTTGAGAAGGAACCAGCCCTAGTGTATGGAATAGGATAATTTAGAATACTCAGAGCAAGTCAGACCAGCAGAGTCATGAAGGATCTGAAACTTTCACAATTTAAATTATATATATATATTTTTTTAGTGAGTTTTTTATCTTTATTGTTCAGTTTATTAATTACATTGTTCCCCCTTTTCCCCCCTATAGCTCCCCTCCACCTGGTACCCATCCCACCCTCCGCCCTCACCCCCCTCCACTGGCCTCTCCCATAGTTGCATGATTTTTGTCCAGTCTCTTGCTGCACTTCCCACACCCCCTTTCTCCCCAAGAATTGTCAGTCCATTCCCTCTCTATATCCGTGATTCTGTTACATTCATCAGTTTATCCTGTTCATCAGATTATTAATTCACTTGATTTTTATATTCATTTGTTGATAGATGTGTATTTGTTGTTCATAATTTACACTTTTATCTTTTTCTTCTTCCTCTTCTTAAAGAATATCTTTCAGCATTGCATACAATATTGGTTTGGTGGTGATGAACTCCTTTAGCTTTTTCTTATCTGCAAAGCACTTTATCTGACCTTCAATTCTGAATGATAGCTTTGCTGGATAGAGTAATCTTGGTTGTAGATTCTTGCTATTCATCACTTTGAATATTTCTTGCCACTCCTGTCTGGCCTGCATCATTTCTGTTGAGAAATCCGCTGACAATCGTATGGGTGCTCCCTTATAGATAACTAACTGTTTTTCTCTTACTGCTTTTAATATTCTCTCTTTGTCTTTTGCTCTTGGTATTTTAATTATGATGTGCCTCGGTGTGGTCCTCTTACGGTTCCTATATATTGGGGTTCGGTGCACTTCTTGGACTCCTAAGTCAATTTCTTTCACCAGGTGTGGGAAGTTTTCTGTCACTATTTCTTCAAAGAGGTTTTCATTGTCTGCTCTCTCTCTTTTTCTGGCACCCCTATAATTCGGATGTTGGTATGCTTGAGGTTGTCCCAGAGGCCTCTTACACTATCTTCAATTTTTTGGATTCTTTTGGTTTCTTGCTTTTTCAGCTGAGTGGATTTTACCTCTTTGTATTTCAAATCTTTAACTTGGTTCTTGGGATGCTCTAGAGTACTTTTAGGTCTTTGTATAATATTTTTTTATTTCAGTCAGTGTATGCTTAATTTCTGGTTGGTCCTTTTTCATATCCTTCAGAATCTCATTCATATCCTTGTAGGACTCATTCATTTCCACATTGGTCTTGATTATTTCCTTGCAGGTCTCGTTGATATCCTTGAGGGTCTCGTTCATTTCCTTGTAGGTCTTGCTTATTTCCTTATAGGTCTCGACCTTTTCTAGGAGCCTCTTGAGAAGCCCGATAACCGTGGTTTTGAATTCCATGTCCAGTCGTTTTTTTTCCTCCATTTCTTTCACATCTGATTTCTTTCCATGTCTCTGCATGGTGGTTGCTTCCCTGAGTTGGTCAATTAGCTTTGTGTGGTAAACTTCCTACAAGGGACGGTGGGTCAGCCTCCCCAGTTACCTGAGGTGGATATGGGTTGCACAGTCTTGCTGAGGTTAAGCTCAGGTTAATCGTTGTTAGCACTTAGAGGGGTTGACCTCTAGGCCAATTGTCTGTGAAGTTCAGCTGTGCTAGGGTTGGATGGGCAGAGTCTCTGGGCCAAGCAGACAGCGTCAGCTCCACCCTATGTGGCCCCAGGGACTCTGTGCCAGGGGCAATGGCCGCCAGCACCTCTGAGAGAGAGCTGCTGCCAAGCTCCACCGGCTGTCGGGGAATTCAGACTCTCCCCAAGTGAGTCTGCACACCCAACGTCTCACCCAGAGTCATAAAAAAAAGCAGTCTGATGGTTTCCCAAATGAAAGAGCAAGTCACGAAGGCTCTCTGTGCAGACAGGCAGCTGCGTTGTTCCCAAGTTCACGTGCACTCCGCAGAAGCTCGCCTTCTCCACAAGCCGGCAGATCCCTGCAGCACCTGAGCTTCAGTGTGCCCTCCCACAGTCCAGTTTTTACCTTGTATGATAGTGGGTTCCCTGGACTTCGCCCAGAGCTGGAGAATCAGTCCAGTGGGACGTCTTTGTCTCCCCTGTTCAAGAAAACTGGCCGGTTTTCAGCTGCCCGCCCTATCCGCTGGCGCATGCTCCAAACCTCTCTCCTCGCATATCTTCAACACTGTCCTCAGCCGCTCCTCCAAGTCACAGTGTCTTCTCTTCACTTTTATTTGTGGAATTTTCACTCAGCCAGCTTTCCAGTGATTCTGGATGGTGTTTGTTCTTTTGTTAAGTTGTAGTTTAAAAATTGCTGTGTATGGCGGCAAGATAGGTATTTTACCTATGCCGCCATCTTGGTTCCTAAATAATATTTTTGTACCTTTACTTTTTAATTTACCATATGTAGACAGTATTTATTGATGCTCTATTTTGAAAATTAAGGAATGGTCTTACTTCAAATCCTATCCCAAATTTAACTATTACTTCATTAGTTGTAATTCTTGTAGCAATTATGTCTTTAAAGTAAATAGGATCTGCCGAGACCGGTTTGGTTCAATGGATAGAGCGTCGGACTGTGGACTGAAGGGTCCCGGGTTCGATTCCGGCAAAGGCATGTACCTTGGCTGCTGGCACATCCTCAGTAGGGGGCGTGCAAGAGGCAGCTGATCGATGTCTCTCTATCATCAATGTTTCTGACTTTCTATCCCTCTCCCTTCCGCTCTGTAAAAAATCAATAAAATATATTAAAAAAATAAAGTAAATAGGATATTTAAATTTTTGTTCTGTTATCTTTAGACAACAGCAGAGATTTGGAAATCAGTATTCCTACATCTTTACTTCCCTCTACCTTCTGTGCATTGCAAGGTTTATGACATTGACATTCTGCTAATAGGTTTAGTACAGAAATTGAAAATGAACAAATGCCTTTCAGTATTGGGTAATATAAATATCAGCCACAAGTGTGACTGGACTTGTGGGAAAGAAGACCCCATCTGGTTGCTAAGCCCATGTGCTTGACGTCAGTGTCTCAGGGATTGAGGTAAAATGGACTTCCTTTCCACAGAACTCTCCAGTCCCTCAAAGTCACTTCCCACCTCAGCTGGTTGTGCATTTGGACCCTAACTTTATTATACAGCTTTATTTTGGTGCTGAAATTTATAACTGCCTTCCCTTTATTTCTGCCTCCAACACCCAAGAAGTGTGTCCTCATGATTCCCTCCGATTGCGTGAGATGTCTGACTCCACTCGCTGCTGAGTGGGGTCTCCTCGTTTCCGAAGACAGCTGCCCAGAGCCCTCTGCATCCAGTTGGATGTAAACTGGTGGCTTTCTGGGCCTGCTGCACAAATGTCCTGGGGTCTCCCCTTCTTGGGTCCCTAGGCTAGCTCCATTGTAGCTTAGATACCCTGTGCTCCTCTTTTTATACTATTATTATTAGAATGAGGGCAGGTGAGCTTGATTTTCTGAACCTATGAATGTCTGAAAGATTATTTTATTACATTTTGTACATAGTCTGGCTGTTCATAGATTATACATTTTCACTTTGGAGAAAGTTCACCCCATTTTTTCTTTTATTTTAGTAGTCTCTCCCTTCTCTCTGTTCCCTTTTACTGGAATTAAGGAGAGACAATTGGCTGACCTCAGACGTTCAGTGGTTCTCAACCTTTCTAACACTGTGACCCTTTAATACAGTTCCTCAGGTTGTGCTGACCCCCAATCATACAATTATTTCCGTTGCTACTTCATAACTGTAATTTTGCTACTGTTAATGAGAATCGTTGCTGTGGAGCCTAAGACTATAGGAAAACACAGATATTTCCATTACTATTCATTAACAGTAGGAAAATTACAGTTATGAAGTAGCAACGGAAATAATTGTATGGTTGGGGGTCACCACAACCTGAGGAACTGTATTAAAGGGTCGCAGCGTTAGAAAGGTTGGGAACCACTGCTCTAGGGCCTTTTTGATTTATTCCTGGAGACTTGTAGGTGGACCTTTCAGAGTCTGTGCAAGATCAGTGGCAGATGCAACGCTGTCCCTATTTTCTCTTAGGTTATAGTGGACACGGTTTCCAGAACTCATGAATAATTACTTATTTTTTAACATGATTTTTAAAACTTTTATTTTAAAGTTACTATTTATATTCAACATTATTTTGTATTAGTTTCAGGGTTAGACAATCATATACTTTACGAAGTGTTCCACTTGATATTTCAAGTGCCCACCTGACACATGCTTAGTTATTACAATATTATTCTATATAATAAAAGCCTAATACGCTAAATGTCTGGTCATGTGGCCAACCAATCGAAGCATAATATGCAAATGATATGCTAAGGCCACTCAACTGCTCGCTATGATGTGCACTGACCATCATGGGACAGAAACTCTGACCAGAAGGCTAGCTTGCTGCTGGGGTCCAGCCCATCAGGACTGAGTGAGATGGGCGGGACATACCCTGGAGCCCTCCTGCGGTTCCTCCCTGGGTGGCCAACATCCTTCCCTGACCTGAACTTGCACTAGTGGGGTCCCTCAGCCTGGCCTGAGCCCTTTTGCAATCTGGGATCCCTTGGGGGATGTTGGAAAGCTGGTTTTGGCTCGATCCCGCTCAACACAGGAGCTGCCCCCTGATGGTCAGTGTGCTCCCATAGGGGGAGCACCGCTCAGCCAGAAGCCAGGCTCACAGTTGGTGAGGGCAGTGGTGGTGGTGGGAGCCTTTCCTGTCTCTGCGGCAGCGCTAAAGATATCCAACTGCCGGTTTAGACCTGCTGAGTGCATGCTGGACTTTGAGAGGGTGCAGCGACACCCCCCACCCACTGTGCATGAATTTTGTGCACTGGGCCTCTAATTGACTATATTCCCTATGCTATATTTTATATACCCATGACTGTACCGTAACAAGCAATTTGTACTCCTTAATCTCTTCATCTTTTTTACCTAATCCCAACCCCCTCTCCTCTGCATCAAGCATCAGTATTCTTTACATCTATGAGTCTGTTTCTATTTCATTTGTTCGCTTATTTTGTTCTTTAGTCTTCATATAAAAATGATACCATATGGTATTTGTCTTTCTCTGTCTGATTTACCTCATTTAGCATAATGACCTCCAGTCCACCTATGTTATTGCAAATGGTAAGATTCCATTCTTTTTTATGGTTGAATAATATTACATTGTGTAAAGTACCACCACTTTTTTATCCACTCACTTATTGGACACTTGGGTTGCTTCCATTGTAAACAATGCTGCAATGAACATAGTGGTGCATATGTTCTTTTGAATTAGTCTTTTGGGTTTCTTAGGATATATTCCCAGAAGTGGGATCACTAGGTCAAAAGGCAATTCTATTTTTAATTTGTTAAGGTAACTCCATACTGCTTTCCACAGTGGCTGCACCAGTCTGCATTCCCACCAGCGGTGCATGAAGGTTCCCTTTTCTCCGCATTCTCACCAGTACTTGCTTGTTAGTTTATTGATGATAGTTATTCTGACAGGCGTGAGGTGATAGCTCTTTATGAGTTTAATTTGCACCTCTCTGATGATTAGTGATGCTGAGCATCTTTTCATATGTCTACTAGCCATCTGTATGTTCTCTTTGGAGAAATAATATCATCAGACTTCTAAACATAATCAGAAGAGAGAGAAGCGATGTCTATAAACTACTGAGGGAAATTATGTGGAATGGAGACTTTCCCTAGTCCAATTTATTAAAGAAAACTACTCAGGTCCTCTGCCCACTTTTCTTTTCTTTTTAAAAACAAGATTCTTATTGATTTTTAGAGAGAGAGGATGGGAGAGGGAGAGAAACGTTGACGTGATCATTGATTGTCTGCCTTTTGCACGCTTCCTGTTGGATTGAAGCCCCAAGCCAGGGCATGTGCCCCAATCGATAATGGGGCCAGCAGTCTTCCAGTGTGCACCCAACCGACTGGGCCACGCTGGCCAGGGCTGCCCACTTTTCAAGTGGGTTATTATTTTGTGTGTCTGTGTGTGTTGAGTTGGATTAGCGCTTTAGAAATTTTGGATATTAACCCCTTATCAGATGTGTCATTGGTGAACATGTTCTTTCATTCTGCATGTGTTTTTGTTGTTGTTGATGGTTTCATTTGCTGTGCAAAAACTTTGTAGTTTGATGTAGTCTCATTTGTTTATTTTTCTTTTGTTTCCCTTGCTCAAGGTGATATACAGAAAAATATTGTTACAAAAGAATTCAGAGTTTACTGCCTATTAACATAATTTTTAATGCATGTGATTTCTTATTGAATATTTCTGAGACTATTAATTATACCGTTTTAACATTAAAATATATTTTTATTTATTTCAGAGGGGAAGGGAGAGAGAGAGAGAAACATCAGTGATGAAAATCATCAATCAGCTGCCTCCTGCACACCCCCCAATGGGGATCCAGGTGCAACCAGGGCATGTGCCCTCACAATAAATCAAAACTGGGACCTTTGTTTCACAGGCCAACACTATCCACTCAGGCAAACTAGCCAGTGCTTAACCTTGTTGTTTTGATTCCTCAATTACCTGTACTTTTGTGGGGTTAATTTTTTTCTCTCATGAATTGGGGCCTTTTTTCATAGCACTATCTCTCTCATACAGGTTGGACTAGGGCAGTAATGGGCAACCTTTTGAGCTTGGTGTGTCAAAATTCGCCAAAAAACTGAGCATAACTCGGGTGGTTTGTCACTTGGAGGAAAAAACCCCATAATTTTGTGATATTTATAGTTTAAATAACAAAAATGTATGATTGTAATATATAACTGTATTTAATAAACCAAAAACTAATTATTTAACTTACCTACTTAGTGACTTTTTTGCTCATCTGTCAGTCAGTTTCTTTTGTTGGTCTTGACATTATTTATCTTGTGGGGAGTGCCGTGAACTAAGATAAGTGAGGGGAAGGGGGAATTCTTTAACTAACCTGCCTATTAGTAACTTTTTTGTTGCTGCATTTCATTGGCTAAACCTTCAATTGAAGGTTGGTATTTTGTACACTTCAAGCCCAAGCAAGCACTACTAACTTCATCTGTCAATCTGTTTTCTTGGTTTTGATATTATTTAACGCTGAGAATAAAGTCTCACAAAAGTACGTAGAGGGAAAAATTGTGAGTAAAGCCATTGCTATATTTTTCAGGGTGCTAAATGTGTCAGGTAATCGGTTCCAGGCACTCCAAATTTCCTGTTCATAGTGGCACTCCTCTTGATTCTCCAAGTGGCACCTTTCCAGATTCTCACGCTTTGACCTCAAGTCGACAAACACCTGAGCCCAAATGCTGTCTTGTAATTCTGCAAGTTGCATCTCCAGATCATCAATTTGCATTCATTGGAAACCATTTAATTCCAAACTACTGTAGACTACTATATCAGAATACTGAATTATTTTATGGTCTGTTCTAGGCCTCTAAATTGATGAAATCTGTCACTGAACTGGTCAAGTAACAGGTCTAAAACATGCTGGTACTTTATATGCAAGGGCTCCATTTCATTTTGAACAGTTGTACTGGCCTTCTCAAAGTACTGTACTGTACTTTGTTAATAAGGAAAATACTTATAGGTTTTAGTTTCTACATCTCACTTGAAAATTTTAAGTTTACTTTCAAAAGCTTTTAAGTTTCCAAACATAACATCAATACTTTTGCCAAAACCTTTTAACAGTTTTGGCAAAAGTATTGATGTTCAGTTCAGTTCATTAATATGAACAGAGAGATCTGTAAAAAATAACAGGGTGTTGACCCAGTTCATTGAGCTGAGAGAAGTTTCCCAGATCCTTATCTTCAAGAAATACTTTAATTTCTTCAAAGCACTCCACAAAGCGCTTAATAACTTTGTCTCTGCTCAGCCATCTTACATTACTGTACATCAGCAGTCCACTGTAGGTGGAATCAACCTTCAGTAAAAGTGAAGAAAATTCTCCCTTGTGAAGGGGGTGAGCAGCTATTAAATTAACTATTTTCGTAACAACTGACATTAAGTCGTTTAAGTTGGTGAATCCTGCCTTGGAACATAAAACCTCCTGATGGATAATACAATGAAAAGACACAATTGGATGTCCAATAGCTTCTGTAGACCATTTGACAAATCTGACCCCCCCCACCATGTTTGGTGCCCCATCTGTCGTCACTACACAACTTTAGAGATATCAATGCTTAGGTCATGGAATGTTTGTATAACAACCTTACATATTTCAATTCCTTATGTACTTGTTGGCACTGATACTAACTTTATCAACTCTTCTCTCACTGTGAGACTATCAGAATATCGACCAATAATGGCCAACTGAGCATGTGATGTGACATCAGTAGTTTCATCAAGAGAGATTGGAAAATATTTACAATTACTTATGTCTCTCTTTAATTGATGTTGTATGTTTGTGTTCAGTCTCATTATTCGGTCTTTTCTGATATTTCTACTGAGTGGTAACTCAGATATTCTCTGAATAATTGCATATTTATTCTGCATATTGTGAAATAGAACTGGTGCACATCTTAGGAGAGTTTCTTTAATAAATTCTCCCTCACTGAGTGCTTTTCCATGCTGAGCTATGGAGTGAGCCATGCTCAAACTTACAGATGTTAAATTTGTAGAGACTTTTATAAATTTCAGGATGGAATTACATTGGCCCTTATAAAGATGTAGCTGCCTGAAAATGTATTCCTTCCTTTCATCCTCATTAAACAAAAATATTTTATTGACTTTATTACAGAGAGGAAGGGAGAGGATAGAAAGTCAGAAACATCGATGAGAGTTTCTCGATCAGCTGCCTCTTGCACACCCCCTACTGGGCATGTGCCCGCAGCCAAGGTACATGCCTTGACCGGAATCGAATCCGGGACCTTTCAGTCTGCAGGCCGATGCTCTATCCACTGAGCCAAACTGGTTTCGGCCTCATTTTTTTTTTCAAGAGCTGGGAATGATTAGTTTCAAAATGTCTATTTATATTCCACGTTCTGCTTACTACTGTTTCAGTACGTAGCATGCAAAAAGATCTGCCATTTTGAAAGGGTCAGCTACTGCTACTACCACTTTCTTTACTTAACCTTGGTTTTTTATTTTTTGAGTTCTCCATCAGGGGGGCAGTGACAGAAGATAGAATTATAGATAGCCTGTTAGCCCTGCAGGCAATTAGGGGTTAACTAGCCTAACTGATCACAAGATGGCACATGTAACTTTCTTTTAGGAAAGGGCAGGGTTAATAAGCAGAGATAGGGGTTAATAAGGATGCACAACAGTAATAGTGGTGAAATGGAGTCTGCACTATGCTGCAAAATGACGTTCCTTCTATAAATTAAGATGGCTGCCACTATTTCTAATGGCAGGAAATGGCACCCATAGCACAGGCCCTCGCCTCTCCCAGCCTCCCCTTCACTTATCTCAGTAATGATGGTCAATTAGAAATCCATGACACCCCAGAACAGTAGATTGGATGATGGTTGCTGTGGTTATGTGGTTGCTGGTAATGGCGATCACAGGGCTCCCAGAGATGCGTCCCCCATGGCATTCCGCTGCTTCCTGCTCCGCAGGCCAGAAGTGAGGTCAAAGATCCTCCAATGATGTAATCGGAAGTCCCAGAAGTAGATACTCTGTGCTGAAGTTCTGTTGTTTTGGCCTACAGACCTCCACCACAGAGTGTCTAAACTACACTACAGCAAATGTTTCATCCTCAGCTATTGCACCTGGTCATGCAGTAGCCGAGGATGAAATGTCCTTCTCAGCATGCAGCCCCATATTTCTCTGTATGCGTCCGCAAGTGGCCTCGTATCATCGAAAATGGCTGTGTGTCAGTGCTGACACGCGTGTCATAGATTTGCCATCACAGGACTAGGGCAAGAAGCCTGATGAGATTGTGATTATTTTCCCCTCTATAGATAACTTGTTATACATTTTAAATTTTTTTCTTGGAGCTTAGTTATTATTATTATTTTTTTATAAATTAAAAGATAAGCATGCTTTTAGGAATCACCTAATATTTGGGAAATTATTTAAAAGTACGTGATAGTTTGAGTAAAATAGAAACACATAAGGAAATAGGAAATATATAAAAGAAAGACTTTAAAATAAGTATAACTTATATGTAAAGAGTTATTAGACAGGAAATAACATTCACAAAACATTCCACAGACTGATATGAAAAAGAACCACTGAAGATCTTAAAATGAGCGCACTGATATAAGAAACTTGAGATACATTAAATCAAAGAAAATACACTATGTAGCATAAAATCTGTGATGATTTGTCTCAGCATGCAGCATAAAAGGACAATGAAAATGAAAGAAAATAAATTAAAAGAGAAGTTAAGTATTTGGAAGACAATTTAATCAGTACATTAAAATTTGTGAGGGGAAAATAATTTTGAACCGGGAATTTTATGTTCAGCTAAATTAGCAGTCAAATATGAGTTTCTCTAAATTTCATTCTTCAATAGATGGAATCAAGGCTCTTTAGATAAATGACTCCTTCCAAGATAAGAACAGGAGGGCACCATGTTGGCCTGGAATGTCCTGTGCCAGGAAGCACAGAAGTGCTCCAACGGAGGGAGTAGGTGAGAAGGACCCAGAGCCACTAAGGGCCCCCACTGGCCCCATCTGGGTAAATCACCCCCACTGGCCCCATCTGGGTAAATCACCCCCATTGGCCCCATCTGGGTAAATCAATCAATGGGGAGGAGGGAGGCCTTTGATTAGAGGAGAACTCCAGCTAGTAAGTGCACAAGCAGTTAGGGAAGAGAAAACCACCGGACAGTGGCCCCGAGATCTCTGTTTAGCATCCACAGGTGCTAAACAAGTAAGTAAATGAGTGATGAGAAATAGAACATTCATGGGATCTCAGACTATCTCCCAAAGAGAAAGGTATTGTGTACAAAAAGCAAAATAGGAACTTCACAGTGAAGAAACTTGGCAGGCATTACCTTAGCCTGGTGATATTGTCTGTTTTCTTCACCACTGTATGTTAAGCGGCTCAGTGATTGAGCATTGACCTGTGAACCAGGAGGTCATGGTTAGATTCCCCGTCAGGGCACATGTAGGTGGTGTGCAGGAGGCAGCTGATCAATTATTCTCATCATTGATATTCCTATCTCTTTCTCCCTCTCCCTTCCTCTCTGAAATCAAATCAATAAAGATATATTTTAGAAATGTTTAAAAAACTAATGTAGGGCACAGAGTAGGTGTCAATTCATAGTTTTGACTGAATAGCCACATTCATGCCTACAAGTTCAACTTTGTTACTTGTGGTTATACACTGTACAGCCTTACTTACGTATGGTCTGCGACTCCGCATTGTAGGGGTTTTCTCTCTTTTCCACATCCAGCGTGGAAAGAGAGTGGGTCCAGTTTCTGAGAGGAGCTGGGGATTGAGAAATAAAAGAAAGAATAGAGGACACAGAAATAGAAATAAAAAGCTGAGGCCAGGCTGAATCTCTGTTCTCTCTGATGGAGAGACAGGATTCTAAATCCAACAGCAGCATGTTTATTTATACCAAAATACAAAGGGGTTTCTCCTGAAAAAACTTAGGATCAAAGGAGCTTAAGTAAGCCCAGGTCCTACTCATTCTCTCATTCCTGGGGCTAGGCTGAATTTACATTTCAAGGCCCTCTCCCCAACACCTGGAGCAAAGTTAAGAGTCAGAACCGATAAGGCATCCAGCCTTTTTGGAGGATGTGTTTCCAAGACATGGCTCTGCCTGATGCCTCAGAATCAGCTGACAATGATTTAAAGAATGCTCAGGTGCCTTCCCTGGGGGCCCTCTACACTGAGTGATCTGCCATGGGCTAAGAAACCGAATGGGTGGTTACTGCAGTTGTGTTACTGTTTAATTCTTATAGTTTCTGTGTTTTTTTAATGTTTTTAAAAATACATTTTTATTCATTTCAGAGAGAAAGATAGAAATATTAGTGATGAGAGAGAATGTTTGATCAGCTTTAAAAAAATTAATAAATCTTTATTGTTCATATTATTACAATGTTGCTCTTTTTCTCCCCCCTTAACTACCCTCCACCTCCCATACCCAACCCATCCTCTGCCCTTACCTCCCTTCTACTGTCCTCATCCATAGGTGTACACATTTTGTCGTCTCTTCCTACACCTCCCACACCAATTTCCCCCTGAGAATTGTTAGTCAACTCCCTTTCTATGCCCCTGATTCTATTATATTCACCAGTTTATTCTGTTCATCAGATTTTTAATTCACTTGATTTTTAGATTCACTTGTTGATAGATGTGTATTTGTTGTTCATAATTTTTATCTTTACTTTTTCTTCTTCCTCTTCTTAAAGAATATCTTTCAGCATTTCATATAATACTGGTTTGATGTTGATGAACTCCTTTAGCTTTTTCTTATCTGTGAAGCACTTTATCTGACCTTCAAGTCTGAATGATAGCTTTGTTAGGTAGAGTAATCTTGGTTGTAGGCTCTTGTTATTCATCACTTTGAATATTTCTTGCCATTCCTGTCTGGCCTGCATAGTTTCTGTTGATAAATCAGCTGACAATCATATGGGTGCTCCCTTGTAGGTAACTGTTTTTCTCTTGCTGCTTTTAATATTCCCTCTTTGTCTTTTGCTCTTGGCATTTTAATTATGATGTGTCTTGGTGTGGTCCTCTTTGGATTTCTTTTGTTTGGGGTTTGGTGTGCTTCCTGGACTTTTAAGTCTATTTCTTTCACCAGATGGGGGAAGTTTTCGGTCACTATTTCTTCAAATAGATTTTCAGTATCTTGCTCTCTCTCTTCTGGTACCCCCATAATTCGTATGTTGGTATGCTTGAAGTTGTCCCAGAGGCTCTTTACCCTATCTTCAATTTTTTTGGATTCTTTTTGCTTTTCTGGCTGAGTGATTTTTGCTTCTTTGTATTTCCAATCTTTGACTTGATTCTTGTGGTCCTGTGGTCTGCTTTTAGGTCTCTGTATAATGTTTTTTATTTCAGTCAGTGAATGCTTAATTTCTAGTTGGTCCTTTTTTATATCCTCCAGAGTCTCGCTCATAACCTCGAGGGTCTTGTTCATATCCTTGAGGGTCTTGCTGATATACTCAAGGGTCTCGTTAAGTTTATCGGCCTTTTCTAGGAGCCTCTTGAAAAACCTTATAACCATGGTTGTGAAGTCTATGTGCAGTCATTTTGTTTTCCTCCATTTCTTTCACATGTGATCTGTTACCTTGTCTTCGCATTTTGGCTGCTTTCCTGAGTTGGTCCAGTAGATATGTGTGGTAGGTGTCCTTTAGGGGACAGTGGCTCAGCTTCCCCAGTTACCTGAGGTGGATACTCTTGGTGCACCCCTTTGTGGGCAGCGCTGTCTTGTTGTAGTTAAGCCTAGATTGTTGTTGGTATCGCTGGGAGGGGTTGACCTCCAGGCCAATGGGCTGTGAGGATCAGCTGTGTTTATGCTGTGAGTGCCTCTGTGTTCAGCCTGGATGGGGTGGACTCTCCGGGCTGAGCAGGCAGCCTTGGTTTCCAGTTAGCCTGGCCTTAAACAGCTCCCAGGTCTCTGTGACTTGTGGCAATGGCTGCATGCACCTCTGAGAGAAAGCTGCTTGGAGCTCTGCCCACTGCCGGACAGTCCAGTTTCTCCCCAAATGAGTGTGGACACTCAAAGACTCACCCGGAACAGGAAAACAAAGCAGTCCGGTGATTTTTTTCCCCTCACAAATGATAGAGCCAGCCACGAATCCTCTCTGAGAGTTTGCGCACCTCTGCAGCATCCGAGTTTCGGTGTGCTTCCTCCTTTCTGTCCAGTTTCAACCCGTATGAGTCTAGGTTCCCCAAGGCTCGCCTGGAACCGGGGCTCACTCAGTGCCTTTGTCTCCCTCTCAGTTCGAGAAAACCAGCTGGGTTTGCAGCTGCCCACCCTCTCTGCTCATGTGCAGCTCCGAACCTCTGACTCCACGTGTATCCTCTGACTCCGTGCATATCCACAACTCTGTCCTCTGCAGCTCCTCTGAGTCACAGTGTCCTTTTACTTTCCTTCTATTTGGGTAATGTCCACTCAGCCAGCTCTCTGGTGGTTCTGGATACTGTCCGTTCTGTCCTTAGTTGTAGTTTTGTAATTGTTGTATAGGGCAGCAGTGTGGGTGTTTACCTATGCTGCCATCTTGGTTCCTCCGTTTCTGTGTTTTTTGCAGCAAGCATTCTGAGGACATGATATTTGCTGTACAGGCATTTAACTGGCTGAACCTGCAGGTAGGTTATACTTTGTTTTCATGAGCACAAGCCCCTTCTCTTAGTTTAATGCTTTCTTCTTTTGTTAGAATCTAATCTCACAATTATAGGTGGCTCATGCTTTCTTATGTGGTCTGTGCTATTTGTGTGTGTGCTGTAATTGATTATTTGTTTATTTCAGACAGTAAGTTCCCCTAAGCCTTTGCCTTTTTTTACGCTGTTACCTTCAGCATTCCCAAGGCGTGACTATCGGGGATGGTTTCCACTTGCTCCCACACAATGGTTTTCTCTTCATTTCTCCACCTGTCCCACTCCTACTTCACCCTCGAGCTGGTCCCGGTTCCCCAGGTGGTTGCACACTCTCTCCTCTGGGTACATATAGTACTTTGTGTGTGTTTTTTACCATAAGCAGCCTTTACCAGACTTAGCAGGTTCTATTGTAATGAATTCTTTAATACAGATGCTTCATTGTCTGTGTCTGAAATTGCCTGCAGTCAAGGGTCTGGCAGGCTGGCTGCAGGCTTCTCCCTGTGACTCCTGCCAGTTTCTTCACTAGAGTTAAGGCAGAGCTTGGTATTTCCTCACACCCCCTGAACAAGGTGAGCAGTGCAGCGCTTACAGAGAATTCTGTAGGGGGTGATGCTGAATGCAGACCCCTCACTGGAGCTCCCAGAGTGGCAGGCTCTGCACTGCCCCTTTCCTCACCTTCCCTGAGAACAGCCCTCTCCTCCTGTTTCTGATCAGAAAGGTTAGGCCTCTCCAGTGTTTATATTCAAACTTGCAAACCACCGCCAGTTATCAGTACTGCCCTCATGGTTGCCAGGGACCAGCAGAGAAGGAGAAAGACTTTGCTGAACAAAACGGCCTTTGTTTTCAGAGTGGGTGTCACAAATGATTTTCTCTTTAGAGGGGTCATGTTGTCATTTGGTGGCTTGTCACAGTGTACCGTGCTTCCAAGTGAGGCTGCATTTCCTGTTCATACGACTTCAGGACCCCTCAGAGATGGGGCTACAATGCTGAGCCTTTGCCTTCCCCATTTGTAGGCAGTGGGTGGTGGTGTTGGGGGGTGGCAGCGGCCTGGGAACTGGGACCTGTTTCTGCAGGTGGTGCTTATAGGTGCTGATCTAAAAGGGAACAGCAGATGGCAGCCGGTGCCCAGCAATGGCTCCTCTCCGCAGGCGCCAGCCGCCCCGGAATGTGCTGGCCTGGGATTAGGATAAAAGGCAGGTAGATTCTACTAACATGGGAATCTGAGAGTGCGGCTCAGTATAGCTATTTGTTTTTGCTACACATATTTCTTTAAGACTATTGTTTTGAAGGAAATACACACTTGGTTAAAAAACACACACATTAGAACTGTTTACAAAAGACTCCTTATAATGGCCCACAACGCCCTGCACAGCCTGGTCCCTTCATCTCTCTGCCTGGAACCCCACCCTTTGCCCTGCTGTTCCCTCTCTAAGGGAGCCTCTCCCCCCTCGCTGTCCACGAGGTTCCTCCCCCACCCCCAGACCTCTATTCAAACACCACCTTCTTGTGGAGATCTTGTCTGGCGGCCTCAGCGCGACATCCCGCTCCGCACGCCCTGTCCTCAGTGCTGCACATGATTGCACATGATTACTTTTCTCCAGAGCAGTGTTATTTGTGGTCATTTTAACTTGTTTGTTGCTTAGCCCTAGAGTGCAAGCTTCATGCCGGCAGGAACAATTTCATCTCCCCCCACCCCCACTTGGTTACATCATCAGTGCCCAGAGCAATCCTATCATGTGACAGTATGGCCTTAATAGATGTTTGTTGAATGAAGCTACATTACAGCTCTACTTCCGAAAGGCACTGACCCTTATGACCAGGTGATGAAATGAATGGGCATCTTTTATTAGCTCATGATGGGATCCTGGGTTTGGCTGGGCTCAGCTGGCTGGCTTTTCTGGTGCAGGCCAGGTCTCTGCTGAGCTGGCTCATGTCTGTCTGTTGTCTCTACGCAGTCCACTGAGGCCCCTGCATATCCCTCCAGTGGCCTCTCTTAATATAGCAGGCTGGCTGGGCTCACCACAGAGTGGTCTCAGACTCCCAAGCATAAGAGGCGAGTCCCCATGCACAAGTGCTAGTGAAACCTGTGGGTGTCAAAAAGGCTAGCATCCCTTCGGCTTAAGCAGGTCACAGGACTAGCCCATATTCATGCTGGAGGAAGTACAAAGTCACATCGAAGGGGGAAGAAAAAATTATCTGGCAAAAAAGGGGGGCAAGGAAAAGAAGATTCAGGCTGTTTTACAATCTATCACAATAAATGTGATTTGCAGCATCATTTACATCCCCAAGATTTGGAAGCAGCCCCAGAGTCCATCAATAGCAGATGAGCGGATAAAAAAGCTGTGGTATATTTACACAATGGAATACTCCTCGGCTGTAGAGAAGAAGGAAATCTTACCTTTTGCAACAGAATGGATGGACCTGGAGAGCTTTATGCTCAGTGAAATAAGCCAGTCAGAGAGAGACAAATACCACAGGATCTCACTCATATGTGGAATCTAATGAACAACATAAACTAAGAAGCAAAATAGAGACAGACTCATAAATAGAGACTAGGCAGACAGCTGTTGGGGGTGGGGTTTGGGAGTTGGTTGGAGGTGGCGGGAGGGATTAAGTGAAAGAGGGGAAAAATAAAAAACTCGTAGTCATAGACAATAGTGTGGTGATTGCTAGGGTAGAGGTTGGGAGAGGTAGGAGAAAGTAAAGGGAATTAAATGGTGGTGGGTGGAGACTTGACTTGGGGTGGTGAACACAGAATATGGGTGTACAGATGGCATGTTGTAGAATTGTGCACTTGAAACCTGTATGATCTTGCTAACCCATATCACCCTGATAAATTCCATAAAAAAGAAAAGAGAAAAGAAAAGGGGAAGAGAAGATTTGGGCCATTTTGTAATCTAGCACAATAAATATAATTTAATTGCCCTTTAAAGAGGTAAAATCTCACCAATAACATGGTGAGGTACCTGTTTCTCCACCCCCATTATGAACTCTGTACCAGTTTAAAAAACCTTCACTAATCAGGTCGATGAGAAGTAGTATCTGATTTGCTCGGAGAATTTAATAGACTTCCCCAGTGAAGGCAATGCAGGCTCCTGCTGGTTCCCAGTGGGCGGGTGACCAGCCCTAACCTTGACTCTGGGCTGGCCTCGTGACTTGGTTTGACCAATGGCATGTTAGTAGAGATAATGAAAGTAGAGGCTTAGAAAGTCTCTGTGTTTGCTGTCCCCGTGTCCCTGTCGCTGCCAGGAGGACACACCGGGAGAGTGTGCTGCAGGGTGAGGGGCACCTGGAGCAGAGTTGAACCCACTGGCAGAGGCCATTCCAGATCAGCAGATTGTCAGCACCCAGACTCATGCGTGAGCCCAACCAAGATCAGCAAGCCACCTGGTGGACCCTCAGCTGACCTCAGGTGTATGTGTTAATTGTTCCCAACTCACTGGTCTCCCCAGGGGACCTATGAGTTTAGAGCAAAGAACTCTGGGGCCCCACAACCCCAGGTGACAGAGGAGCCCCCTTCATTCCCAGGGTCTCCAGGCCCAGGGAGGCAGGGGCTGTGCCTGGCCTGTGGGTGGGGCACTGTGGAGGAGCGCTCTGCCACACTGGCCATCCTTTCCTGGCCTCCGAGCTGCCGCAGCTCTGGAGAGCTCTGCTGGTGCAGAGGCTCTTTGGCTGGGTTAGAGGAATCGCCATCCTTGTCGACAAGCTGCCCGGAGCCCGAGCCTGTCGTCTGATGGAAAGGGTCATGAATGGTGGGAGAGGCTGCCGCCGCTGCTACCCAGAGCTGCCTGAGATGATGGATGGGAGGCCTGGCAGGCTGGAAAGGATGGAGATATGTTTCCAGGGGCGGGCCTTTTCCTCCCAGGGCACGGGGCTAGTGGAAACACGGTCAGAATAAAGCGCGTTACATCTCTCTCTCTCTCTTTCCCTCTGATGAGAAAGAACTAAGCCCAGGGCAGGATAGACTAAGGAACTGTACAGAGCCACAGAGGTCCTCTGAAAACTCTCCCCTTGGATTTTAATCTCTTTATGGGACAGTGACCTCTTTGAGAATCTGATGAAAGCTATGGGTCCATTCCCCAGGGAAAGCACTCACGAACACATGTTTACTTAAGATGTCAGGACATTGCTAGTGCCTCTGAAGCCCAGACCTGGGACCCAGGAGAGAGAGAAGGAGAGACAGAAGGCAAGGGAGACACGGACTGGGCGGGGGCGGGGGTGGGGGGGGTGGGGAGAGGAAGGTGGCAGCAAGAAACGCAGAGTCTGGAAAAAGATGTGTTGAGGAGTTTGAACCAAAGATTGCTCTGGCCCTAAATATTTCCCTCTGAACTCCTACTTCTCCCTGAAACCTGTTCTCTTGGCCAGTGAGATGGCACTGGGAGTGCTGTCTGCAGGTGCCCCTTTTAGTCAGCTCTGTGTGTTTGAGTCTGTTCATGCTCACATATTGATCTGTTTATTCACCGGAACTGCCAGGCAGTACCCTATAGTGTGAATACACTGTGTTTTATTTATCCATTCCCTGAAAACAGACAATTCAGTTCCCTTCTCTCCTGTTCCCAACAGGAAGTGTCCTTGTCTGACTCTCCTCGGACAGTGACAGGAGGATCCCTCGATGGGGAAGTGCTGGGTGATGGGTGTGAGCAGTTCTAAGGTTTCTAAACCCATCCCTTGCTCTCCGACTCATCATTCCATTTACACCCCCACCAGCAATGCCCGAGGGTATGTCCCCACATGCTTCAATGCTTGTTTTTTGACTTTTATATTTTTAGGACTAATTTGATGGATATGAAATTATACAATTTAATTTGTATTTCATTTGCATCTTTTTACTTCTAGCATTTCTGGGCCTCTTCTGAAAATTACCTATTCAGATTCTTTGTCCATTTCCTCCTCCGTGTGTTGAAGGCTCAGTCCTTCTAGGTCTTGTGTTGGGTGCTTTTAATTTGGTGGCAGTCTGACCTCCTGGAAATCTGTTTAAAAGGTGAGGAGGAGGCACTAGTGTGACACAAGGAAACGTCTGCGTTTGAACTTAGGGTTTCAGCCTGAGTCCTGGCTCTGATGCCCACTGGCTGTATGCGTTTGGGAAAGCTTCTTAAACCTCTGAGCCTTGGTTTCCTTACTTGTGGGACGGAGGTAACGGCCTCTGCCTCACAGAGATATTAAATGCGCTGCTATCCATGAGTGATCAATAGGGGTGGAGTTGAAGAGCCCAGCTGAAATCGTCTCCATGCCCAGATGCCTTCCAATGTGGCTCTGAACCAGCCTGGGGCACAGCCTCCCAGGAGGAATTCCGAGATCGCCATGGGGCAAACCGAGGTTGCATAGGCTGGCCCTGGGCCTGCCAGGCAGTCCTAGAGCTGGCATGTGGCTCTGGAGGCTCATGGACTGCTCAAGGGACACCTCTACCTTCTCCGCCACTTCCAGGGGAGCCACATTGGGCCTTTGCTAACGTCTACCTCAGAACAGGGCTGTGGAGTGCACCACCGCTCTCTACACTTTCCTCCCATGTCCACCAGGGGAGCCAAAGTGATGGGAATTCTACATAATAAAGAGCTGATATGCAAATGGTCAGCACACCCTCACATCATCATGCCATCACACCGTGACTGCTCAGACACTCATGAGTAGGGAGAGAGGAATGGGGACCAGCTAGGCCCAAATGAGCTCATGATAGAGTAATGGGGACCAGCCAGGTTGTGGTCCTAGAGAGGGACCAGCCACATGCCCCACGGTCCCGGGTGCCAGTGGCTGGACCTGCATCCTGGGAGAGGGACAAGCCGCCCACCCTGCGGTCTCAGGTCCTGGACGCCTGCGGCCAGCCAGAGGGACGGAAGCCCAGATTCTGTGTGCCTGTGACCCGGCCAGAAGAGGTAATCCTGGGTCCCGAGTGCAGGGCTAGGCAGAGGTGGTTAGGGGCAATCAGGCTGGTAGAGGAGCAGTTAGGGGTGATCAGCCAGGCAGGCGGACCAGTGGTTAGGAGCCAGTGGTTCCGGATTATGAGAGGCAGTCAGCCATCCCCCAAGGGGTCCCGGATTGGAGAGGGTGCAGGCCGGCTGAGGGTCCCCCCTCTCCCATGCACAAATTTCATGCACTGGGCCTCTAATTAATAATAACGACAAAACCAACAACAGCTAACCTTTTTGAATGCTAACTGAGGGCATGCATAGAAAGCACTTAGAAAGCACTAGGTATGTGTTAGCTATTATTATTATTACTAGAGGCCCGGTAATTCATGCATGTGGGGGCCCTTAGCCCAGCCTGCACTCTCTCCAATCTGGGACCCCCCGAGGGATGGATCTGGGCTAAAGGGTGGTCGGACATCCTTCTCACAATCCAGGACTGTTGGCTCCAAACTGCTCACCTGCCTGCCTCCCAGATTGCCCCTAACTGCTTCTGCCTACCAGCCTGATCACCTGCTAACCACTACCTTGCCGGCCTAATTAATGTCTAACTGCTCCCCTGCTAGCCTGTTTGCTCCCAACTTCCTTCCTCTGCCAGCCTGGTCACCCCTAACTGCCCTCCCCTGCAGGCTTGATCACCCCCAAATGCCCTCCCTTGGAGGCCTGGTCCCTCCCAACTGCTCTCCCCTGCTGGCCTGATAGCCCACAACTGCCCTCCCTTGAAGGGCCTGGAACTGCCCAACGGCCCTCCCCTGCTGGCCATCTTATGGTAGCCATCTTGTGACCACATGGGGGCAGGATCTTTGACCACATGGAGGCAGCCCTCTTGTGTGTTGGAGTGATGGTCAATCTGCAAATTACTCTTTTATTAGATAGGATAGAGGCCTGGTGCATGGGTGGGGGCCAGCTGGTTTGCCCTGAAGAGTGTCCCAGGATCAGGGTGGGGTTCCCTTGGGGTGAGGG
The DNA here is from genome assembly GCA_027563665.1 of Antrozous pallidus. Lineage (NCBI taxonomy): Eukaryota > Metazoa > Chordata > Mammalia > Chiroptera > Vespertilionidae > Antrozous > Antrozous pallidus. The sequence continues at coordinate 115,929,352 of CM050512.1, read as the reverse complement.
GTGGCTTGGGTGAGGGGCCTGTGGAGGTTTGCAGGCTGGCCACGTGCCCCCTCCTCGACCTAAGCAGAGGCCCTGGTATCTGAGATTAATCTATGTCTACAATTGAAACTTTGTAGCCTGGAGCAGAGCCAAGCCTTCTGCTCACTCCATGGTGGCAGCCATTTCTGTTTGAAACATTGTAGCCTAGAGTGGAGGCCTAGGCCAGCAATGGCAGTCGGAAAGCTTGGCTTCCTCCATTGCCAGGGAAACCCAAGCCTCTGTTCTCTCCAGCTCAGTGGCTGCCGCCATTTCTGTATCTTTTATAACTGAAACTTTGTAGCATTGAGTGGAGGCTTAGGCAGGCAACGGCAGGCAGAATGCATGGCTTCCTCTGTTGCCAGGGAAACCCAAGCCTTCCTCCTGTTCTCAGTAGCGGTAGCCATCTTGGTTGGGGTTTATTTGCATAATTTGTTTCTGATTGGCTTGTGGGTATGGCAAAGGTACGGTCAAATTTGCATATTACTCTTTTATTAGATAGGATTATTATTACTGTCTTGATGTGCAGTGCTGTGCATTGAGCTAATATCACGGGCATTAATTTTTTTCGTCCTCATTAGTGAAAGGACTCCGGCTTTCTTCTAGAAGTGTAAGAGTGTGGGGACTGGGCCTCCTCCTCAGCAGTCTTCCACAGTGCCATCTGTTGGGAGTCTCTGTGATGTAGGGAGGAATGCTGAGCCAGAAGGAGAACCATTTTTCCTTAAGATGATAATTTGCCTCAGCTAGTATTTGCTCATCAACCAATCCTTTCTAATAAAAGAGTAATATGCAAATTGACCTTACCTCCTATCAAGGCATATCCATAGTCATGCCCACCAGCCAATCAGGAGCAGATTATGCAAATAAACCCCAACCAAGATGGCTGCCGCCACTGAGAGCAAGAGGGAGGCTGGGGTTTCCCCAGCAACAGAGGAAGCTAAGCTTTCTACCTGCCATTGCCTGCTTAGGTCTCCACTCAATGCTCCAAAGTTTCAATTATAAAAGATACATAACCCGAACAGAAATGGCGGCAGCCACAGAGCTGGAGAGAGCAGAGGCTAGGGCTGTCTGGGCAATGGAGGAAGCCAATCTTCTGCAGCCCTGGCCGGCCTATGGCTTCACTCTAGGCCTCAAAGTTTCAAACAGAAATTTCTGTTGCCACGAAGCTAGCAGAGGCTTTGCTTCACTCTAGGCTGCAAAGTTTCAATTGTAGAACACAAATTAATCCCAGATGCCAGGGTCACTGGGAGGCATGGCCAGCCTGCAAACCACCACACGCCCCTCAGCCAGGCGGCTCCACACCCCAAGGGAACCTCTACCCTTCAGGGCAAACCAGCTGGCCCCACCCATGCACCAGGCCTCTATCCTATCTAATAAAAAAGTAATTTGCAGATTGACCATCACTCCAATACACAAGAGGGCTGCCCCAATGTAGTCAAAGATCCTGCTCCTATGTGGTCACAAGATGGCGGCCACAAGATGGCCAGCAGGGGAGGGCACTTGGGAAATTCCAGGCCTGTAAGGGAGGGCAGTTGTGGGCGATCAGGCCAGCAGGGAATGGCAGTTGGGAGGGACCAGGCCTCCAAGGGAGGGCATTTGGGGGTGATCAAGCCTGCAGGGGAGGGCAGTTAGGGGTAACCAGGCCAGCAGAGGAGGGAAGTTGAGGGCAAACAGGCTGGCAGAGGAGTAGTTAGACATTAATTAGGCTGGCAGGATAGTGGTTAGGGGGTGATAAGGCTGGCAGGCAGAAGTGGTTAGGGGCAATCAGGGAGGCAGGCAGGTGAGCAGTTTGGAGCCAACAGTCCTGGATTGTGAGAAGGATGTCTGATTGCCCATTTAGGCCCGATCCTATTGGGATCGGGCCTAAACGGGGAGTCAGACATCCCTCGAGGGGACCCAGATTGGAGAGGGTGCAGGCTTGGCTGAGGGAAACCCTCCCACCCCCCGTGCACAAATTTCGTGCGCAGGGCCTCTAGTAGTTTATAAAGTGCGTTTGAACATAGTTGTTCATGGACTTCTTGTAATACCTGTAGTGGTAGTATCTTACCTCCTTTGGGAATAGCTCTCTTTCAGCTCCATGAGCCACACCTCCTGGTTTCCTTTCTACATCCTTGGCCACTTCTAAGTCTTCCTTTGCTGGATTCTCCATCCTCCCTCGCCCCCTTTTCCAACTTAAAAAAAAATATTTTATTGATTTTTTACAGACAGAAGATGGATAGAGAGTTAGAAACATTAATGAGAGAGAAACATGGATCAGCTGCCTCCTGCACACCTCCTACTTGGGATGTCCCACAACCAAGGGATATGCCCTTGACCAGAATTGAACCTGGGACCTTTCAGTCTACAGGCTGATGCTCTATCCACTAAGTCAAACAAGTTAGGGCCTCTTCTTTAATCTTTAAACATAAGTGGTCCTTGTAAGTTTTGATGCTTGGATTCCATTTGCAGATATTCTGAAGTAGTTGATTTTGTGGAAGGGTCTGGGCAGCAGCATATTTGAAAACCCTTTAGGTAATTTATTACTTTAAAAAATGTTTTATTGGTTTTTGAGAGAGAGAGAGAGAGAGAGAGAGAGAGAGAGAGAGAGAGAGAGAGAGATCCATGAGAGAAACATCAATCGGTTGCCTTCTGCACATCCCCACCAGGGATCGGGCCTGACACGTGGACATATGTCCTGCCTGGAAATCAAATCGGAGACCTTTTGGTGCAATCACAGATGATGCTCCAACCAAATAAGCCACACCGCCAGCTAGGGCTCCTTTGGGTCATTTATTGAATAGCAAGGGTCAAGAACCATTAATCTCTGTGCTGAAGAGATTGCTCCTTTTGAGCAATCTGAAAAATGTCTCCTTTTCAACCCGAATCCCAGATCTCTCCTTTGGGGGAGGCCTACTGGCATTTTCAGTTGGTTGTCCCTTAGGAATGTGAATCTTATGTGTCCAACACTGAAAGCTTTATTCCCACCGCTGTCCTCTGCTTGCTCATTTCTCCCATGAACTTCATCATCTCAGCACAAACAGCGTCTTTGTTTTTCCAACCTGCTCAAGCTAGAGACCTGGGAGTTGCCTTTGGTGCTTCCTTTTCCATTGTTCTCTTCAATCCACCCACTCTCCTTCCAAAATTCTTTCATACCTTTCTGTTTTCTTATCACCATCTAAGCCAAAGTTACCTCTGTTCTTTCTTGGATTATTTACTGCAATGACCTTCCACTCAGGTTTTTGGCTTCATCCTTGATCTTCTTCAAGGCATTCTGTACAGAGTGGTCTTTCAAAAATTTGCACCAGATCATTTCCCAGGTATAAACTGCCTTATGCCTCTTCAAGGTTTGTGGGATTTGGCTCTGTTTCTCCCCATTCTTTCTCAGTTTATTCTTCTGCTCCAGCTTCACTGGCCTTCTTCTAGGTCTTGGATGCTCCTAATTCATCCCCCCACATTAGTCCCTTGAGATTTCTTTTACTCTGTTTATCTTCACTTAAGTCTTCATGGACACCTTCCTCTTAGGTGTCATCATGTCAAATCATCTTGCCAGAGAGGCATTCTCTGACTATCATTATCTAAAATCCATCTCCCAGATTATTTCTTTATTTAAAAAAATTTAATAAATCTTTATTGTTTAGATTATTACAATTGTTCCTCTTTTCCCACCCCATAGCAACCCTACACCTGATACCCACCCCACCCTGTGCTCTTACCTCCCCACCACTGTCCTCTCCCATAGGTGTATGATTTTTGCCCAGTCTCTTCCTGCACCTCCCACACTGCTTTCCCCCCAAGAATTGTCAGTCCACTCCCTTTATATGCCCCTGATTCTATTATATTCACCAGTTTATTCTATTCATCAGATTTTTTATTCACTTGATTTTTAAATTCACTTATTGATAGGCATGTGTTTGTTGTTTATAATTTTTATCTTTACCTTTTTCCTCTTCCTCTTCTTAAAGAATATCTTTCAGTATTTCATATAAAGCTGATTTGGCAGTGATGAACTCCTTTAGCTTTTAAAAACTTTTTTAAATTTATTTTTTTAATCTGTGAAGCTCTATCTGACCTTCAATTCTGAATGATAGCTTTGCTGTGTAGAGTAATCTTGGTTATAAGTTCTTGCCATTCATCTCTTTGAATATTTCCTGCCATTCCTGTCTGACCTGCATAGTTTCTGTTGAGAAATCAGCTGACAATTGTATGGGTGCTCCCTTGTAGGTAGCTAACTGTTTTTCTCTTGCTGCTTTTAATATTCTCTCTTTGCCTTTTGCTCTTGACATTTTAATTATGATGTGTCTTGGTGTGGTCCTCTTTGGATTCCTTTTTTTGGGGGGGGGTTCTGTGAGCTTCCTGGACTTGTAAGTCTATTTTTTTCACCAGGTGGGGGAAGTTTTCGGTCACTATTTCTTCAAATAGGTTTTCAGTATCGTGCTCTCTCTCTCTCTTCTGGCACCCCCATAATTCGGATGTTGGTATGCTTGAGGTTGTCCCAGAGGCTCCTTGCACTATCTTCAATTTTTTGGAATCTTGTTTTTTTTGGTTTTTTTGGCTGAGTGGTTTTTGCTTCTTTGTATTTCAAATATTTGACTTGATTCTTGTGGTCCTTTAGTCTGCTGTTAGGTCTCTGTATAATGTTTTTTTTATTTCAGTCAGTGTCTGCTTAATTCCTAGTCAGTCTCTTTTCATATCCTTGAGGGTCTCGTTAAATTTATTGGCCTTTTCTAGGAAATTCTTGAAAAACCTTATAACTGTGGTTTTGAACTTTATGTCCAGTCATTTCTTTTCCTCCATTTTTTTCAGTTGTGATCTGTGTCCTTATCTCATCCTTTTCGCTGCTTCCCTGAGTTGGTCAAGTAGCTTTGTGTGGTAGGTGTCCTCTAGGGCAGTGGCTCAGCCTCTGCATTTACCTGAGGTGGACACTCTTGCTGCACCCCTTTATGGGCTGTGTGGTCAGCCTTATTGTAGTTAAGCCTTGATTGTTGTTGGTATCACTGGGAGGTGTTGACCTCCAGGCCAATTGGCTGTGAGGATTAGCCGTGTCTATGCTGGGAGAGCCTCTGTGCTTAGCTTGGGTGGGGCAGAGTCTCCAGGCTGAGCAGTCAGCCTTGGTTTCTTTTCAGCCCTGCCCTAAGCGGCGCCTGGGTCTCCATGTCCTGCGGCAATGGCTGCACAGACCTCTGAGAGAAAGCTGCCCTTGAGTTTTTTTCGCTGCCAGAGTCCAGTTTCTCCCCAAATGAGTCTGGATACCCAAAATCTCACCTGGAACTGGGGTACAGTGCAGTCCAGAGGTTTTGTTTTCCTTTGAAATGAGAGAGCCAGCCACGCGCCTTCTCTGTGAACTCGTGCACCTCTGCAGCTCCTGAGTCTCAGTGTGCTTCCTCCTGAAAGTCCAGTTTCACCCTCTATGAGTCTGGTTTCCCCAAGACTCGCCCAGAACTGGGCTCCATGCAGTGGGGAGCCTTTGTCTCCCTCTCTGTTTGAGAAAACTAGCCAGGTATTCAGCTGCCCGCCCTTTCCACTCTCACACATCTCCACACCTCTGTCTCTGTGTCTCCACACCTCTGTCTCTGTGTCTCCACACCTCTGTCTCTGAGTCTGCACCTCTGCCCTCCACACCTCCTCTGAGTCTCAGTGTCCTTTTATCTTTCCTTCTAGTTGTAGAATTTCCACTCAGCCAGCTTTCTGGTGGTTCTGAATGATGTCCGTTTTGTCTTTTAGTTGTATTTTTGAAATTTTTGTGCGAGGCAGCTGTATAGGTGTTTACCTATGCTGCCATCTTGGTTCATCTCCCAGATTCTTTATTACAGAGCCATTGTTCCATTATTCTATTTCTTATATTTTTGCTTTGAGAGTCTTTTCCCCTTCTTCAACTGATTAGATTATAAGCTCCATGAAGGCAATGGACCATGCTGTGTTGCCAGATTTAGCAAAACAGAACACATTCTCTTGAACATTAAACTTGTATATTAATTTGAGGAGAATTGACATCTTTACTGTATTGAGTCTTCTCATTCATGAACATAATATTACTTTCTGTTTATTTAGATATTTGATTTCATAGTTTTCAGCATATAATTCCTATATGTATTTTGTTAGATTTATATCTATTTCATTTTTTTGAGCAATTGTAAATGGTGTTACATTTTATTTATTTTTAATTTAATAAATCTTTATTGTTCAGATTATTACAATGTTACTGTCCCCCTGCCAAAATAGCTCCCCTCCCCACGGTACTCATCCCATCCTCTGCCCTTACCTCCCCCCCACACTGTCCTCATCCATAGGTGTATGCTTTTTGTCCAGTCTCTTCCTACACCCCCAAATCCCTTTCCCTCAAGAATTGTTAGTCCACTCTCTTTCTTTGCCCCTGATTTTATTCTGTTCATCAGATTTTTAATTCACTTGATTTTTAGATTCACTTGTTGATAAATGTGTATTTGTTATTCATAATTTTTATCTTTACTTTTTCTTCTTCTTCCTCTTCTTAAAGAATATCTTTCAGCATTTCATATAATACTGGTTTAGTTTTGATGAACTCCTTTAGCTTTTCTTATCTGTGAAGCACTTTATCTGACCTTTAAGTCTGAATGATAGCTTTGCTGGGTAGAGTAATCTTGGTTGCAGGTTCTTGTTATTCATCACTTTGAATATTTCTTGCCATTCCTGTCTGGCCTGCATAGTTTCTGTTGAGAAATCAGCTGACAATCATATGGGTGCTCCCTTGTAAGTAACTGTTTTTCTCATGCTGCTTTTAATATTCTCTCTTGGCCTTTTGCTCTTGGCATTTTAATTATGATGTGTCTTGGTGTGATCCTCTTTGGATTCCTTTTGTTTGGGGTTTGGTGTGCTTCCTGGACTTTTAAGTCTATTTCTTTCACCAGGTGGGGGAAGTTTTCAGTCACTATTTCTTCATTTTGCTCTGTTTTTCTAGCACCCCCATAATTCGTATGTTGGTATGCTTGAAGTTGTCCCAGAGGTTCTTTACACTATCTTCATTTTTTGGATTCTTTTTGTTTCTTGCTTTTCTGGCTGAGTGATTTTTGCTTCTTTGTATTTCAAATCTTTGACTTGATTCTTGCGGTATTCTGGATTGCTTTCAGGTTTCTGTATAATATTTTTTATTTCAGTCAGTGTATTATGCTTAATTTCTAGTTGGTCCTTTTTTATATCCTCCAGAGTCTCGCTCATAACCTCGAGGGTCTTGTTCATCTCCTTGAGGGTCTCACTGATATCCTCAAGGGTCTCGTTAAGTTAATCGGCCTTTTCTAGGAGCCTCTTGAAAAACCTTATAACCGTGGTTGTGAAGTCTATGTGCAGTCATTTTGTTTTCCTCCATTTCTTTCACATGTGATCTGTTACCTTGTCTTTGCATTTTGGCTGCTTTCTTGAGTTGGTCCAGTAGGTATATGTGGTAGGTGTCCTTTAGGGGACAGTGGCTCAGCCTCCCCAGTTACCTGAGGTGGATACTCTTGGTGCACCCCTTTGTGGACAGCACTGTCTTGTAATTAAGCCTAGATTGTTGTTGGTATCGCTGGGAGGGGTTGATCTCCAGGCCAATTGGCTGTGAGGATCAGCTGTGTTTACACTGGGAGAGCATTTGTGCTCAGCCTGGATGGGGCACAGTCTCTGGGCTGAGCAGACAGTCTTGGTTTCTGGTCAGCCCCGCCTTAAATGGCTCCCAGGTCTCTGTGCCTTGTGGCAATGGCTGCATGCACCTTTGAGAGAAGCTGCCCGGAGCTCTGCCCACTATCGGATAGTCCAGTTTCTCCCCAAATGGGTTTGAACACCCAAAGCCTCACCGGGAATGGTTAAACAAAGCAGTCTGGCAGTTTGTTTGTTTGTTTGTTTGTTTGTTTTCCTCCCCAAGGAAAGAGCCAGACACAAGCCCTCTCCGAGAGTTCGCATGCCTCTGCAGCACCCGAGTTTCAGTGTGCTTCCTCCTTACTGTCCAGTTTCACCCAGTATGAGTCTGGGTTCCCTGAGATTCGCCCTGAACCAGGACTCAGTGCAGTGGGACACCTTTGTCTCCCTCTCAGTTCAAGAAAACCAGCTGGGTTTGCAGCTGCCCACCCTCTCTGCTCATGTGCAGCTCTGAATCTCTGACTCTGAGCATATCCTCTGACTCTGCGCATATCTGCAACTCTGTTCTCCACAGCTCCTCTGAGTCACAGTGTCCTTTTATCTTTCCTTCTATTTGGGTAATGTCCACTCAGCCAGCTCTCTGGTGGTTCTGGATACTGTCTGTTCTATCCCTTAGTTGTAGGTTTTTTAAAAAAAATATTTTATTGATTTTTCACAGAGAGGAAGGGAGAGGGATAGAAAGTCAGAAACATTGATGAGAGAGAAACATTGATCAGCTGCCTCTTGCACACCCCCTACTGGGGATGTGCCCACAACCAAGGTACATGCCCTTGACCGGAATCGAACCTGGGACCTTTCAGTCCGCAGGCCGATGCTCTATCCACTGAGCCAAACCAGTCTTGGCCCTTAGTTGTAGTTTTGAAATTGTTCTAGGGGGCATCAATATGGGTGTTTTCCTATGCCACCATTTTGGTTCTGCCCAATGGCATTATATTTTAAACTATGGGCCTGGTGCAAAAAATTTGTGCACTGGGGGGTGGGTGATCCCTCAGCCCAACCTGCCCCCTCACACATACTGAGAGCCCTCAGAAAATGTCCTACTGACTCCTCATCCTTGGCTGAAGCTTTAGGCCTTGGGCACCCAGCCATCACCCTGCAATGGGGCTGATGCCTGGCTCTGCCCCAGCTGCCTTGGCCGTGTTCTCCCTCCCCCCCCCCCCCCGCCCTGGCCCTGGTCTTAGCCCTGGTGGTGACCACCCAGCCCTGGGGGCACCCTGCACTCGGTGGCCTTGTGCATGCATTCGCAGCCTCTAGCCCACCACCTCACGCAGGCTCGGCGGCCCCGCCCATGCCTCAAGTGCTCGCCAGCCACCTTGGCCCTGGCCATTGGTGAATGCCTGGCCCTGGGTCATCGCCCCCCCCCCCCCCCAACCCGCACTCCCGCTCGCTGGCCACCTCACAGACTCATGCATGCCTTGGCCCCGCCCCCTGCAGCCTGGGTCGCCTTGGCCCCACCCCCACCTCTCATTGGCTGGTGGGTGTGGCTTGTGGGTGTATATTAGTATTTTATTAGATAGGATTTCGTTTTCCATGTGTTCATTTTAGTATATAGAAATGCAATTGATTTTGGTGGGTTTATCTTGTATCCTGTGATCTTGCTGAGTTCATTTATTAGTCCTAGTTGATTTTTGTAGATTCCTTGGGATTTTCTCCATAGACCATCATGTCACCTGCAAATATGAACTGTTTTATTTTTCCCTTTCTGATAAGCATGCTTTTAATTTTCTTTTTTCTTTTTGTTCATCCTCACCCAAGGTTATGTTTTCCCCACTCATTTTTAGAGAAAGTGGAAGGGAGGGAGGGGAAGAGAGAGTGAGAAAGAGAGAAACATCAGTGAGAGAGGGAAACATTGATTGGTTGTTTCCTGTATGCGCCCCATCCAGGGATCAAACCCCAACCTAGGTATATGCCCTGAATGGAAACTGAACCATAAACCTTTATGGTGTACAGGGCGATGCTCCCACTAACTGAGCCACCCTGCCACGGCTAGCTTATTTAAAAAATATACATTTTTATTGATTTAAGAAAGGAAAGGAGAGGTGGAGAGAGACAGAAACATCAATGATGAGAGAGAATCATCAATTGGCTGTGTCCTACACACCCCCTACTGGGGTTTGAGCCCACAACCCAGGCATGTGCCCTGACTGGAAATCGAACCATGACTTGCTGGTTCATAGGTCAACGCACAACTACTGAGCCATGCTGGCCAGGCTGGCTATCCTTTTAAACACAGGGTTTCATCAGCTTGGGAGAGACTGAGCATGGGTGTTAAAATCAATCTAACCCACAATCAAACCAGATCCCACAACATACTATGTGATTTTAGAAAAGTGGCTTTGTCTTCCCACCCCTGGTGTTCCCTAACCCCTGAAATTGAGATGATAATACCCTTGCCTTGGCTTTGTTGGAGAGTAGTAGAGTGCAGAGGTTAGGGGTAGGTTACCTGGGCTCAGATCCCAGCATCACCATTCCCAGTTGTGCAACGTTAGGCAAGTCTCTCATTCTCTGGGCAATCTTTCTGTTAAACTGGCAAAATAAAATTCATCACTTCATAAAGTTGTTTCAAAGACTAATTGAGTTGATAAATGTATAAGGCTTCATACCTGGCACATAGTGAGCACTTTCTAAAAAGTTTTGGTTGTCGTTGAGCAGTTTAAAAGAAACAATGTATGTAAAATACTTAGCAATAGGGCAGATGCTCAGTAAAACTCATCCTGACACCGAGCCCTATGTAAATTAAAAATAATTTCATAGCACTGAAGGGCTTCTAATGAGAAACAACATCCTCCTGCTCCACCCGCCTTTCCTGCTCTCTGGAGGAAAGCATTTTAAACTATTTGAGCTGCTTTCTCAATAATAAGCTCCTTGCCCTAACCAGTTTGGCTCAGTGGATAGAGCATTGGTCTGTGAACTGAAAGGTCTCAGGTTTGAATCTGGTCAAGGGCGTATGCCCGGGGTAGTGGGCTTGATCTCAATGAAGGACATGCAGGAGACAGGCAATCTATGTTCTCTCTCATCATGGATGTTTATATCTCTCTCTTCCTCTTCCTTCCTCTCTGAAATCAATTAAAATATATGAAAAAAATCTCCTTTACCTATTTCTTTTAAAAAATATTTTTATTGATTTCAGAGAGGAAGGGAGAGGGAAGAGAGAGAAACATCCATGATAAGAGAGAATTATTGATCAGCTGCCTCCTGCATGCCCCTTACTGGGGATCAAGCCCAAAACCATCATGTGCATGGAATTGAACCTGGGATACTTCAGTCCACAGGCTGATGCTCTATCCACTGAGCAAAACCAGCTAGGGCTACCTATTTCTTGATGTCTCAACTTTGGATATTGTCTATTTACATCCTGAAGTAATGATTAAGAACTTACCTCTCTTATATTTTCTCTGTCTCATGTCTCTAATATAGATACCATTGCTTATAATTTAATAACCAGCAAATATCATTCACCAAAGAGCCAAAAGGTATACTTTGATTACATTTCTCTTATTGAAAAATTTTCTTATTGCCCTTCCTTTTTTCCTCTTTTTATTTGTACTACCTGCCTTTCTCAAATACAGTCTCTTCAACGATGTTATCCTATCAGTCACTCTATCGGATTCACTTGTTTTTTTCCCTGGAGACTTTCCAAGTTGTATTGTTTTTGTTACATAGCTGTCATAACAATAGCAAAAAAATTAGTCTTTTCCCGTTTCCCTTCCTGCCTAATGTCTGCTCCCACGCCCACTTCTCCTTGGCAATCATTACTTGGCTGTGCTTCTTTTTCCCTTTTCTCTCCTGTCCATGCTTTTGGTCAGCTCACTTCTTTTCCCCAGCCATGTTCTTTTCTGGACCACCAGTTTGGTCTTCTCAACAGTCCACTCATAGCAGTAGTATTATTACTCTGTCAGTCAACTTTTGGCTCATTATAAATTAGCATTTTTGAAGTGTTCTCATTTACATAGGGCACCCCAAAGAGAAGCTGATCCACAGGTAAAAGGGCAGTTGTTGTAATGCAAGTCATTGAGGCAAAGCCCTTGCAGGAAGTAGGGCAGCTGATTATAATGGAAGGCTTAAGTGCGCATAAATGCTTCAGGCCCGACAAGAGCACTGACGGAAAGAACTGATCTGTTTCAACAGAAAAATGTCTGCCCCAAAGGAAAACTTTTCTAAGGGAGTGCCCAGCCAATATGTGGGCCTTCAGAAAGCTGGATCCATATTTTAGGAGTGAGCAACCAATTTTGTTGACAGGTCATAAGTCAAGAAACAAGTTTATTTTTTTAATAAAAAAAATCATTGGAAAAACACTATTTCCACACCAGGCTCTATAGTTGTTCTCAGAAGGGTAGGACTTAGGGAGGTTTTTTGAACCTATTATTGATTGATATCAGATGTTAAACTTAGAAGACTGTATCTTTAAGATTTATGGAGCAGTGATTGGGCATCATGTCCTGGACCTGCTCCAGAGTCCCAAGTATTATCTACATGAATCCATTCGGACCAAATGTGTACCTACTTGGCTTTTGCTGTGCATTCTCTCTCGGTTAATTCCTGTTGCCATCGAGCCTGAATTACCGCTAGGGACTGGCTCTCACACTTTCCCTACCCAGCTTTAGCACTGTTGTTAAGACAACCAGATGGTGGACCCTGGAGCCCATATTCTTCATGCACTGGATTTGGGTTTTCTGTTCTTTCTCTTGGTGTCCTTGTTATTAATTAGGACTTGACTACTCATCTTAGACCCATCCATGAACTGTGCAGCCTTGAGTGGAAGCTGCTGCTCCAGCTCTTGCTTTATTAAACCAACTACAGATACTGGTCCTTGGCTGCTGCTGGAGCTGGGTCCAACAGTCCTTCTTCCCGTCACTTCATCTCAAGATCTGTCAAGTGCTTTCATTCCATCTCCCTGACTTGCTCTTCTCGCCAGACAGTGTGGCTAAGTGTTTGGGCATTGCCTCATGAACAAAGAAGTCATTGGTTTGATTCCTGATCAGGGCTCATGCCTGGGTTTCAGGCTCAATCCCCAGAGGGCAGGAGGCACCCACTGATGTTTCTCTCTTATCCATGTTTCTATCTCTCTAACCCTCTCCCTTCCTCTCTCTCTAAAAGAATCAATAAAAACATATTTAAAAAATAATTACTCTTCTCTTAGAAGTATGACCTAATGGTGGGCTACTCCCATTATGAAAACCTACTCTGAGGGGCAAGGGAGGGCACACTGTCTGTAGGAGCATGCCCTTAAACTTCGGAAGTGTGTTTTGTGTCCATACTCACCTCAATTTCAAGAATTGCTGAACTTAATTTCCTTTTTCTCCTTCTCAATCATCCTCCCAAATAATAGCAGAGATCGAAATAACACTGGACTTGGAAAGGCTGTGTATTAACACAGCCTGTTAGATGTCAAAGCAGAAGAAGATGGGTAGGATAGATAGGTCTGAGCTAAATACATTCATAAGTGGGAGATATGACTTTAGTTAACATTCATCCTCTCTACACTACCCACTTTATGCACAGTCTTTTTTAATTCCTCCAGGTCAGTAAGGCCATAGACATAGCTCTCAAAGAAGCCTTTCGAGAGACTCTCCGAAGGAAGGTTTCTCCCAGCCAGGCTCCCTGTGACATCTGCTATTCTTGCTGCCCAGAGGCTATTCCTTCTCCTGGTAACAGAGTTCATATTTTCTTTGGGGAATCACTCCTTTTTCATACTCTACTCCTACTGTGTTTTAGGTGTCATATGATCCAGGTGTGGCCAATAGGGAGTGTACTCCCTCTGGCTGTAGTGTTAGTTTAGTGATGGCACATGACTCATGCTTATCGAATCAATTGTAATCATTCCTTTCATTGGAATTATTGAAAAAGAGCATCCTCTTTCTGGATAAAACACAAACCTGAAACACAGCTGCCATCTTGCTTCTGTAGAGGGTCCTCTTGCTTGATAAGGCAGCCAGCATGCAGCAAACAGAGTCAAGAGATGGGAGAAAACAAAACTGAGTCCAGTAGCCATTTGAGCTCCTGGATCCAGTTGTGCCTGAAGCTTCAGTAGCTACCTCTTCGCTTTACAAATATGGAAGCAACAGCACTCCCTATGTTGTATTTTTTATATTTATTTATTTGATGATTAATTTTACAATCCTTGCCTGAAGATAAAAAATGATTTTAGAGAGCAAGGAAGAGAGAGAGAGAGAGAGAGAGAGAGAGAGAGAGAGAGAGAGAGAGAGAGAGAGAGATGTGTGCACGTATACACACACACACACACACACCTCAGTGTGTGAGAGAAACATTGACCCATTGCCTCCCATACTGGGGATTGAACCTACGGCCTAGGTAATATGCCCTGATCAGGAATCAAACCTGCAAACCTTTGGTATACAGGATGACACTCCAACCAACTGAGCCACCCAACCAGAGCACACCCCCTTACTTAAAAAAATTAATTCATTAATGAATGTTATTATTATTATTATTTTTTTTAACTTAAATCAGTTTGGGGAATCAGTTAACTGATTCTGTTAACTACAACCCAAGGAATCCTAATACAGCTGGTTATTTTATCCAGACCCTGTCCTTCGAATGCCATGGACTCTGGATGACATTTACCAAGTTTCATAGTGCATTCTCTGGTGTTTGTTCCCTCAGGTGCTGTTACGATGTCTTGGCTCTCTCCTCTCTTCTACATTCTTCCTCTGAGAATTCCTTGCAGCTCAGAGCTGGAACTGTGACCCCATGAGCTGATACGTGTTCATCAACAGTAAGTGCACTTGGGATGCAGAAATATCACTCACATTTTGTGGAATAGTGTCTTTTAGGTGGAAGAATTCACATTGTACATCTGGACTCTCTAACCTGTGGGCTGATGTGGAGGTTTCCCATCTGATGTTATTAGAAGCTCACGATTTGTGAGTTGGGTGGGTTTAGTTTTACCAGGGAAACATTATGTAGGAAGTCTTTGTGTTCCTAGGCTAGCCCACAAGACCCAATTCACCCATAATGTAGGAAGACAATAGTGGTATCTTAATCATTATCCAGGATTGAAAGAGAAAGATCTGATTCCAAGCCACAACATGAGTATTCCCAGCCTACCGCCTCCACCCCAACTGCAGGCCGCCACAGCAAGGCTTCCATGAAAATTCCAGGAGCTACAGTCTCAGCTGGGCTCCTGCAGCTACTGTTTATGTGATGAGGCTCCTTGGTCTAACCCAGCTCTTCATGGAACATCAACTCTGTATGGCTGGTTACTTATGGGCATCTTCCATGGCATGTAAAACTCAGAATATGAAAAACAGAACTCACTCTTTCCTCCCCAAAAGGCTACCCATATACCTAACTTGATGGCTCAGTTCTTGATTCTGAAGTTCAGGACAGAAACCATGGAGTCATTTAATGTAGACATCCACTCTACATTTGTTATTGTCAACCTGTCACCATTTCCTCAGTTCTCACTTTAGATGCTTGCCACTCTGTCCCTTGTGCTCCATCCCCATGGTAACGGTCTTTAGTAAAGCCTTCATAAATTCTCATTGTGATGGAAGCCCTGTCTCTGAAGTGGTCTTGCTGCTTTTCCTGGGCCCCTTAGTCTCAATTTCACACCTCAGCAGAGAGAGTGTTCTTAAGTATGAATCTGAACAGACCCACATCCTTCCTGGCTCCTCATAGGGTTCAGG
Source organism: Antrozous pallidus (assembly GCA_027563665.1). Lineage (NCBI taxonomy): Eukaryota > Metazoa > Chordata > Mammalia > Chiroptera > Vespertilionidae > Antrozous > Antrozous pallidus. The sequence continues at coordinate 115,914,065 of CM050512.1, read as the reverse complement.
CTTAGGTCCAGTCTCCTTATCTTAGCCACAGCACTGCCTGTGCTCTGGCCTTGACAACTTCCCCTTTGTTTGAGCCATGTTTTGTGTGACCACATTGACTCATTCAATAAATATTTATTAATCACTAGGCACTGTCTTTTCTTGGCACTGGGAATGTAGCAGTGAACAGAAACAAGACCCCTGACTTCATGGTGCTTCGTTCTAATTGGGGAGACAGATGGAATATGCCAGAATGCAGTGAGTACAGCAGAGATAAATAAAGCAAGAAAAAAGTAGGGAGCCAGATGGAAGTTTGGTGCAATTTAAAAGATGGTGTTCAAGGAACACCTCATCAAGGGGTGATAGTTTTGAATCTAGACTTTGTTGGGGTCACCAAAGGAGGAATGCATGAGGCTAAAAGAGATAAAGAATTATGAATTTATTAGGTAATCTGGAAAACCAGATGAGCTGACCCCCCAAATGGCACCAGCACCGAGGGACAAGGGAGTTAGAGATTTTAAAGGACTCTAGGTGGGCTTTTTCTGGGTGGAGAAATCTCTTTGTGGGTCCAGATCCTGGGAAGGTCAGGAGGAGAAGGATAATGGTCTTACGAGTGGAATGTGGTCTAAGCAAAAGGAAATGTCAGTTGTGAATTGGTCTAAACGTCAGTTCCCAGGGGAGAAAATAACAATTCAATTATTTAATCAGACCTAATATTCCAGCCTTGAAATTTTTATGGATCAGGGACAAAAATTATATCTTCCGTAGTTACTTCCTGCTAAGAGGGGACATTGAGATCATAGGGGGATGGACTTTGATTGTAGTTTGCTGGAACACTGTATAGATTCCTCATGGTTTGAGTGAGGGTCACAGCAGCATGGTTTTCCGAAGACACTGGGAGCAAGGTTCTTGTTTTCCCAGTTTTGCCTCTTGCTAGGCATCTGGAGCTTTAAGCACTGGTGAGTTTCTGTATCTGGCTCATCATCCTTGCTCTGGGGGTCAGAGGGATGGTAATGCCTGGGCACCGAAGGAGATTGTGATGGTGTCTAGGGGTGGTATTTTCTGAGTACAAGTAGGGCTTGTAATCTGGTGGAGACAAACTTTTATAAATTTTAGTATTATTGAGGCAAAAGTAGAACAACAAGAATTATGACAAATGGTCTGGTGGAAGGAAAGAGATATTAGTTTGGAGTGTTGTAGTATAATATACTAAAATGAGGTTTACTCTCTTAGCTTCATTTGTCCTTGGGTATGGCTATCTGTCTCCCTGAATAGTTTGATTTAAACTATTTACTCTCTGGCTGGGGAGGAATAGTGCAAATCATTTACTCTTAAGTGTCTTGGTTTTGGGAAGATAGGATTTACTATCTATCTAGCTGCAGACTGATGTTTAACTATCTCAATTTCCCTATTCTGTTTGTCCTGGCTTACTGGCCTGTGTCATTTAAATAACTTTCCTTCTTTATTATCATTTTTTTGCATTTTAATTTATTTATTGGTTAAGATATTATTTATTTGTCCTCATTCCCCCATTATCTTCCCAACCCCTTCCCCTCCTGCCCACTCATTCTTGTTGTCTGTATCCACTGGTTAGGCTTATATGCATGCATACAAGTCCTTTGGTTGATCTCTCCCTCTTACCCCCACCCTCTCCTACCTTCCCTCTGAGGTTTGACAGTCTGATCAATGCTCCCCTGTTTCTGGATTTGTGTTTGATCATTAGTTTATGTTTTTCATTATTTCCCATAGATGAGTGAGATCATGTGATATTTATCTTTCTCTGATTGGCTTACTTCATTTAGCATAAGGCTTTGCAGTTCCATCTGTGTTGTTGCAGATGGTATGAATTCCTTCTTTTTTAGTGCAGTGTAGTATTCCATTGTGTAGATGTACCACTGTTTTTTAATCCACTCATCTGCTGATGGGCACTTAGGCTGTTTCCAAATCTTAGCTATGGTAAATTGTGCTGCTGTGAACATAGGGGTGCATATAACCTTTCTGATTTATGTTTCTAGTTTCTTGGGATATATTCCTAGAAGTGGGATCACTGGGTCAAATGGGAGTTCCATTTTTAATTTTTTGAGGAAACTCCATACTGTTTTCCACAGTGGTTGCACCATTTGCATTCCCACCAGCAGTGCGAGAGGGTTCCTTTTTCTCCGAATCCTTTCCAACATTTGTCATTTATTGCTTTGTTGATGATAGCCATTCTGATAGGTGTGAGATGGTACTGCATTGTCATTTTGATTTGCATCTTTCAGATAATTAGTGACTTTGAGCATGATTTCATATGTTTCTTGCCCTTCCTTCTGTCTTATTTCAAAAAGTTTCTATTTAGGTCTGCTGCCCATTTCTTGATTAGGTTGCTTATCTTCCTTTTGTTGAATTGTATTAGTTCCTTGTAGATGTTGGAGATTAAACCCTTATCAGTGATAACATTAGCAAATATGTTCTCCCATGAAGTGGTCTTTCATGTTGTTTTGTTGATGGTTTACTTTGCTGTGCAGAAGATTTTATTTTGCTGTAGTCCCATTTGTTTATTTTCTCTTTATTTTCCATTGCCCTAGTAGCAGTATCAGTGAAGAAGTTCCTTCCGCATATCTCTGAGATTTTGCTGCCTGTGGATTCCTCTAATATTTTTATGGTTTCCCATGTTATGTTTAAGTCCTTAATCCATTTTTTTATTGTTCATATTATTACAATTGTTTCTCCTTTTCCCTCCCATAGCTCCCCTCCACCCGGTACCCACCCCACCCACTACCCTTACCCCCCTCCTCATCCATAGATGTATGATTTTTGTCCAGTCTCTTCCTGCACCTCCCACACCCCCTTTTCCCCAAGAATTATCAGTTCACTCTCTTTCTATGCCCCATATTCTATTATATTCACAAGTTTATTCTGTTCATCAAATTTTTAATTCACTTGATTTTTAAATTCACTTATTATAGACATGTATTTGTTGTTCATAAGTTTTATCTTTACCTTTTACTTCTTCCTCTTCTTAAAGAATACCTTTCAATATTTCATATAAAGCTGGTTTGGTGGTGATGAATTCCTTTAGTTTTTTCTTGTCTGTGAAGCTCTTTATCTGACTTTTAAGTCTGAATGATAGCTTTGCTGGGTAGAGTAATCTTGGTTGTAGGTTCTTGCTATTCATCACTTTGAATAGTTTTTCCATTCCCATCTGGCCTGCATAGTTTCCATTGAGAAATCAGCTGATAATCATAGGGGTGCTCCCTTATAAGTAGCTAACTGTTTTTCTCTTGCTGCTTAATATTCTCTCTTTGTCTTTTGCTCTTGGCATTTTAATTATGATGTGTCTTGGTGTGGTCCTCTTTGGATTCCTTTCGTTTGGGGTTCTGTGCACTTCCTGGACTTGTAAGTATATTTCTCTCACCAGGTGTGGGAAGTTTTCAGTCACTATTTCTTCAAATAGGTTTTCAGTATCTTGATCTCTCTCTCTTCTGGCACCCCCATAATTCAGATGTTGGTATGCTTGAGGCTGTCCTAGAGGCTCCTTAACACTACCTTCAATTTTTTGGATTCTTTTTCTTTTTTCTTTTCCGGCTGAGTGGTTTTTGCTTCTTTGATTTCAAATCTTTGACTTGATTCTTGTGATCCTCTAGTCTGCTACTAGGTCTCTGTATAATGTTTTTTATTTCAGTCAGTGTCTGCTTAATGACTAGTTGGTCCTTTTCATATTCCTGAGGGTCTCGTTAAATTTATCAGCCTTTTCTAGGAAATTCTTCAAAAACCTTATAACTGTGGTTTTGAACTCTATGTCCAGTCATTTCTTTTCCTCCATTTCTTTCTATTATGATCTATTTCCTTGTCTTCACATTTTTGCTGTTTTCCCGAGTTGGTCGAGTAGCTTTGTGTGGTAGGTGTTTTCTAGGGGACAGTAGCTCAACCTCCCCAGTTACCTGAGGTGGATAGTCTTGGTGCACCCCTTTATGGGCTGTGTGGTCAGCCTTGTTGTAATTAAGCCTTGATTGTTGTTGGTATCACTGGGAGGTGTTGACCTCCAGGCCAATTGGCTGTGAGGATCAGCAGTGTTTACACTGGGAGAGCCTCTGTGCTCAGCTTGGATGGGGTGGAGTCTCAGAGCTGAGCAGTCAGCCTTGGTTTCCTGTCAGCCCTGCCCTAAGCAGTGCCTGGGTCTCTGTGTCTGTGGCAATGGCTGCACAGACCTCTGAGAGAAAGTGGCCCTCAAGTTTTGCCTGCTGCCAGACAGTCCAGTTTCTCCCCAAATGAGTCTGGATACCCAAAAATCTCACCCGGAACTGGGGTACAGTCCAGTCCAGAGGTTTTGTTCTTCTTTGGAATGAGAGAGCCAGCCACACGCCCTCTCCATGAACTCGCATGCTTCTGCAACTCCTGAGTCTCAGTGTACTTCCTCCTGACAGTCCAGTTTCACCTCGTATGAGTCTAGGTTCCCCGAGCCTTCCTTGGAACTAGGGTTCAGCACAGTGGGGAGCTTTTGTCTCCCTCCTTGTTTTAGAAAACCAGCCGGGTATTCAGTGGCCCGCCCTTTCCGCTTGCACCCATCTTCATGTCTTTGCACCTCTGCCCTCCATACCTCCTCTGAGTCTCAGTGTCCTTTTATCTTTCCTTCTAGTTGTAGAATTTCCACTCAGCCAGCTTTCTAGTGGTTCTGGATGATGTCCATTTTGTCTTTTAGTTGTAGTTTTGAAATTGTTGTGTGAGGCAGCTATATAGGAGGTGTTTACCTATGCCGCTATCTTGGTTACTTCTTCCCTTTATCCATTTTGAGTTTATTTTTGTGTATGATGTAAGTTGGTGGTCTAGTTTCATTCTTTGCATGTGTCTGTTAAATTTTCCCAGTACCATTATTGAAGAGACTATCTTGATTCCGTTGTATGTTCATGCCTTTTTTGTCGAATATTAATTGGGCATAGTGGTCTGGGTTGATTTCTGGGTTTTCTATTCTATTCCATTGATCTATATATCTGTTCTTGTACCAGTACCAGGCTGTTTTGAGAACAGTAGGTTTGTAATACAGCTTGATATCTGGTATTGAAATCCACCTACTTTGTTCTTCTTTCTCAGGATTGCTGCAGCTATTCAAGGTCTTTTTTATTTTATTTTATTACAGATGGAATAGTGCAAATCATTTACTCTTAAGAGTCCTTGGTTTAGGGAAGAGAGGATTTCCTATCTAGCTGCAGACTGCTGTTTAACTATCTCAATTTCCCTATTCTGTTTGTCCTGGCTTACTGGCCTGTGTCATTTAAATAACTTCCTTTAAATATTTCTCCCTACAGAACTTTCATAACTCACACAAACCTTCTTACAACTTTTACAAACCTTAACGCACTTTCTTTTTCCTTCAAAATGCGTGTCCATACCTCATGCCTCCTATTACCCAAACCTTTCAATTTCTTTACAATTTAATTAGAATTCTTAATTCTTAGAAACCTTAATTTTCCAATGATAACCAAAAAGTAAACAACCAGATTGACATTTATGAACACTCTCACTTTCAAGAAATACACCTTCAACAAAGCCCAAGACATTAAATTAACAGACTTGAAGGAGGTGAGAGAGCAAGCCTTGTGTATATCTAGAGGAGGACACAGTAAGTGCTTACCCCAGGCTAACTTCAAGGGCCAGTAAGAAGGCTAGTGTGGCTGGAGCACAGACAGGGAGAGAGGCAGGAAGTGGGCGGAGGCAGATCATTTAGGATCTTGCAGACCGTTCTTGTTACAACTTGGGCTTTTATCCTGAGTGAGATGGAAAAACATTGGCTTATTTTGATTCTGAGAGCCATGTGCTCTGACTTTCTATCTTAAAAATGAACCACTTGTTCCCAAGAATGCGTCAGAACTCTGCATCCTTGCTTGCAATCTCCATTTTTCTCTCTGCTGACAACACTCTGCTCACCTCTTTATTTCAGAGTCATCTTTTCAGCAGGAACTTCCCTTGCCCGGAGGTTCCATTGAGGGGCACCCTGTGCTGGGATAGTGCTGCTGTTAGTGAGTGTTTGGGAAAGAGAAATACATGAGTGGAGGTGAAGAGCCCATTTGGAAGGCAGCTAGGTGAAAGGTGCTCTCATGACTGACATTTTGGAGTGCTAACTGTGGGCTAGGCATTCACTGAGTGCTTCCCTGGGTGATGTCTATGCTCAGAGCACTCTGGTATGGATGCTCTTTTAAACTTATTTTGCAGAGGAGGGGGCTGACTGTAGAGAAATTCAGGGACTTGTTTAAAGTCCCACACCTAACAAAGAATTGAGATGGGCCTTGAATAGGGGACAGAGTCAGGCCTTCACTGCTGAGTGAGGGGAAGTGATCCACGAACCCTTGGGCTTGCTTTCTGGAAAATCCCTGAGCCATATCAAAACTATCAAAACTATAAGAACCAAGTCTGAGCAATAAAACTTCTACAGAGGTCAAGGGTGGGCAGTGTAGCCAGTGTATTCTGCGGCACTGTTCCTTCTTGGAGATGGTCTGTACAAGCTAAGATAGGAAGGAAGGGCAGCTGTCATCGTGGGCAGCAGGAGGATTTGGGGTAGCAGCTAAGAGTAGGTATTGTGTGAGGCAGATCTGAGTCTGTTCGGCCTTCTGGTTGTCACCTGTGGGACCTGGGAAAGTCATTAAGCTGCTCTGGACCCGGGCTCCCCTTCTGTAGAATGGGGATCTGATTTGTGAGGCTTGTGTTCGGTAAAGCTTAGAAAGCTGATCCACTGTCTGACACCCATCCTTTTACGGTTTGGCTCCTGCCTTGCAGCCAGGCAGCCAGCACACCCACCAGCGACCAGCCTTGCTCTTTGCTCTGTTGTCTGAAACACATGCTGGGTGAGCACGAACATTCCAGGTAGCTTTTAAGATCTTTACTTTCAGAGCTCGAGGTTTCAAGTAATAATCAGATCAATGTAGGAGCCAGATGCGCACCTTTTCTAGGTGGAAGGAGCCCTTGCTTTTACAGAAAGAAACGAGTGCCTCCTGAGGGTTCCTCAGCACTTCGTGGGCTGGGAGAAGCGGCGGCAGACAGCCATGTGGCGGAGGAGAAAGCAGGCCCACGAGGTTGTGTCCGCTCCATCCACACTACATGCACGCAGATCTGAGACAGGGATCCAGGCAGTTGTCTGACCTGGGACAAAACTGTGCTTTTACTTGCCAGCAGCTCTGGTGAAGGAGGCTCCTGCGGGCGTCTGGTGCAGCTTCCCCGGGAGTCAATGCTGTATTAGAGCACCTATGTCACTGTGTTGGTGGCAATGATGGAGCCTACTTTGTACTGGCTTCAGTGAAAAGAGATTTGCTAGAAGGGATACTGGATTTCTCACATAAGAAAGTGCAGTTTGACTCAGGTTGCCAGCAGCTGACCCTGCCAAGACCCTGGGAAGCCAGGAACCATTTGTCTTGTTAGGGTCACATATTTTCACCTGTTTCACATCAGCATCTATTTCATACTTTTCCTAGAGACTGGCTCCATCTGTTTTATAATCCTTGGCTGATCCTGAACTCCCAAGTTACATGTCCAGCATTCAAACAGCCTCCAATATTCCCCAGATCTATCTCTGGCATCTGGGATTCAAATTCCCCAAAGAGAGAGGTTTGTGTCCCACTGAGTCTGTCTGCACTGACCAGTCAGCATTGGTGAAGTAGGGCCTCGCAGACGAGCCTGTGCACCATCTGGCTGAGGGAATATCTCAGACAGGATGGGTCAGAGGCTGGCAGGCATCCCTGTGGGTCTCTACCTCTAACCCTCACCAGCCAGCTATGCTAAAGGGACCTTTATATAAGCCATCATAAACTGACCATGAGCATAAACACTAAAGGATATAAATAAATGAGAGCATTTTAAGAAATATGAATGCCTATGTATGATTTAGCATTTTTCTGTATACAGTTCAACTGATCATGATCAAATTTAACTCAATCCTAACTGTGCTGTGAGGGCACAGGGGAAGAGGTTTGGAACCTGGAGTCATACCCGAGAGGCTGAGCTCCTGTGGCTTGGACTCAGAGCACCTCTAAAGTTAGTAGTCCTGAGAGAGGCTGTCTCCTTTTTCCTGAGCAGCCTGTCAGCACCTGCTTCAGCTATTGGCAAAAGGCATCATTCTGCTTCCTAATTTCCTAATTAGTGCCAGCACTTATATCATGCTGCTCATTTTATCTTCTCTGAGACCACTTTCCAAGAAGAAGAGCGTCTTATTCATCACAAATTAAGTTTTCTTTATGAGCAGCTTGGTACAAGCTGGAAAGGGATAAGAGGCCCATTTCTAGATGCCCCGTGCCTTTCTTCTTTAATCCAGGGCACCAATGTGTCTGGAGGTCAATTCCTCCCAGTGATACCAAGAGCAATCAAGGCTTAACTACAACAAGACTGTGCACACAGCCCACAAAGCGGTGCACCAAGAGTGTCTACCTCAGGTAATTGAGGAAGGTGAGCCACTGGGCCCTATAGGACACCTAGCATACAAAGCCATTCTGTCAACACAGAGAAGCAATCAAAATGTGGAGACAAAGAAGCATATCACAAATGAAAAAAAATGGAGGAAAGCAATCTACTGGATAGAGAGTTCAAAACCACGGTTATAAGGTTACTCAAGAATCTTCTAGAAACCTCTGAGAAATTTAGTGAGACCCTCAAGGATATGAAAAAGGACCAATCCTTTTTTATTTTACTGACTGAAATAAAGAATAATATACAGACATCCAACAGCAGACTAAGAGGACTGCAAGAATCAAGTCAAAGATATGAAATACAAAGAAGCAAAAAACAACTAACTGAAAAAGCAAAAAGAATCCAAAAATATGAAGATAGTGTAAGGAGCTTCTGGGACAACTTCAAGCATACCAACATCAGAATTATGAGGTGCCAGAAGAAGAGAGAGAGCAAGATATTGAAAACCTATTTGAAGAAATAATGACAGTAAACTTCCCCTACCTGATGAAAGAAATAGACTTACAAGTCCAGGAAGCACACTGAACCCCAAACAAGAGGAATCCAAAGAGAACCACACCAAGACACATCATAATTCAAATTCCAAGGGCAAAAGACAAAGAGAGAATATTAGAAGAAACAGGAGAAAAACAGTTCGTTACCTACAAGGGAGCACTTATATGATTGTCAGCTGATTTCTCAACAGAAGCTATACAGGCCAGAAGGGAATGGCAAGAAATATTCAAAGTGATGAATAGCAAGAACCTATAACCAAAATTACTCTACCTAGCAAAGCTATCATTCAGACTTGAAGGGCAGATAAAGAGCTTCACAGATAAGAAAAAGTTAAAGGAGTCCACCACCACCAAACCAGTGTTATATGCAACTAGTGGCCTGGTGCACGAAATTCATGCATGGAGAGGGGTTCCCTGAGCCCAGCCTGCACCTGCTCCAATCAGGGACCCCTTCAGGGATGTGTGACCCCTAACCACCTCTGCCTACCTGCCTGATCATCCCTAAGTGCTCCCCTGCTGGCCTGATTGCTCCTAACTGCCTCTGCCTTGCCCCACACCTGGGACCCAGGCTTTCCTCCCTCTGGCCAGCTATAGGCACCCAGGACCTGGGCCAAGTTCACTCAGGCCAGCCGCAGCCACAGGCACCCACAGACACCCAGGACCACAGGGCATGCTGCCTAACTCCAGGGCCAGAAAGGGCCCCAGCCCTTCTATGTGCCTGCCTGGCCGAGTCCCACTACTCTGACTGCCATGGCATAAAGAACTTTACCATATATGTTCTCCCCAGCCTCCTGGAGAGAGGGCATGAGCTGAAAAACTGGAGATGCTGCAGCCCCAGGGCCATTGTATCAATGAGTACATTGTCATTTTCAGATCTGGATTTGAGATAGTCCATCAAACCGCTATATTTTTCAACTCTCAACTTAGATTGGTTTGCTTTAATGAAATTTATCCAATTTGCCTCCATTTTTGAATACGAATCCACAATAAACTGTTGAGTTAATTTTCCTGTATTTAAAATAGGATTGAACGTGTCCCTCACAGAGAGATGAAATCCATAATACTGCATTTGGGTGACTCGTGTTCTTACATTTTGTCTAGTATTATTGTTGAGTACACTGTTGTCTCTGAGTCTTAATGCAATATCTGTTCCCCAAGCTTTTTCACCATGTGGAAAAAGAATAGGATATGTCATTGCATCTAATGTGGGAAACAGGATACTGATTCGTTTCACTTTAGTGGCATTTGGATTATTGGGATCTGGTTTACAATGAATGAGCAAGTCCCTTTCAAAAGGAGGTTCTCCATCTTCATTTCTGAATATGACAGCAACCTCGGTTACACAGGGAGAATTATATCTACCTGGGTCACTATTACGATATTTAATTGCCATAGTTACTTCCATGGGAGCTATACCTTTTGCTGCTGCTTCAGATTGGGCTTCCTTTTCTACCTCATGTAGCATCTTGTACGATTTTGTTAATTCATTTATTTCATGCATGAGGTTGTTGATGTTGATTATGAGTCTTTCTGAGCAGGCCTGGTTTGCTGGGATTGCTAATCTTTTACGTGTAGCTTCGGCTGTATCCAAAATATAGAGTTGAGCAAACTTCCGAGAATCACCATCAGAAGGATGTAAAGTTCTAGTGCGATGATAAACTTGTCCATGTATTCTAAAACAGCATATGGCCCATACCCTGATGGCGATGCAACATTTGCACCCATGGAAGCAAATGCAAAAGAACTATTTATAGATCGAATGTTTTCCATGAAATTTTTACTGTCAGAATCTTCGTTTTTCATTAATCTTTTAAAATATGGTGGGTAATCTGGAAAATGTATATCATTTGGACAGACTTTCCCTTTGCTACAACATCTAGTAAATTTCCCATCAGATGATTTTTCATCCCAGAAATTTAGTGATAGGCAACATTCACATCTAACAGTCATTTCACCACAACTATGTTTGAGAATTGCATCCTCACGTACTCCATTTTTGCTGAGAAGGCAGTTTCAACCACTATTAGTAGTTCTTACTGATGACTGTTCTTTAGACATATTTTGTGTTCGCCACTACCTTCTTTCAACTTAAAAGGCACGTTGTTCTTTAGACATTTCCTGTCGAAGATGCCAGTGTTTTTCGGCCTTAGAGCGACGTTTTTCCAATAGCTACTCTTCAGGTACATTCTGTCACAGGCGTCGCCTTCTTTCAAGATCAGACGCTCGTCGCTCTTCAGACATTTTCTGTCGATAATATCGGCATCTTTCTGCTACACAGCTCCGTTGTATCAACAGGTTTTTTTTTGGACATAGTCCCACCTCTCTATTGCCACGTTCCTCTGAGATAGAGGAGAATGACAGGCCTTTCAGCAGTGTGACCAAAGACTGATTTGGACAGATTCTGTGGGGGTGGGACTTCCGCCTACCTGTTGTCAGTTTCAGCTGGGATGCTGAAGCTGGGACTTGGGGGCCTTCCCTCTGGCGGTTGACTTCCGTTTTTGCTGGCATACAGCTGAAGCTACATGTAATATTAGCAATGCAGGGGCCTCAGTTAGACGCGCAGCTGCGGTGAGTTCTTGAAGCCACCGCTACCTAGGTGAGTTCTTGCAGCCACCGCCGCCACCACCACTCCCGCCGCCTCATTCTCCACGCCCCGGGGCCTCAGACTCAGCTATGGGCCTCATTCTCTGTGCCCCGGGGCCTCAGTTGAATCAGCTGTGGTGAGTTCTGGCCGCCGTTGCTGCCACTGCTTGGTCTCCGCGGCCCGGCCCGGCCAGGCCAGGCGCTTCACCACTTTATCTCCGCTCCTGGGGCCTGGCGCTCACACCTCTCCACCCCACCCCTTGCTCTGACTGGCTGGAAGCATAGCCAGTCAGGAGCCAAGGTATGGTCACATTTGCATGTTACTCTTTTATTAGATAGGATGCTAAAGGGTATTCTTTAAGAAGAGGAAGAAGAAGGAAAAGGTAAAGATAAAAATTATGAACAACAAAGTGACAACAAATATATATCTATCAACAAGTGAATCTAAAAATCAAGTGAATGAAAAAATCTGATGAACAGAATAAACTGGTGAATATAATAGAATTAGGGGCATAAAAAGGGAGTGGACTGACAATTCTTGGGGGAAAAGGAGTGTGGAAGGTGCAGGAAGACACTGAACAAAAATCCTACACTTATGGACAAGGACAGTGAGGGGGAGGAAAGGGCATGTGGTGGGGTGGGAACTGGGTGGAGGGGAGCTCTGGGGGGGGGTGAAGAGAAACAGCTGTAATATTCTTTTTTAAAAATATATATTTCTTTACTGATTTCAGAGAGGAAGGAAGAGGGATATATAGAGAGAAACATCAATGATGAGAAAGAATCATTGATTGGCTGCCTCCTGCACGCCCGCTATTGGGGATCGAGCCCACAACCTGGGCATGTGCTGTTGGCAGGAATTGAACCTCGGACCCTTCAGTTGCAGGCTGATGCTCTATCCACTGAGCCAAACCAGTTAGGGCTGTAATATTCTGAACAGTAAAGATTTATTATAAGTGTGAATAAAAGTAACACATCCCTTGATGGAGTCAGCTAAGTTGTTTTAGTGAAGGGACAGCTGATGTCTGAGAGGCACCAGCTTCCTCTTCATATATTTGGTCCTCAAGCAGTAGGGGAGCCTTTACCTGCTGGGGGAGTTTAATCCATGTTTGTTCATGAGTTTCCTTTTGTGGAAAATCTCCCATCATGAACTTTCCCATTTTCCTTGCTGAAAGAGAAGGATGTTGTAAAAACTGGCTTGTTGCCAAATCCCCTGGAAATGTTTATTTACTGTGCTTATCAAGAGATGCCTGTGGTTGAATAATGGTGTTTGAGTCATTGACTGCAGTCTGCAGGGTTGCTGCTCTCATTTGTCACCTGAAAAGCTGCAATTATCAAAATTGCTTATAATTCCTCTCCTTTAGGAGTTCACCTTAGGAATCCCTGCAGAAGAGTCTTGCATGTATGCATTCATTCCTCTCTTGGCTTGGCCATTTGAAGAAGCCTGTTCTACCCATGTCCACAAAGCTGCCTACCCAAAAAGATGACTCACATATTTTCAGCTCTTCTCGAGAGATGACTCAGTGGTGTGCAGGAAATGCTTGACATCAGCTTGCTGAAGAAACAGCAAGGCTCTGATTTGTCGTGTTTGCCGATTTCCCTGGTATAAATACTCCCATTGTGGCTGATTGCCAGCCAGCAATTGGCTGTCACTGAAGGTGAATCTGGGGAGATGTGTGTCCCCATGATCCTCATAAGTTAATGAGTCAGTTGCAGGTCTAAGTCCCCATCATCCTGCTACTTTCTCTTTTGCTTATTCTTTACCTGAAAATTTGCTTTTTTCTCTCTTATCCCTGGTTTGATTTCTTAACTTGTTCTGCAACCCTATTCTCAACTTATATCCGTTTCCTTTGTTTTTATCACATATGATCTTCCCTTTCCACTCTTGGCCTCAATCCCTCCTACCTGGTTGCCACTTTGGCACTTGACATCTTCAGGGATCTTAAATAGAGACTCCATCCTGAGGCCTCTATTAAGGGAAGCTGAATTGCTCCCATCATTCACAAGGTGGACCAGCTGCAGCTCCCACAGGAGGAGTTAGGTCAGGTCCATTCATAACTGAGGACAGATTTCACCTGGGCTTCCCTTTGTGAATAGGTAAATGCAGTACTCGCCTCCTTCCACAAGCAGATCAAAATTACAATGGAACTACAGAACAGCCACCGTTGAGAACTGCCTGAAATATAGCTGAACAGAACTCCTATAACTAACAATATACAGAAGGAATCATGTGGAGACTGGTAGGCGGGGCAGAGACTTGGAACAGGCTGCTCTTGCACTCATGTGTGGTGTTTAAAAATTGAAGGGGTATATCAGCTGCAGAGATCTCCCCTAAGCAGCAAGGAGTCCAAACCTCACACCAGTGCCCTCCTCCCTCTCCCGCCACCCCCCCCCCCGCCCAGCCCAGAGTTCCAGTTCTAAGAAGAGAAGTTCCCATAACTTCTGGCTATGAAAACCAGTGAGAATTGTATTGTGGCTGAGTGATACAGAGGCTCCTAGAAGCCCAGGAATTCCTTTTAAAGGGCCTGCACACAAACTTACTTGGATTCACTGGCTCTGAGCTCCTGCACTGGAAATTAGCTTGAAAGACACCAGGGACATCAGCGAGGAATAGAATCGTTTGGCTTTGGGGTGAGAGTTAGAGTCATCTTTCTCCCAGACAGAAATTCTAGCAGAGGCCATGTTCCTTTGCTAAGCCCTCGCCCTACAGAAGCTGGCAGGTGGGCATGGTGTCTCATCAACCTGCCTAACACTGATTGCCCTGCCCTCGTGATTGCCTGAGACTCCCTACCCCATCCAGGGGGCCCATCCAAGCCATTTACAGTGGCTTTTCCATACAGACAGCCTGTTTTGCCTCATGCTGTGGACTTTCCTAAAATCTCTCAAAGGTGCAAAACCCCAAAACCAGTATCATCTAGCCTTGGCTTGCCCCATGTACCACTTGCTAAGTGGACCCAGGTAGAGCACTAGTGACCACCAACCTCAGTTCATAGTTTTGCCTCTCCTAGGCACCACCAAGACCAGCATAAGCAGTAGTCATCTGCAGATCACTTTGTAGCTCATGTTGAGGGGCCCCAGGCAGGGTATAGGTAGTAGCTGATCTTGACCTGTACCTCGAGGGAAGTTTCAGAGCCAGTACACTTGTTGGCCAGTTATCCATGAAGCACCATTCAACCACCTCCATCAGCGACACGCTCAAGAGGCAGACTTATTGGGCACCAGAGCCCAGATGAAGTGAATTTTGTTCTATGGGGTTGGCCCCTGCACAGCAACTTCTCCATTGTGGTTTCAGCCAGTCCTCACAGCTTATTGTCTTGGGGGTAAACCCCTCCAATTGATGTGCCAGCAGCAATAAAGGCTCAACTAGAATAAGAGGGTGCACATAGCTCATACCTAGAGTGCCTAGATTGGATGACTGGGAGGCTGTGCCATTAGGCTATATAGGATAGCTACTACATAAAGCCCTGGAGATACAGCAGCTCTACCTGAAACAACAAAAACACATGTCCCAAATGAAAGAACAGAACAAAACTCCAGAAATAGAACTAAAAATGGAAACAAGCAATCTACCAGATGCAGAGTTCAAAACACTGGTTATAAGGATACTCAGTGAACTTAGGGGAAGAGTAGGTAAATTTAGTGAGAACTTCAACAAAGAGGTAGGAAATATAGAATTAATGATAGAAAATATAAAAAAGAACCAGCCAGAGACGAAGAAAATAATAACTGAAACAAAGAATATATTACAGCAGATCACTGTAGGGTAGAAAATCAGAGTATCAAATCAATCATTTGGAAAATAAGGAAGAAGAAAACACTGAATTATAATATCAAAATGAAAAAAGGAATAAAAATGAGCATAGTTTAAGGGGCCTTTGGGACAACTTTAAGAGTACCAACATTTGTATCACAGGAATACTGGAAGGAGAAGAAAGAAAGCAAAATATTGAAAACCTATTTGAAAGAATAATGATGGAAAACTTCTCTAACCTGATGAGCGAATAGACAGACAAGCCTAGGAAGTATAGAGTCCTAAACAAGATGAACCCAAAGAGGCCCACATTAGGACACATCATAATTAAAATGCAAAAGTTAAAGGCAAAGAGAGAATTTTCAAAGCAGCAAGAGAAAAGCAGTTAGTTACATACAAGGGAGCTCCCAGAAGACTGTCAGCTGATTTCTCAATAGAAAGTTTGCAGGCCAGAAGAGATTGGCAAGAAATATTCAAAGCAACGAAAAGCAAGGGCCTATAATCAAGATTACTCTACTCAGCTTTGCTATTATTTAGAATCAAAGGTCTGATAAGGAGCTTTCCAGACAAGAAAAAAATGAAGTTCTCCACCAAATTAGTATTGCAAGAAATATCCAAGAATTAATCTTTGGGAAGAAAAAAAGTGGCAGCTGAGTAGACAGACGTGTTCTGAGCCTTGTCCCGGAGTAGACAGAAAGAACAGCTGAGGGTTACACAGGGAATGTCTGTTGGTGAGTTAAGGGACAGCTATACTCCAGGAGAAGGTGGGAGACTGCTGGATAGGGCTCCCCTACTGGGCAGCCCCCACTGCTGCTGCATTTCCTCCTGGAGCCACCAGCTTGGATGCAGAGACTGCACCATCTTGAAGGGGAAACTGGATATTATTGGAAGCCTGAAAATCTACAACTGAGGTACCTGTGCGAACACGCGGATTCAGAGGAGTTCTGCATTCCATGGAAAGGTCAGATTTCGCCTCAGATAAGGGGAGGTCTCTGGTTCCGGCTGGACAGAGAAATGTGTGCCCTATGCGAGTTGGAGGACCAGGGGAAGTCTGCAATTAGAAAAATCCATGGCTGTTGGGGACTTGTGTGATCCATGAATGTGGAAGGGGGTCCTTGAAGCTGATAACAGAATGGATCTCTAGAAAGCAGTCCATTTTTATCTGATGCAGAAAGACAGCCTTAAAAAATTTTGGGAGTGTGCGGGCTGCTTGCACACAAGGTGGAAGGAAGGACTGTACAGATCTGCACACAGCCCCTGAGTTCTCACACTTGTGCACTTTCCTTGTTGAATTCTTGCTCCTGATTGCTGAGTCCAGTGCATGGGATCAGTTGGGGACACCGTAGGAGACTATAGGGGAAGGTTGTTTTTTGTGGAGCCTGGGGATCAGAGCAGGGAGTGACTGGCGGAGAACCAGCTCTGGGGCAGCCCCCTCCCACAAACTGGTATTGAGTGCCACAGGTAAAACAGGCTAGAGAGGACCTGTAGTCCCAGAAGTTAATCCAGAAACACTGTCACCCAGGGATTGAATCACAAATTGACTCATGTAATCACAAATAAAGGAACACTAGTAATTAAGACACAATGCCTACTCAAAAATCAGGACTGGCTTACAACACTGAGGAGAGTGGAATGCAGGGAACTGCAATACTGTCCTGACTGGGAAACAGGTGAGCCAAACAGAACAATAAAGGAAGTAAATGTCCTTCACTACTGCACATTTTATTTTTATTATTTTATTTTATTTTATTTTTACTTTTCTATTTTTCCTTCATCTTTTACTTAAGAAACTAATTTTTTTCTTTTTTTCCTCACTTGATTTTACCTGTTTAATTATTATATTTTTATTTTCAATTGTTCAATTTTATTACTACTACTATTTTACTTTTTTTTTTTAAAGTGTCTTTTTATTTTCTCTTTATTTTACTTTGAGATTAGTGTTCTACATTCTATTTTCATTTTTCTACTCTAGCTCAACTCTTCGTTTATGCCATCACCCTTGTCCTAACTTTTCTCCTTTTTTTGTCCTGTTTCTTTTACTTTTTACCTGCTCTAGATTTTCCCTATTTTTTCTTTTTACCTTGTTAAAATTTCACCCTACGTATATATCTAATTTCCAATCCCCTCCTCCGACTCCATACACATTTCTCTCTTCACTATCCAAAAATTGTTTTTCTCTATGTCCTTTTGTGGTTATTTACTTGAATGTTGATTATATGGATTTTTTATGCTTGTTTGTGAGATTGTGTTGCTTATTCTTTTTTCTTGTTTTTTTTTTTTTTTTTTGCTTCTGTTTTCCCTTGCCTCACTTGATACTAGTTGTTATTTGTAGTTTGTATTCATCTCCAGGAACTTGTTGCTGGCATTTGCTGGGATTAGTGGCTGTTCCATTGGAGTTTTCTCCCCATATATATATAGTTTGTTCCCCTTTTCTTTCTTATTCTCTTTCTTTTCTCTCTTACTCTTTTTTCCAAATTATTTTTACACTCCTTTTTTTTCTTATTTCTCTTTTCTTTTTCTCTCCTATCCCCTAATTTGCCTCTCTCTGGTAGTCTCCTTTATTTGGGGTTATTAATAACATGAATTCAGAGAAATGGTAATAAGGTGGCTGAACAGAATGGAGTACAAATTCAAAAATATGAGTAGGAACCAAGAGGAAATGAAGAAGAACCAAGAAGAAATGAAAAATGACATCACTGCTGTAAAGAACTCAATAGAAAGCATCAAGAGTAGACTAAAAGAAGCAGAGGACCACATCAATGAGTTAGAAGACAAGGTAGATAAAAATACTCAAGTAGAGCAGGTTCTAGAAAAAAATTAAAAAGCAGGAGGAGAGCTTAAGGGAACTTTGGGACAACATGAAACAAACCAACGTCTGCATAATAAAGATACCAGAAGGAGAGGAAACTGAGCAAGGAATAGAAAACCTGTTTGAAGAAATAATAACAGAAAACTTCCCTGATATAGGAAGAAAAACCCCACACAAATCCAAGAAGCTCAGAGTCCCAAGTAAAATGAACCCCAAAAGACCAATGCCAAGGCACATTATAATTAAACTGGCAAACACCAACAACAAAGTAAGAATCTTAAAAGCAGCCAGAGAGAGACAGAAAGTTACATACAAAGGAACCCTCATCAGACTAGCAACTGGTTTCTCAACAGAACCTCATCAGGTCAGAAGGGAATGGAATGAAATATACAAAGTCATGCAAAAAAAAGGTCTGAATCCAAGAATATCAATTAAAATTGAAGATGAAATCAAGATCTTTACAGACAAAAAAGGACTAAGGGAATTTATTACCACCAAACCAGCAATGCAAGAAATGCTAAAGGGTCTGCTATAAAAAATAAATAGGAAATGAAGAAAGAACACAGGGGTAAAGAATAAAAAATGGTGACAAATAAGTACCTATCAATAATAACTAAATGTAAATGGATTAAATGCCGCAATCAAAAGACATAGGGTAACAGATTGGATAAGAAAACATGACCCATATATCTGCTGTCTACAAGAAACCCGTCTCAGAAACCCGTTTCAGGTGAATGGAAATGAAAAAAAGAAAAAAAAAAGCTGGAGCAGCAATACTTATATCTGACAAATTAGATCTCAAAGTGAAGGACATAACAAGAGATAAGGAAGGCCACTTCATAACACTAAAGGGAGCAATCCAACAAGAAGAAATAACTCTGGTAAACATATACACACCCAATACAGGAGCACTCAAATACATAAAAAAACTCCTGGAGGATATCAAGGAAGAGACTGACAGCAATACAATCATAGTAGGAGACTTTAATACCCCACTATCACCACTGGACAAATCCTTTAAACAAAAAATCAGCAAAGAAACATCAATCCTAAATGACTCACTAGACCAGATGGAATTAATTGACATCTTCAGAACATTTCATCCCAAAGCCACAGAATATACATTCTTCTCAAGTGCACATGGGTCATTTTCAAAGATAGACCATATGTTGGATTATAGGCAAAGTCTCTTTAAATTCAAGGAAATAGAAATCTTATCAAGCATCTTCTTATATCACAGTGGTATAAAACTGGAAATCAACTACCATAAAAACAATAAAAAAATCAAACACAGAGACTAAACAGCATGCTATTAAACAATGATTGGTTTCCCAGAGAGATCAAGGAAGAAATAAAAAAAAACATCAAGGCAACAAATTACAATGAAAACACAATAATCCAAACTCTATGGGACACAGTGAAAGCAGTCTTGAGAGGCAAGTTCATAGCTCTACAGCCTACTGCAAAAAACAAGAAACAATGGAAATAAATTACCTAATCCTACAACTCAAAGAGTTAGAAAGAGAGCAACAAGAAATACCCAGTGTAAGCAGAAGGAAGGAAATAATAAAGATCAGAGCAGAGATAAATGACATTGAGACAAAAAAACAAACAAAAACAAAAACAAAAACAAAACACAATACAAAAGATCAACAAAACTAAGAACTGGTTCTTTGAAAGGATAAACAAGATTGATGAATCTCCAGCCAGGCTCACCAAAAAACAAAGAGAGAGGACCCAAATAAATAAAATCAGAAATGAGAGAGGTGAAATATCAACAGACCCTATTGAAATACAAAGGATTGTTAAAAATACTATAAAAACTCTATTCCAACAAAATGGACATATTTCTAGAAAAATATAATCTTCCAAAACTCAATCAGGAAGAATCTAAACATCTCAATAGATCAATAACTATGAAAAAAATTGAAGCAGTCATCTAAGAGCTTCCAGTAAACAAAAGCCTGGGGCCAGACAGCTTCACAGGTGAATTTTACCAAACATTCAAGGAAGACCTAAAACCTATCCTCCTCAGACTATACCAAAAAATTCAAGAGGAAGAAACACTTCCAAGCTTCTTCTATGAAGCCAGCATCACCCTAATACCAAAACCAGATGAATACAATAGAATGAAAAAGAATTACAGGCCAATATTCCTCATGAGCATAGATGCCAAAATCCTCAACAAAATTTTAGCAAATTGGATCCAGCAGTACATCAGAAAAATCATACACCATGAGCAAGAAATGCAAGAATCATACACCATATCCCAGGAATGCAAGAATGGTACAATGTCTGCAAATCAATAAATGTGATACATCACATAAACAAATTGAAAGATAAAAATCACATAGTCGTATCAATTGATGCAGAAAGAGCATTTGACAAAATCCAACACTCTTTCTTGATAAAAACTCCCAGCAAGGTGGGAATAGAAGGGTCATACCTCAACATAATAAAAGCTATATATATGATAAACCCACAGCTAACATCATACTCCATGGACAAAAACTAAAACCCTTTCCCCTAAGAATAGGAACAAGACAGGGATGCCCACTCTCACCCCTACTGTTTGACATAGTGCTGGAAGTATTAGCCATTGCAATTTGACAAGAAGAAGAAATAAAAGGCATCCAAATTGGAAAAGTAGAAGTAAATCTGTCCTTATTTGCAGATGACATGATATTGTATATAAAAACCCAAAAGACTCCATAAAAAACTAATAGACTTAATAAATGAATTCAGCAATGTAGCAGAATACAAAATTAATGCCAAGAAACCTATGGAATTTCTATACACCAATAGTGAACTTACAGAAAGAGAGACTAAAAGAGCAATCCCATTTACCATCGTACCAAAATTAAGATACCTAGGAATTAACTTAACCAAGGAGGTAAAAGACCTATACGCAGAAAAATACAGGACACTGAAAAAAGAGATAGAGGAAGATGTATGCAGATGGAAGAACATAACATGTTCATAGATTGGGAAAATCAACATCATTAAAATGTCCACACTACCCAAAGCAATCTATAGATTCAATGCATTCCTCATTAAAATACCAATGGCATATTTCACAGACCTAGAAAGAACTCTCCAAAAATTCATCTGGAATAAAAAAAGACCCTGAATAGCTATAGCAATCCTGAGAAAGAAAAACAAAGTAGATGGGGTCTCAATGCCAGATTTCAAGCTGTATTACAAAGCCACTGTTCTCAAAACTGCCTGGTACTGGCACAAGAACAGACATATATTCAATGGAATAGAATAGAGAATCCAGATGTCAACCCAAACCACTATGCTCAATTAATATTTGACAAATGCGGTAACAGCATACAATGGAAACAAGACAGTCTCTTCAATAAATGGTGTTGGGAAAATTGAACAGATACATGCAAAAAATGAAATTAGACCACCAACTTACACCATACACAACAATAACTCAAAATGGATTAAGGGCTTAAACATAAGACAGGAAATCATAAAAATACTAGAGGAATCCGAAGGCAGAAAAATCTCTGGCATATGCCGAAGCAATTTCTTCACTGCTACTGCTACTTGGGCAATGGAAACTAAAGAGAAAATAAACAAATGGGACTACATCAAAATTAAAAGCCTTTGCACAGCAAGGGAGATCATCAACACAACAACAAGAAAGCCCACTGCATAGGAGAACATATTCGCCAATTATATCAACGATAAAGGTTTAATCTCCAATATTTACAGGGAACACATGCAGCTTAACAAAAAGAAGATAAACAACCCAATCAAAAAATGGGCAAGTGATCTAAATAGACACTTTTCAAAAGAAGACAGAAGGAAGGCCAAGAGACATATGAAAACCTGCTCAAAGTCACTAATCATTTGAGAGATGCAAATCAAAACAACAGGGCCATACCGTCTCACATCTGTCAGAATGGCTATTATCAACAAGTCAACAAAAGCTGATGTGGAGAAAAAGGAACCTTCATGCACTGCTGGTGGGAATGCAGATTGGTGTAGCCACTGTGGAGAACAGTATGGAGTTCCCTCAAAAAACTATAAATGGAACTCCCATTTGACCCAGTGATCCAACTTCTGAGAATATATTCCAAGAAACTAGAAAGATGAATTAGAAAGGATATATGCACCCCTATGTTCATAGCAGCACAATTCACAATAGCCAATATTTGGAAACAGCCTAAGTACCAATCAGCAGATGAGTGGATTAAAAAGCTGTGGTACATCTACACAATGGAATACTACACAATGGTAAAGAAGGAGCTCTTAACATTTGCAACAACATGGATGGAGTTGGAGAGCATTATGCTAAGTGAAATAAGCCAGGCAGAGAAAGATAAATATCATATGATATCGCTCATTTGTGGAACATAATGAACAATATAAACTGATGAACAAAAATAGATCCAGAGACAGAGAAACATCAATCAGAATGTCAAACCTCAGGGAAGGTATGGGGGTAAGGAGGAGAGATCAACCAAAGGACTTATATGCATGCATATAAGCCTAAGCAATGGACACAGACAATGGGGGTTGGGGGTATGAATGGGAGGTGGGGGTAATGGGGGAATAAGGAATATATATATATAATACCTTAATCAATAAAGAAAGGAAAAAATAATTAAATCTTTAAGAAACAGAAAAAACACAAAAATATGAATAATAAAATGGCAATAAATACATATCTATCAACAATCAAATGGATTAATTGTTCCAATTATAGAACATATGGTGGTTGAATGGATAACAAAATAAGATCCATATATATGTTGTCTACAGGAGACTCAATTCAGATCAAAACACACACACATACTTAAAATAAAAAGATAAAAAAAGAAAATTTCATGAAAGTGGAAACAAACAAAAACACACCAAAAACCCCCACAAAAAAACAAACAAACCACAAAACCCCACAAAAACCTGTGGTTGCAATACTTATACCAGAGAAAATAGATTTTAAATCAGAGACTATAACAAGGGACAAAGAAGGACCCAGCAATTTCACTTCTGAGTATTTATCTGAAACAAACAAACAAACAAACAAAACCAAAACCCAGACACTAAGTGGAAAAGAAATATGCACTTATATACTTATTGCAGCATTATTTAAAATCCTATATAATAAAAGTCTAATATGCAAATTGTCCCCTTTAGTGGTCGTTAGATTGGGAGTTTGACCAGTTCAGTCACTTACTATGATGTGTGTTGAGCACCAGGGGGCGGTGTGGAACTTGGCAGGCATCAGTAAAGTGGTGCTGGTAGCAGGCAACAGTAGAGGTGCCACCCACCCCAGATTCTCCTCAAGTGACTCCAGTCCACATCATCTCCTTCTACCATAGCCCATGGTGGTGGCTGAGAATGAAAATTTGTGCATTGGCCTCCAGCAAGCTCCACCTCTTCTTGGCTTTTACCAAAACAAAGGCAAGGTCAGCATATGTCTCAAGGCACCCTGTGATCCTTGAAATAAATAAAGAACTTCCTAGACAAAAAAGTTAAAAGAGTTCATTACTAACAAACCAGCATTGCAAGCACTGTTAAAAGGACTGCTTTATGAAGAAGGCAGAGAGAAAGAGAGAGAGAGAGAGAGAGAGAGAGAGAGAGAGAGAGAGAGAGAGAGAGAGAGGCCAATGTTAGACGCTTTCTATGCCTGGCCTTCGGCAACCTGTGTGGAGCTAAAAATGAGACCAGGAACCAACACACCAAGTCACATATAAAACATATGCATCTAAATACAGTGGAACATCAGTTCTCAAACTTAATTCATTCTGAAAGGCTGTTCAAAAACCAAATCAATTTTTTCATTAGAAAAAATGTGAATTGAATTATTCTATTCTAGACCCCAAAATGATTCCCTGATTTAACCTGTCTTATATACAATACCTGTCTAATGTATTGTTTAATCTATAAATAAACACTTTAAAAACAAAGAGGACATGAAATGTATATAAAAATTTAACAAAAAGGAATTGAAATGCACATAAAAATGAAAATTTAAAAATTATAAGCAGCAACAAAAGCAAAAAATAAAAAATATTTACAACACAATTTCCTGAGATATTAACAATATGAGGTTTAGCAGTAACTGACTCATACTTGTGCAATCTCTACTTTGTTTCTTGCCTGAGAAATGTGTGAGTGATCATACAGGTATCAGCATAAAGGAGCAGATTGAAAAGAGAATTTTTTGAGATTGCAAGGCATTTGAGAACCTAAGTTCAACTGTATATAAGAAAACACTTTGTGGACTTTAAGGGGAGAGTGATAGAATTACAGTCACAGTAGGAACTTTAACATCCCACTGTCATAAATAGATAGATCTTCCAGACAAAAAATAATAAAAAAATCAGTGACCATAAATGACACACTAGATTAGGTGGATTTAATTGATATTTACAGAACATTTCATTCCAAAGCAGCAGTATAAAGATTCTTCTAGAGTACACATGGAACATTATCAAAGATAGACCACATGTTAAGACACAAAATAAGTCTTAACAAATTCAAGAAGATTAAAATCATATCAAGCATCTTGGATCACAATGGCATGATACTAGAAATCAACAACAATGAAAAAAAAAAAGAGAACATTCAAACTCATGGAGGCTAACCAGCATGTTATTAAATAATAAATGGGTGACAAATAAGATAAAGGAAGGAATAAAAAATTACCTGGAAACAAATGAAAATGAACACAGAACAACCAAAAATCTATGGGACACAGCCAAAGCAGTCACGAGAGGGAAGTTCATAGCATTACAGGCCTACCTCAAGAAGCAAGAAAAAGTTTAAATAAACAATGTAACCTTACAACTAAAGAATCAGTAATAGGACAACATGAAAAGCCCAGAGTAAGTAGAAACAGGGAAATAATGACCAGAGAGGAAATAAAAAATTACAAAACAATACAAAAGATCAATGAAACCAAAAGCTGGTTCTTTGAAAAGAGAAACAAGACTGATGAACCTTTAGCCAGACTCATCAAGAAACAGACAGAGGACCCAAATAAAAAAAATCAGAAATGATTAACTATATGCCAACAATTTAGACAACCCAAATTTGGGCAAAATTCTGAGAAACATATGATATTCCAAAACTGAATCAGAAAGAATCAGAAAACCTGAATAGACTGATAACAAATGAAGAAATTGAAGCAGTAATAATAAAAACTCCTAGCAAACAGAAATCATGGACCAGACAGCTTTACAGGCAAATTTTACAATTCAATGAAGAACTAATACCTATCCTCTTTATACTTCCAAAACATTTAAGAGGAGAAGAAACTTCCAAGCTATTTTTATGAGGCCAGCATTTTGTAATTTAAAAAAAAGATAAAGTCACTACAGAGAGGAGAGGAACCAAGATGGTGGCACAGGTAAACACCTATCTTGCTGCCATACACAGCAATTTCAAAACTACAACTTAACGAAAGCATAAGCATCATCCAGAATCACTGGAAAGCTGGCTGAGTGGAAATTCCACAAATAAAAGTGAAGATAGGACACTGTGACTCAGAGGAGCGGCAGAGGACAGCGTTGAAGATACACGTGGAGTCAGAGGTTTGGAGCCGTGTGCACGCGAGCAGATAGGGCAGGCAGCTGCAAACCCGCCTGGTTTTCTCGAATGGGGGAGACAAAGATGTCTCACTGCACTGACTCCCCAGCTCTGGGTGAAGTCCGGGAAACCCACAATCATACAGGATAAAACTGGACAGTGGGGAGGCACGCTGAAACTCAGGCGCCGCAAGAGTCTGCAAGCTTGTGGAGTGGGCGAGCTTGTGCAGAGTGCGCGTAAACTTGGGAACAGCAGAGTTGCATGACCACGCAGAGAGGACGCATGACTTACTATCTCGTTCGGGAAATCACCAGACTGCATTGTTTTATGACCCTGGGTGAGACGTTGGGTGTGCAGACTCATTTGGGGAGAGGCTGAATTGTCCAGCAGCAGGTGGAGCTTGGTGGCAGCTCTCTCTCAGAGGTGCTTGCAGCCATTGCCACCCAGCACAGAGATCCAGGTGCTGCATAGGGCAGAGCTGAGGCTGCCTGCTCTGCCTGGAGACTCCGCCCATCCAACCTGAGCACCGCTGAACCTCACAGCCAATTCGCCTGGAGATCAAACCCTCCTAGTGCTGGCAACAATAAGCTAGGCTTAACTTCAGCAAGACTGTGCAACCCATATCCACCTCAGGTAACTGGGAAGGCTGAGTCACTGTCCCTTAGAGGACATCTACCACACAAAGCTAATCGACCAACTCAGGAAAGCAGCCACCATGCAGAGACATGGAAAGAAATCAGATGTGAAAGAAATGGAGGGAAAAAAACGACTGGACATAGAGTTCAAAACCATGGTTATAAGGCTTTTCAAGAGGCTCCTAGAAAAGGCCGAGGCCTACAAGGAAATGAACAAGACCTACGAGGAAATGAACAAGACCTACGAGGATATGAAAAAGGACCAACCAGAAATTAAGCATACACTGACTGAAATAAAAAATATTATACAAAGACCTAAAAGTACTCTAGAGCACCCCAAGAACCAAGTTAAAGATTTGAAATACAAAGAGGTAAAATCCACTCAGCTGGAAAAGCAAGAAACAAAAAGAATCCAAAAAATTGAAGATAGTGTAAGGGGGGCCTCTGGGACAACCTCAAGCATACCAACATCCGAATTATAGGGGTGCCAGAAAAAGAGAGAGAGCAAGACAATGAAAACCTATTTGAAGAAATAGTGACTGAAAATTTCCCCCACCTGGTGAAAGAAATTGACTTAAAAGTCCAAGAAGCACACTGAACCCCAATATATAAGAACCCTAAGAGGACCACACCAAGGCACATCATAATTAAAATGCCAAGAGCAAAAGATAAAGAGAGAATATTAAAAGCAGCAAGAGAAAAACAGTTACCTATAAGGGAGCACCTATACGATTGTCAGCGGATTTCGTAGCAGAAACTATGCAGGCCAGACAGTAATGGCAAGTAATATTCAAAGTGATGAATAGCAAGAATCTACAACCAAGATTACTCTATCCAGCAAAGCTATCGTTCAGAATTGAAGGTCAGATAAAGTGCTTCGCAGCTAAAAAATGAAGCTAAAGGAGTTCATCACCACCAAACCAATATTATATAAAATGCAGAAAGATATTCTTTAAGAAGAAGAAGAAGAAAATGGTAAAAATAAAAATTATGAACAACAAATACACATCTATCAACAAATGAATATAAAAATCAAGTGAATTAAAAATCTGATGAACAGGATAAACTGGTGAATATAATAGAATCATGGGCATAGAGAGGGAATGGACTGACAATTCTTGGGGAGAAAAAGGGTGTGTGAGGTGCAGCAAGAGACTGGACAAAAATCATGCACCTATGGGAGAGGACAGTTAGGGGGAGTTGAGGGTGAAGAGTGGATGGGTATTGGGTGGTGGGGAGCTATATAGGGAAAAAAGGGAGCACAATGTATGCTTAATTTCTAGTTGGTCCTAAAAAAGGGGAACAATGCAATTAATAAAGTGAACAATAAAGATTAAAATATTTTTTTAAAAAAGACACTACAGAGAAAGAAAATTACAGACCAATATCCTTTGTGAACATAGATGCTAAAATCCTCAATAGAATATTAGCAAATAGGATTCAGGAATACATTAGAAAGGCCATGCACCATGAACAAGTGGGATTTATTCTGGGGATGCAAGGTTGGTACAATATTGGAAAATCAATAAATGTGATACATCACATGAATAAAAAGAAAGATAAAATCATAAAATCATATTTTCATATCAATAGATGCAGAAGCAGTATTCAATAAAATTTCACACCCATTTATCATAAAAACTCTCAGCAAAATGGGTGTAGTAGGATCATACTCAATGTAATAAAGACCATATACGACAAACCTACAGCCAACATTATTCTCAATGGGCAAAACTTGAAAGTATTTCTCTCAAGATCAGGAATAAGAAAGAATATATACTTTTACCACTCTTATTCAACATAGTATTGAAAGTCGTAGCCACAGTAATCAGACAAGAAGAAGAAATAAAATGCATCTAAATTGAAAAGAAAGAGAAATTGTCATTATTCACAGAAGACATATTGTACATAGAAAACCCTAAGGACTCCACACACATGAAAATATACCTGATCTAATAAGTGAATTCAGCAAAGTAGCAGGATACAAAATTAATATCCAAAAATCAGTGGCATTTTTTCTCTTTTAAAAAATATTTTTTATTGATTTCAGAAAGGATGGGAGAGGAAAAGAGAGATAGAAACATTAATGAGAGAGAATCATTGACTGGCTGCCTCCTCCATGGCCCACCCTGGGGATTGAGCCTACAACCTGGGCATGTGCCCCAACTGGGAATAGAACTGTGATCTCCTGATTTATAGGTTGGTGCTGCACCACTGAACCATTCTGGCTGGTGGCATTTTTATACACCAATAATGAACTCTCAGAAAGAGAAACCAAGAAAACAACCCCACTTACTATTGCAACAACAACAACAACAAAGGAATCTAGGAATAAATTTAATCAAGGAAGTAAAAGACTTATACTCAGAAAACTATAGGTCATTGAAGAAATAGAGGAAGACACCAAGTGGGAGCATATACCATGTTCATGGATTGGAATAATTAGCATAATTAAAATTTCCATACTACCCAATGCAAGTAGATTCAACAAAATTACTATTAAAATGCCAATGGCATGTATCACAGATCTAGAATAAATATTCCAAAAATTTATTTGGAACTAAAAAGCAACTCAAACAGCTTTAGCAATCTTGAGAAAGAAGAAAAAAGTTGGAGGGATCACAATAGTGGCTATCAAACTATACTACAAAGCCATTATAAAAAAACAGCATGTTCTTGACACAATAACAGGCATATAGGCCAATGGAACAGAAAAGGGACCCCAGAAATCAACACACACCTTTATGTCAATTAATATTTGACAAAGGAGGCAAAGGATAAAACAGTCTCTTCAGTAAATGGTGTAAAAATTGGACAGGTACATGCAAAAAAAAAAAAAAAGAAAGAAAAGAAAGAAAGAAAAAGAAAAAGAAAAGAAAGAAACTAGACCACCAACTTATATCATGCACAAGAAAAAACTAAAAAAATGGAAAAAAGACTTAAATGTAAGCTGTAAAACCATACACATCCTAGAAGAAAACAGGCAGTACAATCTCAGACATTGCTTGTAGCAATGTTTTCCCCCATATCTTCTAGGATAAGGGGAACAAAGGAAAAAATAAACAAATGGGACTACATCAAGCTAAAAAGCTTCTCACAGAAAAGCAACCATCAACAAAAGCAAAAGTGAACCCACTGATGGGAGAACATATTTGCTAGTGATATAGCTGGTAAGGCATTAGTTTCCAAAATGTATACAAAAGAACTCATACAACTCAACACCAGAAAGACAAACAATCCAATTAAAGAATGGGCAAAGGTCCTGAATAGGCACTTTCAGGGGGAGGGGGAATTCTTTAACTAACCTGCCTATTAGTAACTTTTTTGTTGCTGAATTTCATTGGCTAAACCTTCAATTGAAGGTTGGTATTTTGTACACTTCAAGCCCAATCAAGTGCTACTAACTTAATCTGTCAATCTGTTTTCTTGCTTTTGATATTATTTAACGCTGAGAATAAAGTCTCACAAAAGTGCGTAGAGGAAAAAATTGTGAGAAAAGCCATTGCTATATTTTTCAGGGTGCTAAAAGTGTCTGGAAATCGGTTCCAGGCACTCCAAATTTCCTATTTGTAGTGTCACTCCTCTTGATTCTCCAAGCGGCACGTTTCCAGATTCTCAAGCTTTGACCTTCAGTTGACAACCACTTGAGCCCAGATGCCATCTTGAAATTTTTCAAGTTGCATCTCCAAATCATCAATTTGCATCCATTTAATTCCAAAACTACTGTAGACTACTACATCAGGATACTTAATTATTTTATGGTGTATTCTAGGCTACTTATAAGTTTTAGTTTCTATATCTTGCTTGAAAATTTTAAGTTTACTCTCAAAAGCTTTTATGTATCCAAACATAATGTCAATACTTTTGCCAAAACCTGGTAACTTTAAGTTCAGTTCATTAATATGAACAGAGAGATAGATAAAAAATATTAGGGTGTTGACCCACTTATCATCATGGAGCTGAGAAAAGTTTCTCAGAATCTTATGCTCAAGGAATACCTTAATTTCTTCAAAGCACTCCACAAAGTGCTCAAGAACTTTACGGCTCAGCCATCTTACATTATTGTACATCAGCAGTCCACTGTAGGTGGAATCAACCTCCAGTAAAAATGCAGAAAATTCTCGCTTGTGAAGGGGGTGAGTAGCTATTAAATTAACTATTTTTGTAACAACTGACATTGAGTTGTTTAAGTCAGTGAATCCTGCCTTGGCACATAAAACCTCCTGATGGATAATGCAATGAAGAGGCACAATTGGATGTCCAATAGCTTCCGTAAACATTTGACAAATCCGACTTTCTCCCCCACCATGTTTGCTGCCCCATCTGTTGTCACTGACACAACTTTAGAGATATCAATGCTTAGGTCATGGGATGTTTGTATAATAACCTTACATATTTTGCTTCCTGATGTACTTGTTGGGACTAATACTAACTTTATCAACTCCTCTCTCATTGTGAGACCATCAGAATATCGACCAATAATGGCCAACTGAGCATGTGATGTGACATCAGTAGTTTCATCAAGAGAGATAGAAAAATATTTACAATTACTTATGTCTCTTTAATTGATGTTGTACACTTGTGTTCTGTCTCATTATTCGGTCTTTTATGATATTTCTACTGAGTGGTAACTCAGATGTTCTCTTAATTGCATCTTTATTCTGCATATTGTGAAATAAAACTGGTGCACATCTTAGGCGAGTTTCTTTAATAAATTTTCCCTCACTGAGTGCTTTTCCATGTTGAGCTATGGAGTGAGCAATGCTCAAACTTGCAGATGTTAAATTTGTAGAGCCTTTTATAAATTTAAGGATGGAATTACATTGGCTCTTATAATCGTGTAGCTGCCTGGAAATGTATTCCTTCCTTTCATCCTCACTTTTTTTTTCAAGAGCTGGGAATTATTAGTTTCAAAATGTCTTTTTATATTCCATGTTCTGCTTGCTACCATTTCAGTACATAGCATGCAAAATGGTCTGCCATTTTTTTCTATGATGCCATACATCTCGGTCCATGTCTCTTGAAAGGGTTGGCTACTGCTACTACCACTTTCTTTACTTAACCTTGATTTTTTATTTTTTGCATTCTCCATCAGGGGGGCAGTGACAGAAGATAGAATTACAGAGAGCCTATTAGCCCTGCAGGCAATTAGGGGTTAACTAGCTTAACTGACCACAAGACGGCACATGTAACATTCTTTTAGGAAAGGGCAGGGTTAATAAGCAGAAATAGGGATTAATAAGGATGCACAACAATAATAGTGGTGAAATGGAGTCTGCACTATGCTGCAAAATGACGTTCCTTATATAAATTAAGATGGCTGCTGCTATTTCTAATGGCGGGAAACAGCACCCATAGCACAGGCCCTTGCCTTTCCCAGCCTCCCCCTCACTTATCACAGTAATGACGGTCAATTAGAAATCCATGACACCCCAGAACAGTATATTGGATGATGGTTGCTGTGGTTATGTGGTTGCTGGTAATGGCAATCACAGGCCCTCAGAGATGCGTCCCTCCTGGCACTCCACTGCTCCCTGCTCCATCAGCTGGAAGTGATGTCCCCTAACGGGGCCTAACCAAAAGTCCCAGAATTAGATGCTCTGTGCCAGAGTTCTGTTGTTTTGGCCTACAGACCTCCAGCACAGAGTGTCTACACTACAGCAAATGTTTTATCTTCAGCTAGTGCACCTGGCCGTGCACAGCCGAGGATGAAACATCCTTCTCAGCATGTGGCCCCATACTTCTCTGTATGTGGCTGCATGCAGCTGTGTGTCATCGAAAATGGCTATGAGGTCAGCACTGACATGCATGTCATAGGTTCGCCATCACGGACCTAAAGGCTGAAATATCCAAGTCATTCAAGTTATCTATAACCAATAACTAGGTAAGCATGATCCAGACTGTACACATTTCTCCAGCCCACATTGTAAGCCCCTGAAGTTTGCCAGATTACTTAAGCAATTAGAACCCAGTACATGATGGTTATTAAGAGAGCTCACTGTTTTTAGCATCACTTTCAAGGGTATATGTCCTGATATGGTTGTTCCAGTTGAGGTGTGTCCAACCTTAACCTGAGTGTGATCGGTCCAACCTCACTCCGCCGTCTGCACAATAATCTCTGAAGTAAGCAAGACAGGTAAGGACCTTCCCAGGAGGGTTCCAACTTGCTTCTCTTCCAAATCTTGATTAGAACAAACATAGTCTTCTGGTCAATGGCAATAAACCAGAAACTCAAGAGGGCCTTGGGTCAGGAAGCCTTTTAACCTGAGAGACATTAAAGTAGAAGAGATAGCCAGAATATAGTTCTTAAGAAATTGGTCTCTATTTTCCATTGTGGGAAGAAGATTTTGAGGTATTCCAGGGCCTAGTGGAATCACCTATAGTCAACTATAGGTTAAAACAAAAACACTTTTCTTAAAATTCAAACCCTAGGAAGGTTGTCAAACTTGATTTTACCTTTAATATTCAACAAGGCAAAGAAGGGTCTTTCGAATTTACCAAGACTAAAAGATCAAATGAGAAACTACTCTGGGCCAGACTCTGAGGACCCGTTGGGACAAGAAATATTATAAATTACTTTTTGTCACCAATAGTTGGCCTGACATCTCAAGAAAGTGGCCTAGGGAAGGGCTGGCCTGGCGGGCCAGAAACAGAAGTGGCAGCACTAACCTTAGGTGATGTATCTCTAAGGAAGAATGTAGCAGCTTATACATAATTTTCCAAAGTCTTTGGTAACTTTAAAACTTGGGAATTTGCTGAATTAAATAATAAAATTTATTAAATACCTAGGTATTTTTAAATGAAATATTAATATAAGTTTGCCTAATATGAAAAATCTAGAGGATAGATATGAATCTATTAATTAATTATGTCTTGTATTTTATTTGAGATATATTCTTAAAATATAAATGTATTACTAATCTGAGAAATGCTAAGTATTTAACTTGCCACCTAAAATGTGAGGTTTCTAAGAGTTAAAAGTTCAAATTAAGTTGGGAGAAATTACATGGTTGTAAAAGTGTATAAAGTATAGAAATTGATTTTTGAGAAAAATTTTGTAATTTCTCTGAAAAATTAGTTCAAGATATATTGTAGTCTTTATGTGTAATATGTGTGTAAAATTTCACCTAGGATACAATATTTTAGTGGTCTGATTTTTAAAAAAGAGGATTAATTGGTCTGAACCAAATTTTTAATATTAAAAAATGGTTTACATTTAACTAATGTTTTTTTAGAACAATTACAAAAGTGTGTTGATAAACTTTAATCTAAGAAATGCTGGATGTTTACTTTTGAAATTAAACAATTATTGAAAAATTAAGGTTTCTAAGAATAAGGAATTCTAATACATTAAAAAAAGGTCTGTACAAATTGCTGATGGTGTGACAGAAAGAAAGAATATCAGAATGGAGATGCTTAATTGAAGGACTGATGCATGGTTATCCATTTTGAAGGAAAATCAAGGTTGTTTCTAAAGGTGGTTATTTCTGAAAGTTGTAAAAATGTTTTTGAAAGTTGTAAGATGTCTATGGAAATTATAAAAAATTTATAAAAAAGAAATGTTAAAAGGAAATTGATTAAATGATACAGGCCAGTAAGCCAGGACAAAGCAGGAAAACACCCAATCACCAAAGTAACACTCAGTCCATTTCCTACCTTGTCTCATGCATGAGGTTACCTGATTGCTGTGGGTGTTGCTTGGGCCTTTTCTGCATTGCTGGCTGAATTTCGATCCTGAGCACGTAGTTGACCAAAGGTTAATAGCTGTCCCTTCTCATTGAGGCTGCTGCAACTTGGTAGCAGGATGCACCGCCTCAGGAGAGGGGTCCACTTACCCTGTGACGATAGATGGTATCCCGGATGAGCCCCCAAATTGTTAGAAATAAGGTGAGCCCCCCAAGTCAGGGGTTCTGGTAGAATACAAAACACTCAGGAGCCAGGCAACAAGGCAAACATATTTACTTCTATGTAGAAGGGTGCACATACATGGCCTGGAAGAGCATGCACACTGAGCAGACAGTCTGCTCAGAATTATAATCCTTTATGCACGTGACCTGTCCTTTGCTCTTGTTTGGAGCTCAGGCACACAGTCTTTTGGGGTTGGCTAATTCAAAGAGAGGGGTTGGCCTTTGCTGTTTCAAGATGGCAGCCCTCAGGGGAGCTATAATGTATGCTGCCAACATGGCGGCTGCCAAGTCACATGTCCAAAATGGCGACTATGTAAACTGTTCTTTGACAGAAAAGATGACTTGTTTATTCTCACACCTGTAAGTCTATGCTCTTGAAATAGCCAGTATGAATAACTTAATGTTTGTTTTCTCAGTGTGTTTTTTTCTAAGCAAGTACTAAGACATTATTATTATTTTTTTGGACAGATCACAAAGTGAGGTAAAAGAACCAGCCAACACATTTAAACAGGAGTATAAAGTGGCAGCATAATTTTAACTGAAGACACAAAATTGTTATTTACAGATGCTTTAACTTTGCATTGATGTGTAATAGACTACCCCAAGATTCAGTAACCTAAGATAACAACTGTTGTATTAAAAATTTTTTTATTGATTTCAGAGAGGAAGCGAGAGGGAGAGAGAGATAGAAACATTAATAATGAGAAGAAATAAGCCTATAATCTAAGGCATGTGCCCTTGACCAGAATCAAACCCTGACCTCCTGGTTCATAGGTTGATGCTCAACCACTGAGCCACAAGAGTTGGGCAACAACCATTGTATTTGCCCGTGATCTTGACACTGGGGAGATTTCCCTGCCCCTTTATATGGCCTTTCTTTGTGGTCTCTCCACTAGGGAACCTTACAAGGCTGATTTGGGCTCACAAAGCACAAGTAGAATCTTCTGTGCTTAAGGCTTAGGCACAGTGTCATGTCTACTATACTTTGTTGATTAAAATCAAGTCTCAAGCCCAATCCAGAGTCAAGATAAGAAGATACACAAGAATGTGAAGACTATGAGGGGTTATTTACTGGAGCCATAATTTAACATACTACTCTACAGATGGCATAATTTTAGTTACAGAAAACCCAAGAGAAACAACTAGGAATTGTTTTGGAACAATAAAAGAGTTTAGTCAAATGATTAACAACAGATAAAAACAATTATGTACTTACAACAATGTTACCAAGCTTAATGGAACAAAAGATAGTATTTACAATACTAATAATATTTTACTTCATGACTATTTAGCCATTAGTATACGACAAACACTAGGCTAGGTCCTGGTTATAGAGAAGTACACAAACAATCACAAGTTTATGTCCACTTTGTGAGACTTACAGTTTACAGAAACAGCCATACATTAAACAAAGTCCCTTGTATGGGAAAGAAATTTGATTAGTGAGCTATTGCTGTGATGAATTCTGTAACAAACAATCCCCAAATCTTGTGGCCTAAAAGAACAAATATCTATTGTTCTGTTCCGGACTGCTAAGGTTGCCTAGGGCAACACTACTTTAGTGTATGGGGCAGGCTCAAGTCTATTCTACTTATCTGTCAGTCTGGGACCAGCAGTGGCTTATCAGAGTGTGCCCTTCACCTGCCACATGACCAGAGTCCAAGCCAAATCATGTCAGCACATTTAAAGCCTCTGTTTGGCCCTAACCGAGGATAGAGCTTTGGCCTGGGGACTGAAGGGTCACGAGTTTGATTCTGGTCAAGGGCACATGCCTGAATTATGGGCTCAGTCCCCAGTAAGGATGCAGCCAATCAACGATTCTCTCTCATCATTGATATTTCTCTCTCTCTCTTCCTCTCCCTTCCTCTGAAATCAGTATACATAAGAAGCCTCTGTTTGCATCATGACTTGCCAAAGCAAGTCACATGAGCAAGTCCAATATCAATGATATAGAGATGGATAATTCCACAGCATGGAGAAAGTGAAGAATGGGAAATAATAATTTAATCAACAACTGTCAATAAATTGAAGACATGAATAAGCCCAATGGGACTTGGGTGTCATACATGGGAAGGATAGTGGTAGGATGAAAGGACAAAGGACTATCCTCTATCTTGAGGGGCTGGTCAGCTTATCTGCCCTTTCCCCCTGCTGGGAGTGGACACAGGGGTGCCAGGAATATCCTGACTCCCCCAACCACTGCCTGAGCGAACCAATGCAGCCCAAGGACATAGCTTAGGTCCAAATAAGGCATAACTAAAGTACTGGTCACTCCCTGATCCTTGTACTGTGAGACCCCCGCTGAAAAACCCTGACCTAATAAGGCTATCTCTGTAACCCATGTCACTTCCCTGGGACCACCCAAATCACCAACCCTTTATAACCTATTGTTCTTGCTGGGCTCGCTCTCTCACCTCGCTGCTGTGCCAGATGAAAGTTGAGGGCCAAACCCGGGTTTGAATAAAGGTTCTATGCTATTGCAGCCGATTTGGGCTCCCTGGTGGCTTTTGGGGACCATGAAATCTGGGCATAATATGGACAGATGGCTGAAGAGATAGATCAGGGCCAGGTCATGTAGAATCTTGTTGGCC
Source organism: Antrozous pallidus (assembly GCA_027563665.1). NCBI lineage: Eukaryota > Metazoa > Chordata > Mammalia > Chiroptera > Vespertilionidae > Antrozous > Antrozous pallidus. Next base: position 115,877,338 of record CM050512.1, on the reverse strand, counting down.
TTGCTGAAGATGCTGCATTGCATCTAATTCATTGCAGAGCCATTGGAGTCTTTTAAGCATGAGAATGATAGGGTCAGTGTACTTTTTTTTAAAAAAGATGCTGCTGTGTGAAGAATAGACTGGTAGAAAAAAGGCGAGGACGTGGAGAGAGTGACTCTGAAGCTATTGTAGTAAGTTAAGGTAGTGGTTTCGCTTGGCCAAGGAGAGCGATGATGTGGATGAAGAGGAGCAGTGGGTTTAAGATATATTTTAGAGACAGAATGGTCAGACTTGTTTCGAGTTGGATGTGAGCTGGAGGAAGGACTCAGGATGACTCAGGTTCCTGACCTTGCACCAGGTGAACACAGGTGCTCTGGGGAGGATCTGGTGAAGAACAGGTTTGAGGAAGTACATTGAAAGTTTAATTCTGGGTGCACTGAATTCCATATACTTGTGAAACAATACCCAGAAAATCTGTAAGGATTAACTCAACAAGCAAGGTAAAGGATCTATAGGAATAAAACTATATACCTCTATTAGCATGATAAAAGAAGAATGGAGTCAAGGGAGTGTCAAAGCTTCCACTTGGATAAAGAGATTCACAGTTGTAAAGATGTCAATTTTTATTATATAAATGTATAAATTCAATCCAACTTCAAAATTTTGATAGAATTTTTTTTCCTTGAAACTTGCAGCAATTACCAGGAGCATTCTCTAAAAGAAGAGTGATGAGTAATGTGCCCTGCTCCATCATATATCAAAATACATTATAAAGCAACAAAATTTATAGCAGCAGAATCAAGGCAGAGGAATAGACTGATGACTTAATGAATGAAAGAAAGTGTAAAAATACAAACCCAGGAACAGATGAGGATTTGTATGTTACAAGATGTCATATTCATGTGGTTGGAGAAAAGACAGGTTATTCAGTAAATGGGTTAAAGATACCTGGATGGCTATTTGGAGAAAAAAAAAATAAAGCCACATTTACAAAGCTCTACATCTCTCTTTTTATCTGCTATGTACTGCCCCACAGTGTCAGTACAGCATAGTTTATAAGTTATATTTACATTGATGTACTTGTATGTTTTAAATTTCTTATTATGAACAATACTGAGAAAAGAAGATTTTTATATAGCATTTTTTTTTGACAAATGATGAATCCTCCAGGGTAGATTCTGAACTGTGAAATTGTTGGGTCAGAAAGTATGTACATTTTTAAGTGCTTATAAATTTTCCTTTAAAATATCAAATTACAACACAGAAGCAGAAAACAAAACCAAAATAAACCCAAATGAAATAGATGGATCAAGTTAATTTAAAGAAAAGCAGAAACACATGAAACAGAAAAAAGCTATAGTTGAGATGATCAATAAAACCCAAAGCCCCCCTTTTTTAAATGAATGACAAAAACATACAAACTCTGCAAGTGTGATTAAGGCGAGGAGAGAAGACACAAATGGCATCAGAAATGATGAAGGAGATGTTGCATGGACACAGAGGAGGCTTTTACGGCTAGAAAGCTAGTTTCTACAGAATCTTAGCTCAAGCCAGAGGGCGAGGCAAAAACAGCACATGGCAAAATTGCCATTGCTCTGTTAGTTGTGCTTGTGTTAGAGTACATATGCTTTTGCAAATTTTTAATGTTTTTTCTTCAGCCTTGAATCTCATTACTATTTCTTTGTTTAGTAGCCCACTTACATGAAAAATACACTTAAGCTGTTGAATTCGCTCTTAGAGTGGTGCAGTGTGGAAACAGACGGACTGCGTGACCAGGTTGCTCGCGTGAGACACAGCCTCCTTAACTGGAATAAGAGCAATTGCCCACATGGTTTAATGGTTAGGTTCTCTCTTAAAATTTTTTTAATGGAGCATGTACAGTTGAATTCACATGTAATAAATGTATGCTATGATGCAACTATATAACTTTAAACAAATCCATTTGAAAACCTAGATGAAATTGGACAAAAATGTCAAGAAAATATAAATTACTAAAACTGGTCTGAGCAAACCAATAGAAAATACTAATAAATAATAGAAATGGCAGTTAAGGACCCATCTACCAACCTGCCTGTCCCTCCTGTCACCCAGGTCACAGCCCTTTGTAGTTAGGCAGGCAGGCTCTGCCAAATTTCAGGGGAGGAAAAGATCACCCAAAGCCTTATGTGACAGAGCATAGGAAAATGTGGGGACCCACTCATCTTAGTTTATAAGATTAGTCTATTCTGATAGCAAGACAAGAAAATACAATTATAGGCAAGTTTCACTTATGAATATAGAGGTAAAACCCTTGAGTTACACAAGATAATTGAATCTGGTGTATTAAGAGAATAATACATCTTGATCAAATAGATTTATCTGAGAAACTAATGTTTGGGAATCATGTAACTATCAATGTGACTTATTGTATTTACAGATTAAAGGGGAAAATGATGCAATGGACACTGGGAAGAAATTTGCTAAAATGTAACATTCTTTCATGATTAAAAACACTAGAAGTAAATATAGGTATCTACAATAAATATACTGAAATAGCCTACTTAATGGTGAATCTTTAGAGCAATTGTTATAGCAACTCCTGGACTTCTGCTTTAAGTGCTAATAATTACCATTCGAGTGAGGGCTACTCAATGCAATCTGATAAGCTATGAGAGAGATAAATATAGTCCAATAACTACAATCAGGGTCTGACAGCGATACAATCCTTCATCTTCCTCAGATTTCCCATTTTACTTATACAACCTTTGTGTGTGTCTGTGTGTATGTATATTTAGTTCTATAACTTTTTCTCCTGTTTGGGCTTACACATCCACCACTACTGTCAAGCTCCCTCACCACAAGAATCATTCCTGCTGCCTTTTCATAAGCACACCCAACCCCTCTCACCCTCTACCACTCAACCCCACAAGACTGCAGTCAACATGTCAACCAGGGTTCGGTTCTTATTAGACTTGACTGTGGAAGGATCTGCTTCCATGATCCTTGAGTTTGTTGCCAAAATTCATTTCCGTGTGGCTGTAGGATTTATGACAGCTTGCTTCTTAAAGAACAGTGAGAGAAAATGAAAGAGAGAGAGAGAAAGAAAGAGAGAGACCAGTATGAAAGTCTTATATAACGATAGACATCTTATCGCCTTATCATATTGTTATCAGAGAAAAGCGTGGATGGCTTTTCTCTGTTGCTAGTGCGAGTGGGGTTCTTGGGGTGCCCCTGGAGCAGCATTTCTGGAGGGCCCCACAGGAGGATGAGATATGGCAGAAAGCGTTATTTGCATGGAATTACATCTCTGGGTTTCTAAAGTCCCATTTTCCTTAGTCCAGTCTTGGAAGAGGTGCCGCAGCAGAGCTAGAGGCAAAGCCAGTGTCCCGAGTTTCCCTTCCCTGGTGGAGCTGGGTTCGGGGTAGCATCAGGCTGGCTGCAGCCCATCAGTCCTGTGAGTGGAGTCCTCATGGTTGGGAGCCATGTGTGAGGATGCAGGAGTGTGAGAGCCCAAGCCAGCCAGGAGGGTAGACCAAGAGGCAAGAGAGCAAATGCCTTTGTTTAGGGACTTAAATATCTCAAATCTTCCCAGGCTTGCAGTGGCCAGGCCTACTCTGGCCAATGACCTGTTCCCAGTTGTGACTGCTACAGGTAGGTACCTTTCCTACATCATCCAGACTTTACTAGGCATGCATCTAATGCTTGGCCTTTCCTTTGCTTTTCCCCAGTTATTCATAATCAGCTTACTTGACAGCGACATCATTACCCTATTAGGTAGAAGAAGTATGTCACAGGTCCCACACACCCAGCCAATGGAGGTAATTACAAAAGGGCCTGGACCCCAGGGGACAGGGTCATGGGAGCCACCATGGGTGACTGCACCCCTCACCTCTAACCCACACAATCACTTAAAGAAGAGCTTCTATGACCAAAACCTGAATTTGCTGCCAGGTGAAAAAAGATCTTACTTGATTTGAGTTGAAGAAATCTAGTCCACCTGCAAAATACTTTCCTTCTAGGCACTAATCTAAAAACATAAGAAAAAAAAATCAGCAACCATTTGAGAAAAACCATTATTATAAGTGAGGTTCCAAGCTCCGCAAACACAAACACTCCTGAGAAAGTAGAATAGAAGAGAAGGAAGGAGCTGTTGGGATTAGCATCAGTTCCTTAGACAGATTCGGGAACCCACCACCACCAGAAAAAGCTGCTAAAAATGGGAAATCAGAAGGCCTACAATGCTGAAGTGTGATGTGGAACAAAACCCACCCACTGAGCAGTCTGCATTAGCAAACAGAAAGTGTGAGCTCTTCCAGACTGCAGAGTAACATGATAAAGACATGTAAGGTGCAAAAGGCGGGGAGGAGAGGTCTTTAGGTTATAAAATGAATCTATAGCTGCTCCAAAAGGAGATAACAGAGAACAGCAAAAATAAAATTTCCTAGAGCTGAAGATGGATACACAGAATGCTGATCAATATTAATTTAAATAACCCCCTGTGACACCTTAGGTATATTCTAGTGCCACAAGGATAAAGAGTAAATCTTTGAAACTTCCAGAGGGAGGAAACAGGTTCCAAGAAAGCAAAGAGCATCAGGTTTGTATCAGTGGAAACAGTGGATCCTTGGAGAAAACGAGTTCAAAATTCCGAGAGAAAAGCGTGCACCTGAAATGCTCTATTCAATTGAAGTATCAGTCAAGCAAGGATGTGTTTATATGTACAAGTATTTTGGAATTTAGTCACACAGAGCCCTTCTTTGAAAGTATTATTTAAGGATGTGCTCCAAGAAAGTGAGAAAACTAAATCAAAGAAAAAGGAAGACCTGGTACTTGAAAAAAAACACAGTGATGACACAACAAACCATTTAATGATATGGTTAAGCGTAAGGAATTTCGATGCATAATGGGAGTGAGGGTCTGGGAGAGAAGTGAAAGCATGCCAAAGGGCTTATTTAAGTTCATAAAGAGGATATGGATATTAACTACCACTGTCGAGAGAAAAAAGAATTTTTTTATATCTATCTATCTATCTATCTATCTATCATCTATCTATCTATCATCTATCTATCTATCTATTGTCTATATTTCTATCTATATATCATCTCTACATATCTATATACAGGGTGTCCTAAAAATGCATACACCGTTTAACAGCTGATAGTTTAATTTTGAAAATTAAATGTATTTTATTAAACACTGCCTTTATAATTATTCAAAGTGCATGTAAACATTTCTTAGAGACATCTATATTTCCAAAACAGCTAGAAAAAAAATTGAACAAAGAAAACCATTAATTTCTAGAAAATTAAAGAAAGAAATGGAAAAAAGAAACCAAGAAACTGACAATAAAATACATGAAATATAGTGGCAAAAATGAACTCAAATATTAGTATTCAGATTCCATCTGAATGAATTAAACTTCTCCATAAGAAGGCAGAAACTATAGCTACCACTTAGTACATATTAACTAAGTTTTAGCATTGTACTAAGCACTGTAAATAGATATTTTTATTAAAAGCTGTAAATAGATCATTTATTTATAGATAATTTTATAAATAAATAATTTAACCTCCGCAAGGTGGGTTCTAATTTTACTTTCCTGTTTCAGAGCAGAAAACTGAAGCTTAAGAGAAATTGGCCATTTGCTTGCAGAGAAGAAACAGGGCTTAAACCAGGGCTCTTTGATAATTAAGGCTGTGCTTTTAATCATATTATTAAACTGCTACTTAGCTAGATTAAAAAACACATTATATAGTATATTTGTAAGAAATAAACCAATCTGTTCTGGCCAGTTTGACTCAGTTGGTTGGGCTTGTCCCAGGCACTGAAAGGTTGCTGGTTCGATTGTTGGTGAGGACATATGCCTGGGTCGTGTGCTCCATTCCCAGTAGAGGGTACACAGGGGGCAGCCAATCAATGTTTCCTTCACATTGATGTTTCTTGCTCTCTCTACTCCTCTCTCTAAAAATCAATAAAAAATCTTTAATAAAAGAGATAAACCAATATGAAAATAAAGTGTTGGAAAAGATACACTCTGTAAATGATAAAATGAAAGGGAGCAGGTGCCATAATATTGATAGTGTCACAGGATGTAAATAAGGCAATTTTGAGAACAGTTCGTATAATTGTGTTTATGTCAACAAAAGTCCTGTGTGTGTTATGTGCTGAATTAGTGGTGACAGGAAGGGGTTTCATATGTAGATTGAGTTGTCATATAATGCTGTTTTAGTTATGTAATTAAAAAAGATTGTTTTTTTAAAAAATAGAAGCAATAAACACCATCCCTGATCTTTAGCAGTTTATTAGTTTAGCTTGAGAGTAAGCAGCTACCCAACTGTCTGTAATGCAAACCAAGAGAGGAGCTAGGGAGAGAGGCTGTGTACTTTGTTGGATGAATACAAAACTAAGCATTAAAAGTGGTGATGAACTGGTGATGCTTTTGAATGGAGGTGCACCAACCTTCTTTCATCTTGCTTTGACAATCCCCCCTTTCCACTGAGGGGCTGAAGGGGCAATCAAAAGGCAGTGTCTAAGAATGACAGTGTTAGCCACATGCCTCCTTTTCAAAGCAGTGGAATGTTTTCAATCAGAAAGAAAAATGAAAAAAAACCCACAGCAATTCAACTTTTCTTATTTCATCCAAACCGGGTTGTCTGTCACTTCCCTGTTGCTATGACAACAGCAGCTCTCCTCCTTCTTCATTTGGATCTGTTTCCAAACTGAGAACAATGAATGTAAAAGATCATAAAGTGGGACAAGCAAGGAAGCAGTCAGGGCAATTAGAATTCTTTACCCTGGAGAACAGAATGCTGAGAGGTGACAATTACATTGTTCTGGGCTATTAAAGATCACTACTACTTAAGTAGTTCTCTGCTTGGGCCCAAGATAAGATGAGATTTATTTTAACTGGAGGGAAATAGCTTTAAGGAGAAAAGGTCCCTGACAGAAAGTTCTGTGAGCCTGTTTTTCCTTTCTTAGGGCAGACTGAAGAGGAGGTGGTACTGGAATTGTGTCACTTGCAGTAGTTGCCACCTTCCCCTGAGAAGTTCTTGATCATGGAGCATTCTGTGGGGCCCATATATATGAATACTTTCCCTCCCCCCTTGTAAGTTCTTCTAGCTGGGCTAATAATCAGATCAACAGAGACAGATTAACAGGGGGAAAAATTTAAAATATATGCACACAGAATTCATCTAAGTATGAACATTCCAAACACAGTGAGGCAACATTGGGTATCTGAGACATTTTTGGACAAAAAGAAAAGGGAGGGGTGGGGTATTAGATTTCAGAAGTGAGACTGGGTCATTTTCAGGGAGCTGAGGGAGAGTGGAACATACACAGCAGGAACATTCTTGCTAGGTGACTCAAGCATTGGCACAGGGGCTATTTTGCTAACAGGCTTGGTCTTCCTGCTAGGGCGAAGATGCTTACGGCCAAGGCTTTCTTCCTAACGCAGGTTTCTCTGCCTGCATCTCTTGGGCGTTTCATTTCTTAATAAACAACTTTAAATCAATATCTTCCAAAGCAGCTTCAGGGTGGCAACATTTTGGTTCCCTTCAATACCAAAATAATAGCAACAACAAACAACAGACACATGCCCTTTAAGAGTTTTTATATTTAAATATAAAATTCCTAAGTGTCTTATCTGTATTATCTCATCCTAGCAACAATGCCAAAGGAAGACACTGTTACTATTCCTGATAATAAAATTGTTGGGTGGAGAGTTTAGCACCTCGCTCAAGGTCACAGAGCTGATGTGTGACAGAGCTGTGACTTGAACACAGAAAGTTTTGTATCCTTAACCAATGGTAATGTCTTATGATAGATAATCACTCTTGAAATGGTTCCCATTGTGTTTGAGGCATTGGAAGGAATCCTGTATAAAACCCTCATGGAGCCCTAGCTGATTTGACTCAGTGAATACAGCATAGGCCTGTGGACTGAAGGGTCCAGGATTCAGTTCCAATCAAGGGCACATGCCCAAGTTGTGGGCTCAATCTCCACTAGGGGGCATATAGGAGGCAGCCAATCAATGATTCTCTTCCATCATTGGTGTTTCTCTCTCTCCTTCTCCCTTCCTCTCTCTATTCATTCAGTCCTTCTTCAACAGCTACTCACTAGTACCGAATGCCAACTATTCAAAGTCCCTAACCAGGCCCCAAGGAACCAGCAGAGAGCAGGATGGACAAGTTCTCATAGAGCTTATAATACAAGTAAGGTCTCTAAAGACAAACAAATAAATGGATGTGACACTTTCAGGTGCTAAGGAGAGACTGAGGGCTGGATGGAGGTGGGGGGTGAAGGAGGGCTGCTTAGGCAGGGTGGCTGGAAGGATTTTTCTAAGGAGGTGACAATTTCAGTGGAGACCTGGATGATGGAAGGAACTAATCTTCTGGGAGAACATTCCAGGCAGAGGAGCAGTAGATGTGAACTTGGAGACAAGCTTGAAAGTAGGAGAGTGGGGCTAGATTACATTGGATGAGGGCAGGGCTTGGAGGTTGGTGGTGGCTTCAGATACATTTGAAGAGTTTGGATTGAGAGGCAAGGTCTCTACCTGAGGTGAGGGTACCACTGGTATCTATGGGTAGAGGCCAGGGATGCTGCTCATCATCCTACAATGCCCAGGACAAGATCCAATCAAAATAATTATCCAGCCCAAATGCCTGATAGGTACCCCCTCCCAACTGGTGGGTGGAGTTATAATGTAATTGACAGAGACATTGAGCCACCAATCAAGCGCATACCAGAGTGCCCTGTGTCCCACCCCTTCCCATTCCGCCCTGGGCCCAACCCCTGCCTGTTCCGGCTTAAAATGTGTCTCGGTGCGCCACGTGGCACCTTTTCTCCCGGACTGTTCTCCCAGGCAGTCCGGGAGGAGGTCCGGCTGGGTCTCCCCTCTTCCCCTTCCCCTGGCCCCAGTCACATGGCACAGCTTCCCCGGCTCCATTCCCCCCCGAGCCTGTGAACCCGCCCAGAGACCACCAATAAAGCCTGATTAATTCGTTCACTTATTCAGACTCCTGCCTGCAGTTTACTTTACATCTTGGTGCCGAAATCCGGGAGAGGGGTTTTGTGACCCGTCCCGGTCAGACCGGGGCGAAGCGTCCCCCCTCTCTCCTCACCGCCTTCCAGCACCTTGAGGCTCTACAGAGTTCCCTTCGATCTGTAAGTTTTTCCGTTCCGGACTCCTGGAGTCCTACCCCCTTCCCTGGACCCCATGTCGCCTGCTGGGGCTTCTCGCCTAGACACGGCCGTGCCAAGATTCCCCTCTGCCGGACTCCTGCAGTCCTTGCAGGAGACGATTGTAGGGGACGCCCTCCAGTCGCCTCCCTGCCCACTGTTCTGTCCGGAGGCAGATATCAAGGGGGGACGCCTACTCCATATCTGTTACTCCTCGACACTCAAGAGTCCAGGGTCCCCATCCTAGGGGGAGGTCATGGGTGCCTCTGAGTCCAAGATTGACCCCCAGACACCTCTCCGGTGTCTCCTCCAAATTTTTCCAAATTGGGATATTCTCATACATTCAGGCTTTTTGGGACCTCCGTTCCCACCCTGACCTCTGCTCCTGCTGTTCTACCCAACAAATCCTCCTTGCTTGAACTGCCCCTCTCTCTGTCCCTCTCTTTACTTTTCCGACCCAGCTGTTATCTTCTCTCTGCCTCTCCTTCTTCTCTCCCTCCTCCTTCGCCATACTGCGGCTGCCCCTCTTCTGTCCTCTTTCGCCTCTGCCGCCAGGCCTCTGTGGGAACCAACTCTCTACACCTGTGGGAACCAACTTCACGAGACAAGAGGCTGCTGTGAAGTGAGAGAACCTCCTGCCACCCCAAACAGCTAAAGGGAATTTCTGTTTTGCCTTGCTCTTTTGACCCTGACCATGTGGCCCTTCATTCCCCCTGGGGGCCGCCATCTTGGCATGGCAAGTCTCGCCCCCTCAGGACCCTGCCTGGTGTGGCCGCCCACACCGTGCTCCTCCCTTGGCCTGCCTCCTGCTCCACCCCGTCTCCCCCGTCCCCTCTCTTTATGCCTCAAACCCAGGTCTGAGATCCGAACTTGGCATTTAACTCTTAATTCCCCTTGGGAAGCAGGCAGAATAGGCCCACCTTAGAAGGTGACCCTGCAAACCCAAGCCTTGAAGCAGATCTGAGGCCCACGAACTGTGCGTGGTGGGGGTGCAACAAGAGGACAAGCATTGCCTGGAGAATGCTTCACATGCGGAAACAAGGCCACCGACTGGAAAAAGCCATGCTTCTGGCCCCAGCCTCCAACTAAGCCCTGCAGTCAAAATGGCCACTGGAAAAGTGACGGGCCTTCTGTGTCTCAGCACAGAGGGGCCATCCTTCCAGGTCCTGACCAGCTGATGGCCGTGCTGGAAATGGCTGAAGACTGCAGATGCCCAGACTCGACAACCCCCATCACCCACGCCGAGCCCAGGTTATTGCTCCAGGTAACGGACAAGCAGGTCTCCTTTCTGGTCGACACGGGTGCTACCTTCTCTGTCCTGCCTTCCTTTGCTGGGCCACTTTTCCTTCACGATCTCAGTCCTGGGTACTGATGGCAAATCACCCTTTAGCTCTGAAAACTGCTCTGGCTTCAGCGCCTCCTCACCCCGCCCTCTCCCCTGTTCCACCCTTTCTAGGGAACAACTTTCTTGCTGGCACAAGCTTATCAATTATTTAATGGAAGGGTCAAGAATGGACCAGGCCACTAAAGAAACACTAGTAGGCCTCCTCTTCTCACCCTCCCTTGTTCGCCAGGCTTTTTCTAACTCCAGGATACCCTTCTGGCATCTCTCTCCCTCTTTCCCAAACATCTCTGAACCTTTCCAACTATTTTACTAATGATAAAGCCTGATAGCTATGGGGGTCCTCACCCAGCCCCTAGGGCCAGCCTTCACCCCCGTAGCCCATCTATCCAGACAGCTTGATCCCATGGTTCAAGGATGACAACCCTGCCTCCGGACTCTGACTGCAGCCGCTGTTCTCACCAAGGAGGCCCAGAAGCTCCCTCCAGCAACCCTTACAGGTCTTTTCCACCCATAGACTACAGGACCTTCTGTGCTCCTCCCCTCCCCATTACATGTAGGAAATCCATCTCCTGTTTCTCGAGAATCCTGACATCTCCCGAACCCAGTCCATAGCCCTGAACCCAGCCACTCTCCTCCACCCAACCTGTGGCAACACACTCCTGCCCCAGGTTGTCAGAGGCCCTCTCTCTAGAAATTCACAGCTTCTGGCTGGACTCCCTGCCCATGGGCCTGACCGGAATCCAGGCTACACCAAGGAGCCCCACCTCCTGCAAGTCCTTTTCAGGAGCCTCACCTTCTTAAGCCCTTTTTAGACAACTGCTCCGGGAACACCCCGACAGGTTTCTACCCAGGCCAGGACCAGCCGACCACGGCTCCCAGGACCAGCCCTCCAGCCGGGAGGACTCCGTCCTCCTAAAGAACCTTACTCTCCCTCAAGTTGTAGTTCAGCTCCAGGCCCAGAAAAGCAGCAAAACCAGACAAGTGATGCTGTGACAGCCTCAGGACCAGCTTTTACCTCCAAGTGACTCAACTGGATCACTCTTGAGACTTCAACCAGTCCCTTGGGGAAACCATGGTGCTGCACCCTCGTTAAGCACGGAAAACACCCCCTGTTTTTCACTCACTTACTCCACAGCTCCTCTCATTAGGCACACTGGTATCTTCCTTTAATCTTGCTCTTTGGCCCATGTCTCATGCATTGTTTCACTAGTTTCTTGCAGAACAGAATGCAGACGTTCGCCAATCAGAAGATAGATGTGCCACTGAATTCAGAACCCAACATCAGAATCCTTGAGACTCCGGGTAGACGTCCCTAATGACGCCCCCTCTCAGCTGGAAGTAGCTACGGAAGATGGACCTTTGCCCCCTAGACCTTGCCTGGACTCTCGATTATTTTTAAAATATTATCAGAAGCCTGGAATGATAGGTACCCCCCCCCCCCCCAACTGGTGGGCGGAGTTATAATGTAATTGACAGAGACATTGAGCCACCAATCAAGCGCATACCAGAGTGCCCTGTGTCCCACCTCTTCCCATTCCGCCCTGGGCCCAACCCCTGCTTGTTCCGGCTTAAAATGTGTCTCGGTGCACAGTGTAGCACCTTTTCTCCCGGACTGTTCTCCCAGGCAGTCCGGGAGGAGGTCCGGCTGGGTCTCCCCTCTTCCCCTTCCCCTGGCCCCAGTCACATGGCGTGGCTTCCCCGGCTCCATTCCCCCCCCCCCCACGAGCCTGTGAACCCGCCCGGAGACCCCCAATAAAGCCTGATTAATTCGTTCACTTATTCAGACTCCTGCCTGCAGTTTCTCTCACGGCGGCGTAGAACCTTACATGCCCACAGCACCAATGCTGAAAGACCCTGAACTTCAGACAAAGACTGGCTTTGTGGGCCAAGGAGAAGAGATGGGATTTTATTCCAAGTAAAAGAGAACTCATGAGATGCTTGGAGGCAGTGGAGTGTTTGGAGGCATTTATATTTCCAAAGTCAACTATGACTGTGAATGGAAAATAAGTTGGAAGGAATCCAGAGTAGAATCAGAGAGAATAATGAGTTGTTTTCATTTTAATTTTCCTTAGCGGTAACATAGGCATTCCCGTGAATGGAAATGGTGCCTTGGTTTAGAGGAATGATGGTGAAGGTAGGGAGAAATGGGAGGATTCGGGAGGCGGAGGTAGTCAGGCTTGCTGATGGCCTGGATGAAGAGCAGAATCAGGGTGACCCTCAGACTGTGACTGGAGCACCGGACAGGTGGATGCTGAGCTGTTACTCTTCACATGGGAGGGAGGCGTTGGGGAAATGGAGAGGATCCAAGGGCTTTCTCCTGGATGTGTTAGATTTATTAGCGATTCCAGGGGAGATGAGGAGGCTGTTACTCGCCCCCCAACCCTCACTTCTCCCCTCTGAGCACCACTGGGGAAATAGACAAGCGATGAGGAAATTGGGTCTGTTGTGTGGAAACCAAATGATGCTGCATAAGAACTGACGCTGCTCAACAGCCAGCGGGCACCGCTTGTGGAACAAGCACCGAGAGCAGGCCAAGAATGAGGTCTGGGCTCTTGCCTTGTTTTCTCAGGGTCTGACTGACCTCCAAGGAGAGTGGCCTTGGAAGATTGTAACCCTCGATTGTCACCAGTTTCTTTCCCAGAGGCTCTGCTCTTTGTCTTCTTCCTAACCCCCTGTGGTCTTGCATCCCGACAAGGTTTGGAAAATCCTGCCACAGGTACAACACCTTGTAAATTTACGACTGTTTCCTAGGTATCTGTCCGCAGGCGGCTGAAAACAGAAGGGCTCATTGTTTTGAGGTAACCTGGAGCCAAATGTGCTAAAACACTTATTTGAGAAAATGAGATAGGGTGAGAGGAAGAGAGAAAGACTGAGAATAAAGTTTCTCTTTATTTTCTTGAGGGTGGGGTGGACCATGCCCCATCCTCTGCGGTGAGGGGCGTTCCCAGCTGAGATGGGGAAATGCCCAGGGAAATAATCTGGCTCTGCTCCTGGTAATTAAATGGAGAATGTCAAGACTCCCAGAGGACCACTGCTTGTTGCAGAAGCAGAGCACAATCTCCACCCACAGCTACTCACCTGCAGAAAAGAAAAATTCACCCCGTTTTGCTGAGTGTCCTGAAGCTGGGGAGACATTCCGCCCAGGGCCCTGTCCCCAAGACCTCCCTGAAAGGATTCTATTGAACCAAAACACTATGTCAAGAAAGAGAATCTTGGCATATGTTTTCAGGGAAGAGGGGGGAGGGAGGAGGGGAGAGAGAGTGAGAAAGAGGGAGAGAGAGAGAGAAAGAGTGAAAGACAGGCAGAGAGAAGAAAAGGAAAGAGTGATTAAGATGAACAAATAGTTTTTCGAGGGCTTGCCACGGCCAAGCTCAGTGATGTACATGCAGGGGTGAAACAAGGATCTTGGGCAACCTTTGGGTTTCTGGGCTGTACACTTTCTGTCTCAGCTACTCAGCGCTGTCATGGTAGCGTAGGAGCAGCCATGGACAAATGTACCTAAATGAGTGTGGCTGTGTCCCAGTAAAACTTGCTTTACAAAAACAGACTGTAGGCTGGATTTGCCTGTGAGTTATATTTGCCAATCCCCGGTTCAGAGCAGGGATTGTATACGCCCTGTTACAGGGTCCCGCCTGAGCCTCATAACGCAGTCCTCCCTCGTTACCTACGGGAGGACACCTTCCAAGGCCCCAGTGGAGGCCCAAAGCCGCCTGTGTACCAAACCCTGTTCCTGTAGCCAGACCACTGGGTCAGGGCTGCCTGTCACTACTTGAGCCAATTAAGCAGAGAGAGCGTTGAATCATATATGAGTGTTTATTCCAATAATGCTGACAGTATGTGAGAGCAGCAGGCCACTCATGAAAACCTGCTCTGAACTCCTCCTACTAGCCCCCTGATTAGATAGGGTTACGCAAGAGGGGCTGCCTGGAAGAGGAAGGGAAAGGGCAGCAGGATAATGGCTGCAGGGTTCGTGGTCCTGTGTCTCCTTCCAGTATTTTGAAGTCTGATAACAAGGTAGCTCATTGTCAATGGTGTTAAAACCCAGTTCTGTCAGTTCCTGGGACTGGGGAATGGTCAGCATTCTGAGGCAAACCTCTGAAGGGGTCAGGGTCCAGGCACCACAACCAAATCAAAGTACCTCCTGTCCTCTGTCTGTTCCCAAAGTGTGTTTTCTTTTACCCGGCTGGTGTTGCTCAGTGGTTGAGCATCGACCTCTGAACCAAGAGGCCGCTGGTTCGATTCCCACTCAGGGCACATGCCTGGGGGGGTCTCCAGGATGCAGCCAATCGATGTTTCTCTTTCATTCGTGTTTCCATCTCATTATCCCTCTCCCTTCTTTTTTCTCTAAAAATCAATAAAAATATATGTAAAAATATAAAAAATAAAAAGTCTTCAAAATGTATTTTATTTTCTGAGCAATGAATCCATGTGGGCTCCAAGGTGTATCATATCTTTTTTTAAATTATCTTTATTGTTCAGCTTATTAATTACATTGTTCCCTCCCCCCGCCTATAGCTCCCCTCCACCTGGTACCCATCCCCCCTCCACCCTCACCTCCCTCCTCTGTCCTCTCCCATAGTTGCATGATTTTTGTCCAGTCTCTTGCTGCACTTCCCACACCCCTTTTCTCCCCAAGAATTGTCAGTCCATTCCCTCTCTATGTCCGTGATTCTGTTACAGTCACCAGTTTATCCTGTTCATCAGCTTATTAATTCATTTGCTTTTTAGATTCATTTGTTGATAGATGTGTATTTGTTGTTCATAATTTACACTTTTATCTTTTTCTTCTTCCTCTTCTTAAAGAATACCTTTCAGCATTTCATATAATATTGGTTTGGTGGTGATGAACTCCTTTAGCTTTTTCTTATCTGCAAAGCACTTTATCTGACCTTCAATTCTGAATGATAGCTTTGCTGGATAGAGTAATCTTGGTTGTAGATTCTTGCTATTCATCACTTTGAATATTTCTTGCCACTCCCGTCTGGCCTGCATCATTTCTGTTGAGAAATCAGCTGACAATCGTATGGGTGTTCCCTGATAGGTTACTAACTGTTTTTCTCTTGCTGCTTTTAATATTCTCTCTTTGTCTTTTGCTCTTGGCATTTTAATTATGATGTGCCTTGGTGTGGTCCTCTTAGGGTTCCTATATATTGGGGTTCGGTGCACTTCTTGGACTCCTAAGTCTATTTCTTTCACCAGGTATGGGAAGTTTTCGGTCACTATTTCTTCAAAGAGGTTTTAATGAAAACCTCTTGAGCTCTCATTGTCTTGCTCTCTCTCTTTTTCTGGAACCCCTATAATTCGGATGTTGGTATGCTTGAGGTTGTCCCAGAGGCCCCCCTTACACTATCTTCAATTTTTTGGACTCTTTTGGTTTCTTGCTTTTTCAGCTGAGTGGATTTTACCTTTTTGTATTTAAAATCTTTAACTTGGTTCTTGGGGTGCTCTAGAGTACTTTTAGGTCTTTATATAATATTTTTTATTTAAGTCAGTGTATGCTTAATTTTTGGTTGGTCCTTTTTCATATCCTTGAGAGTCTCCTTCATATCCTTGAGGGTCTCGTTCATTTCCTTGTAGGATTCATTCATTTCCACGTTGGTCTTGATTATATCCTTGAGGGTCTCATTCATTTCCTTGCTGGTCTTGCTTATTTCCTTATAGGTCTCAACCTTTTCTAGGAGCCTCTTGAAAAGCCCTATAACCATGGTTTTGAATTCAATGTCCAGTCATTTTTTTCCCTCCATTTCTTTCACATCTGATTTCTTTTGATGTCTCTGCATGGTGGCTGCTTCCCTGAGTTGGTCAATTAGCTTTTTGTGGTAGATGTCCTACAAGGGACAGTGGCTCAGCCTCCCCAGTTACCTGAGGTGGATATGTGTTGCACAGTCTTGCTGAAGTTAAGCTCAGGTTAATCATTGTTAGCACTTGGAGGGATTGACCTCCAGGCCAATTGTCTGTGAAGTTCAGCTGTGCTCAGGTTGGATGGGTGGGGTATCCGGGCCAAGCAGACAGCGTTAGCTCCGCCCTATGCGGCCCCAGGGACTCTGTGCCGGGGATAATGGCTGCCAGCACCTCTGAGAGAGAGCCACTGCAGAGCTCCACCAGCTGCCGGGGAATTCAGACTCTTCCCAAATGAGTCTGCAAACTCTACATCTCACCCAGGGTCGTAAAACAAAGCAGTCTGACAGCTTTCCGAATGAGAGAGCAAGTCGTGTTCGCTCTCTACGTGACCAGGGTCATGCAGCTGCGCTGTTCCCCAGGTCACGTGAAATCCGCACAAGCTCGCCTTCTCCACAAGCCAGCAGATCCCTGCAGCACCCGAGCTTCGGTGTGGCCTCCCACTGTCCAGTTTTTATTCCGTATGATAGTGGGTACCCTGGACTTCACCCAGAGCTGGAGAATCAGTCCAGTGGGACGTCTTTGTCTCCTCGTTGGAGAAAACTGGCCGGTTTTCAGCTGCCTGCCCTGTCTGCTGGCGTGCATGTGCGCTCCAAACCTCTCTCCACAGGTATCTTCAACGCTGTCTGCCGCCGCTCCTCCGAGTCAGTGTCTTATCTTCACTTTTATTTGTGGAATTTTCACTCGGCCAGCTTTCTGGTGATTCTGGAAGGTATTTGTTCTTTCGTTAAGTTATAGTTTTAAAATTGCTGTGTATGAGGGCAAGATAGGTGTTTTACCTATGCCGCCATCTTGCTTCTCCTCTCTGTAGCATATCTTTTACAGCTCTGTTTTTCTCCTTGCAGTACATCCTCCAGTTTCCCAGAGTTTATAAGAAAACTGCTCATCTTTAAGGGGTAAGGTGATCATTAAACAATAGTGGCTCTATTCCCTATATTTCGTGTACATAAAGAACTATGATAAAGTCTAATTTATAAATTAGGCACAGTGAGAGATTAACAATAACTAATAACAAAATAAAATAATATGATAATATATTGTAATAAAGTTATGTGAATGTGGTTTCTCTATACTTCAAAATATCTTCTTGTTCAGGACTCACAATTCTCGGGATAAAGTGAACTAACAGAGTGCCTATGTGGTGAATGAAGTGAGGGGAAACAGTATCAGTGTGATGAGATGAAGTGAGGGGACACAGTGCCTGTGTGATGAGACGAGTGAGGGGACACAGTGCCTGTGTGATGAGACGAGTGAGGGGACACAGTGCCTGTGTGATGAGATGAAGTGAGGGGACACAGTGCCTGTGAGATGAGATGAAGTGAGGGGACACAGTGCCTGTGTGATGACATGAAGTGAGGGGACACAGTGCCTGTGTGATGACATGAAGTGAGGGGACACAGTGCCTGTGTGATGACATGGAGTGAGGGGACACAGTGCCTGTGTGATGACATGAAGTGAGGGGACACAGGGCCTGTGTGATGAGACGAGTGAGGGGACACAGTGCCTGTGTGATGACATGAAGTGAGGGGACACAGTGCCTGTGTGATGATATGAAGTGAGGGGACACAGTGCCTATGTGATGACATAAATGAGAGGACACAGGGCCTGTGTGATGAGATGAAATGAGGGGATACAGTGCCTCTGTGATGAGATGAAGTGAGGGGACACAGGGCCTGTGTGATGACAAGAAGTGAGGGGACACAGTGCCTATGTGATGACATGAAGTGAGGGGACACAGGGCCTGTGTGATAACAGGAAGTGAGGGGACACAGAGCCTGTGTGATGACATGAAATGAGGGGACACAGTGCCTCTGTGATGACACGAAGTGAGGGGACACAGTGCCTGTGTGATGACATGAAGTGAGGGGACACAGTGCCTGTGTGATGACATGAAATGAGGGGACACAGGGCCTGTGTGATGACATGAAGTGAGGAGACACAGTGCCTGTGGGATGAGATGAAGTGAGGGGACACAGTGCCTGTGTGATGACATGAAGTGAGGGGACACAGGGTCTGTGTGATGACATGAAGTGAGGGGACACAGTGCCTGTGTGATGACATGAAGTGAGGGGACACAGGGTCTGTGTGATGACATGAAGTGAGGGGACACAGTGCCTGAGAGATGACATGAAGTGAGGGGACACAGGGCCTGTGTGATGAGATGAAATGAGGGGATACAGTGCCTCTGTGATGAGATGAAGTGAGGGGACACAGGGCCTGTGTGATGACAAGAAGTGAGGGGACACAGTGCCTGTGTGATGACATGAAGTGAGGGGACACAGGGCCTGTGTGATAACAGGAAGTGAGGGGACACAGAGCCTGTGTGATGACATGAAATGAGGGGGCACAGTGCCTCTGTGATGACACGAAGTGAGGGGACACAGTGCCTGTGTGATGACATGAAGTGAGGGGACACAGTGCCTGTGTGATGACATGAAATGAGGGGACACAGGGCCTGTGTGATGACATGAAGTGAGGAGACACAGTGCCTGTGGGATGAGATGAAGTGAGGGGACACAGTGCCTGTGTGATGACATGAAGTGAGGGGACACAGGGTCTGTGTGATGACATGAAGTGAGGGGACACAGTGCCTGAGAGATGACATGAAGTGAGGGGACACAGGGCCTGTGTGATGAGATGAAGTTAGGGGACACAGTGCCTGTGTGATGACATGAAGTGAGGGGACACAGTGCCTGTGTGATGACATGAAGTGAGGGGACACAGTGCCTGTGTGATGAGATGAAGTTAGGGGACACAGTGCCTGTGTGATGACATGAAGTGAGGGGACACAGTGCCTGTGTGATGACATGAAGTGAGGGGACACAGTGCCTGTGTGATGACATGAAGTGAGGGGACACAGTGCCTGTGTGATGACACGAAGTGAGGGGACACAGAGTCTGTGTGATGAGATGAAGTGAGGGGACACAGTGCCTGTGTGATGACATGAAGTGAGGGGACACAGTGCCTGTGTGATGACATGAAGTGAGGGGACATAGTGCCTGTGTGATGACATGAAGTGAGGGGACAAAGTGCCTGTGTGATGACATGAAGTGAGGGGACACAGTGCCTGTGTGATGAGAGAAGTGAGGGGACAGAGTGCCTCTGTGATGAGATGAAGTGAGGGGACACAGTGCCTGTGGGATGACATGAAGTGAGGGGACACAGGGCCTGTGTGATGAGGTGAAATGAGGGGACACAGTGCCTGTGTGATGACATTAAATGAGGGCACACAGGGCCTGTGTGATGACATGAAGTGAGGGGACACAGTGCCTGTGTGATGACATGAGGTGAGGGGACACAGGGCCTGTGTGATAACATGAAGTGAGGGGACACAGAGCCTGTGTGATGACATAAATGAGAGGACACAGGGCCTGTGTGATGAGATGAAATGAGGAGACACAGTGCCTCTGTGATGAGATGAAGTGAGGGGACACAGGGCCTGTATGATGACATGAGGTGAGGGGACACAGGGCCTGTGTGATGACATAAATGAGAGGACACAGGGCCTGTGTGATGAGATGAAGTGAGGGGACACAGTGCCTGTGTGATGAGATGAAGTGAGGGGACACAGTGCCTCTGTGATGAGATGAAGTGAGGGGACACAGGGCCTCTGTGATGAGATGAAGTGAGGGGACACAGTGCCTGTGTGATGACATGAAGTGAGGGGACACAGTGCCTATGTGATGATATGAAGTGAGGGGACACAGTGCCTGTGTGATGACATAAATGAGAGGACACAGGGCCTGTGTGATGAGATGAAGTGAGGGGACTCAGGGTCTGTATGATGACATGAAGTGAGGGGACACAGGGTCTGTGTGATGAGATGAAGTGAGGGGACACAGTGCCTCTGTAATGAGATGAAGTGAGGGGACACAGGGCCTGTGGGATGACATGAAGTGAGGGGACACAGTGCCTGTGGGATGACATGAAGTGAGGGGACACAGTGCCTCTGTGATGAGATGAAGTGAGGGGACACAGGGCCTCTGTGATGAGATGAAGTGAGGGGACACAGTGCCTGTGTGATGACATGAAGTGAGGGGACAGAGTGCCTGTGTGATGACATGGAGTGAGGGGACACAGTGCCTGTGTGATGACATGAAGTGAGGGGACACAGGGCCTGTGTGATGAGACGAGTGAGGGGACACAGTGCCTGTGTGATGACATGAAGTGAGGGGACACAGTGCCTGTGTGATGACATGAAGAGAGGGGACACAGTGCCTGTGTGATGACATGAAGTGAGGGGACACAGTGCCTGTGTGATGACATGAAGTGAGGGGACACAGTGCCTCTGTGATGAGATGAAGTGAGGGGACACAGTGCCTGTGTGATGACATGAAGTGAGCGGACACAGTGCCTGTGGGATGACATGAAGTGAGGGGACACAGGGCCTGTGTGATGAGGTGAAATGAGGGGACACAGTGCCTGTGTGATGACATTAAATGAGGCGACAAAGGGCCTGTGTGATGACATGAAGTGAGGGGACACAGTGCCTGTGTGATGACATGAAGTGAGGGGACACAGGGCCTGTGTGATGACATGAAGTGAGGGGACACAGTGCCTGTGTGATGACATAAATGAGAGGACACAGGGCCTGTGTGATGAGATGAAATGAGGAGACACAGTGCCTCTGTGATAAGATGAAGTGAGGGGACACTGGGCCTGTGTGATGACATGAAGTGAGGGGACACAGTGCCTGTGTGATGAGATGAAGTGAGGGGACAAAGGGCCTCTGTGATGAGATGAAGTGAGGGGACACAGTGCCTGTGTGATGACATGAAGTGAGGGGACACAGGGCCTGTGTGATGAGACGAGTGAGGGGACACAGTGCCTGTGTGATGACATGAAGTGAGGGGACACAGTGCCTGTGTGATGATATGAAGTGAGGGGACACAGTGCCTGTGTGATGACATAAATGAGAGGACACAGGGCCTGTGTGATGAGATGATATGAGGGGATACAGTGCCTCTGTG
Organism: Antrozous pallidus; assembly: GCA_027563665.1. NCBI lineage: Eukaryota > Metazoa > Chordata > Mammalia > Chiroptera > Vespertilionidae > Antrozous > Antrozous pallidus. The sequence goes on along the minus strand of CM050512.1, from coordinate 115,855,987 downwards.
ATGAGATGAAGTGAGGGGACACAGGGCCTGTGTGATGACAAGAAGTGAGGGGACACAGTGCCTGTGTGATGACATGAAGTTAGGGGACACAGGGCCTGTGTGATAACAGGAAGTGAGGGGACACAGAGCCTGTGTGATGACATGAAATGAGGGGACACAGTGCCTCTGTGATGACACGAAGTGAGGGGACACAGTGCCTGTGTGATGACATGAAGTGAGGGGACACAGTGCCTGTGGGATGAGATGAAGTGAGGGGACACAGTGCCTGTGTGATGACATGAAGTGAGGGGACACAGAGTCTGTGTGATGACATGAAGTGAGGGGACACAGTGCCTGTGTGATGACATGAAGTGAGGGGACACAGGGTCTGTGTGATGACATGAAGTGAGGGGACACAGTGCCTGAGAGATGACATGAAGTGAGGGGACACAGGGCCTGTGTGATGAGATGAAGTTAGGGGACACAGTGCCTGTGTGATGACATGAAGTGAGGGGACACAGTGCCTGTGTGATGACATGAAGTGAGGGGACACAGTGCCTGTGTGATGACACGAAGTGAGGGGACACAGAGTCTGTGTGATGAGATGAAGTGAGGGGACACAGTGCCTGTGTGATGACATGAAGTGAGGGGACACAGTGCCTGTGTGATGACATGAAGTGAGGGGACACAGTGCCTGTGTGATGACATGAAGTGAGGGGACAAAGTGCCTGTGTGATGACATGAAGTGAGGGGACACAGTGCCTGTGTGATGAGAGAAGTGAGGGGACAGAGTGCCTCTGTGATGAGATGAAGTGAGGGGACACAGTGCCTGTGTGATGACATGAAGTGAGGGGACACAGGGCCTGTGTGATGAGGTGAAATGAGGGGACACAGTGCCTGTGTGATGACATTAAATGAGGGCACACAGGGCCTGTGTGATGACATGAAGTGAGGGCACACAGGGCCTGTGTGATGACATGAGGTGAGGGGACACAGGGCCTGTGTGATAACATGAAGTGAGGGGACACAGAGCCTGTGTGATGACATAAATGAGAGGACACAGGGCCTGTGTGATGAGATGAAATGAGGAGACACAGTGCCTCTGTGATGAGATGAAGTGAGGGGACACAGGGCCTTTGTGATGACACGAAGTGAGGGGACACAGGGCCTGTGTGATGACATGAGGTGAGGGGACACAGGGCCTGTGTGATGACATAAATGAGAGGACACAGGGCCTGTGTGATGAGATGAAGTGAGGGGACACAGTGCCTGTGTGATGAGATGAAGTGAGGGGACACAGTGCCTCTGTGATGAGATGAAGTGAGGGGACACAGGGCCTGTGTGATGAGATGAAGTGAGGGGACACAGTGCCTGTGTGATGACATGAAGTGAGGGGACACAGTGCCTGTGTGATGATATGAAGTGAGGGGACACAGTGCCTGTGTGATGACATAAATGAGAGGACACAGGGCCTGTGTGATGAGATGAAGTGAGGGGACTCAGGGTCTGTATGATGACATGAAGTGAGGGGACACAGGGTCTGTGTGATGAGATGAAGTGAGGGAACACAGTGCCTCTGTGATGAGATGAAGTGAGGGGACACAGGGCCTGTGGGATGACATGAAGTGAGGGGACACAGTGCCTGTGTGATGACACGAAGTGAGGGGACACAGTGCCTCTGTGATGATATGAAGTGAGGGGACACAGGGCCTCTGTGATGAGATGAAGTGAGGGGACACAGTGCCTGTGTGATGACATGAAGTGAGGGGACAGAGTGCCTGTGTGATGACATGGAGTGAGGGGACACAGTGCCTGTGTGATGACATGAAGTGAGGGGACACAGGGCCTGTGTGATGAGACGAGTGAGGGGACACAGTGCCTGTGTGATGAGACGAGTGAGGGGACACAGTGCCTGTGTGATGACATGAAGTGAGGTACACAGTGCCTGTGTGATGACATGAAGTGAGGGGACACAGTGCCTGTGTGATGACATGAAGTGAGGGGACACAGTGCCTGTGTGATGACATGAAGTGAGGGGACACAGTGCCTCTGTGATGAGATGAAGTGAGGGGACACAGTGCCTGTGTGATGACATGAAGTGAGCGGACACAGTGCCTGTGGGATGACATGAAGTGAGGGGACACAGGGCCTGTGTGATGAGGTGAAATGAGGGGACACAGTGCCTGTGTGATGACATTAAATGAGGCAACAAAGGGCCTGTGTGATGACATGAAGTGAGGGGACACAGTGCCTGTGTGATGACATGAAGTGAGGGGACACAGGGCCTGTGTGATAACATGAAGTGAGGGGACACAGAGCCTGTGTGATGACATAAATGAGAGGACACAGGGCCTGTGTGATGAGATGAAATGAGGAGACACAGTGCCTCTGTGATGAGATGAAGTGAGGGGACACAGGGCCTGTGTGATGACATGAAGTGAGGGGACACAGTGCCTGTGTGATGAGATGAAGTGAGGGGACAAAGGGCCTCTGTGATGAGATGAAGTGAGGGGACACAGTGCGTGTGTGATGACATGAAGTGAGGGGACACAGTGCCTGTGTGATGATATGAAGTGAGGGGACACAGTGCCTATGTGATGACATAAATGAGAGGACACAGGGCCTGTGTGATGAGATGAAATGAGGGGATACAGTGCCTCTGTGATGAGATGAAGTGAGGGGACACAGGGCCTGTGTGATGACAAGAAGTGAGGGGACACAGTGCCTGTGTGATGACATGAAGTGAGGGGACACAGGGCCTGTGTGATAACAGGAAGTGAGGGGACACAGAGCCTATGTGATGACACGAAGTGAGGGGACACAGTGCCTGTGTGATGACATGAAGTGAGGGGACACAGTGCCTGTGTGATGAGATGAAATGAGGGGACACAGGGCCTGTGTGATGACATGAAGTGAGGGGACACAGTGCCTGTGTGATGAGATGAAGTGAGGGGACACAGTGCCTGTGTGATGACATGAAGTGAGGGGACACAGTGCCTCTGTGATGAGATGAAGTGAGGGGACACAGTGCCTGTGTGATGACATGAAGTGAGGGGACACAGTGCCTGTGGGATGACATGAAGTGAGGGGACACAGGGCCTGTGTGATGAGGTGAAATGAGGGGACACAGTGCCTGTGTGATGACATTAAATGAGGCGACAAAGGGCCTGTGTGATGACATGAAGTGAGGGGACACAGTGCCTGTGTGATGACATGAAGTGAGGGGACACAGGGCCTGTGTGATGACATGAAGTGAGGGGACACAGTGCCTGTGTGATGACATAAATGAGAGGACACAGGGCCTGTGTGATGAGATGAAATGAGGAGACACAGTGCCTCTGTGATAAGATGAAGTGAGGGGACACAGGGCCGGTGTGATGACAGGAAGTGAGGGGACACAGTGCCTGTGTGATGAGATGAAGTGAGGGGACAAAGGGCCTCTGTGATGAGATGAAGTGAGGGGACACAGTGCCTGTGTGATGACATGAAGTGAGGGGACACAGGGCCTGTGTGATGAGACGAGTGAGGGGACACAGTGCCTGTGTGATGAGATGAAGTGAGGGGACACAGTGCCTGTGTGATGATATGAAGTGAGGGGACACAGTGCCTGTGTGATGACATAAATGAGAGGACACAGGGCCTGTGTGATGAGATGAAATGAGGGGATACAGTGCCTCTGTGATGAGATGAAGTGAGGGGACACAGTGCCTGTGTGATGACATGAAGTGAGGGGACACAGTGCCTGTGTGATGACATGAAGTTAGGGGACACAGGGCCTGTGTGATAACAGGAAGTGAGGGGACACAGAGCCTGTGTGATGACATGAAATGAGGGGACACAGTGCCTCTGTGATGACACGAAGTGAGGGGACACAGTGCCTGTGTGATGACATGAAGTGAGGGGACACAGTGCCTGTGGGATGAGATGAAGTGAGGGGACACAGTGCCTGTGTGATGACATGAAGTGAGGGGACACAGAGCCTGTGTGATGACATGAAGTGAGGGGACACAGTGCCTGTGTGATGACATGAAGTGAGGGGACACAGGGTCTGTGTGATGACATGAAGTGAGGGGACACAGTGCCTGAGAGATGACATGAAGTGAGGGGACACAGGGCCTGTGTGATGAGATGAAGTGAGGGGACACAGTGCCTGTGTGATGACATGAAGTGAGGGGACACAGTGCCTGTGTGATGACATGAAGTGAGGGGACACAGTGCCTGTGTGATGACACGAAGTGAGGGGACACAGAGTCTGTGTGATGAGATGAAGTGAGGGGACACAGTGCCTGTGTGATGACATGAAGTGAGGGGACACAGTGCCTGTGTGATGACATGAAGTGAGGGGACATAGTGCCTGTGTGATGACATGAAGTGAGGGGACAAAGTGCCTGTGTGATGACATGAAGTGAGGGGACACAGTGCCTGTGTGATGAGAGAAGTGAGGGGACAGAGTGCCTCTGTGATGAGATGAAGTGAGGGGACACAGTGCCTGTGGGATGACATGAAGTGAGGGGACACAGTGCCTGTGTGATGACATGAAGTGAGGGGACACAGTGCCTGTGTGATGACATTAAATGAGGGCACACAGGGCCTGTGTGATGACATGAAGTGAGGGGACACAGTGCCTGTGTGATGACATGAGGTGAGGGGACACAGGGCCTGTGTGATAACATGAAGTGAGGGGACACAGTGCCTGTGTGATGACATAAATGAGAGGACACAGGGCCTGTGTGATGAGATGAAATGAGGAGACACAGTGCCTCTGTGATGAGATGAAGTGAGGGGACACAGGGCCTTTGTGATGACACGAAGTGAGGGGACACAGGGCCTGTGTGATGACATGAGGTGAGGGGACACAGGACCTGTGTGATGACATAAATGAGAGGACACAGGGCCTGTGTGATGAGATGAAGTGAGGGGACACAGTGCCTGTGTGATGAGATGAAGTGAGGGGACACAGTGCCTCTGTGATGAGATGAAGTGAGGGGACACAGGGCCTCTGTGATGAGATGAAGTGAGGGGACACAGTGCCTGTGTGATGACATGAAGTGAGGGGACACAGTGCCTATGTGATGATATGAAGTGAGGGGACACAGAGCCTGTGTGATGACATAAATGAGAGGACACAGGGCCTGTGTGATGACATGAAGTGAGGGGACACAGTGCCTGTGTGATGACATGAAGTGAGGGGACACAGGGTCTGTGTGATGACATGAAGTGAGGGAACACAGTGCCTCTGTGATGAGATGAAGTGAGGGGACACAGGGCCTGTGTGATGACATGAAGTGAGGGGACACAGTGCCTGTGGGATGACACGAAGTGAGGGGACACAGTGCCTCTGTGATGATATGAAGTGAGGGGACACAGGGCCTCTGTGATGAGATGAAGTGAGGGGACACAGTGCCTGTGTGATGACATGAAGTGAGGGGACACAGGGCCTGTGTGATGACATGGAGTGAGGGGACACAGTGCCTGTGTGATGACATGAAGTGAGGGGACACAGGGCCTGTGTGATGAGACGAGTGAGGGGACACAGTGCCTGTGTGATGAGACGAGTGAGGGGACACAGTGCCTGTGTGATGACATGAAGTGAGGTACACAGTGCCTGTGTGATGACATGAAGTGAGGGGACACAGTGCCTGTGTGATGACATGAAGTGAGGGGACACAGTGCCTGTGTGATGACATGAAGTGAGGGGACACAGTGCCTCTGTGATGAGATGAAGTGAGGGGACACAGTGCCTGTGTGATGACATGAAGTGAGGGGACACAGTGCCTGTGTGATGACATGAAGTGAGGGGACAAAGGGCCTGTGTGATGAGGTGAAATGAGGGGACACAGTGCCTGTGTGATGACATTAAATGAGGCAACAAAGGGCCTGTGTGATGACATGAAGTGAGGGGACACAGTGCCTGTGTGATGAGATGAAGTGAGGGGACACAGGGCCTGTGTGATGACATGAAGTGAGGGGACACAGAGCCTGTGTGATGACATAAATGAGAGGACACAGGGCCTGTGTGATGAGATGAAATGAGGAGACACAGTGCCTCTGTGATGAGATGAAGTGAGGGGACACAGGGCCTGTGTGATGACATGAAGTGAGGGGACACAGTGCCTGTGTGATGAGATGAAGTGAGGGGACAAAGGGCCTCTGTGATGAGATGAAGTGAGGGGACACAGTGCGTGTGTGATGACATGAAGTGAGGGGACACAGTGCCTGTGTGATGAGATGAAGTGAGGGGACACAGTGCCTATGTGATGACATAAATGAGAGGACACAGGGCCTGTGTCATGAGATGAAATGAGGGGATACAGTGCCTCTGTGATGAGATGAAGTGAGGGGACACAGGGCCTGTGTGATGACATGAAGTGAGGGGACACAGTGCCTGTGTGATGACATGAAGTGAGGGGACACAGGGCCTGTGTGATAACATGAAGTGAGGGGACACAGAGCCTATGTGATGACACGAAGTGAGGGGACACAGTGCCTGTGTGATGACATGAAGTGAGGGGACACAGTGCCTGTGTGATGACATGAAATGAGGGGACACAGTGCCTGTGTGATGACATGAAGTGAGGGGACACAGTGCCTGTGGGATGAGATGAAGTGAGGGGACACAGTGCCTGTGTGATGACATGAAGTGAGGGGACACAGTGCCTCTGTGATGAGATGAAGTGAGGGGACACAGTGCCTGTGTGATGACATGAAGTGAGGGGACACAGTGCCTGTGGGATGACATGAAGTGAGGGGACACAGGGCCTGTGTGATGAGGTGAAATGAGGGGACACAGTGCCTGTGTGATGACATTAAATGAGGGGACAAAGGGCCTGTGTGATGACATGAAGTGAGGGGACACAGTGCCTGTGTGATGACATGAAGTGAGGGGACACAGGGCCTGTGTGATGACATGAAGTGAGGGGACACAGAGCCTGTGTGATGACATAACTGAGAGGACACAGGGCCTGTGTGATGAGATGAAATGAGGAGACACAGTGCCTCTGTGATAAGATGAAGTGAGGGGACACTGGGCCTGTGTGATGACATGAAGTGAGGGGACACAGTGCCTGTGTGATGAGATGAAGTGAGGGGACAAAGGGCCTCTGTGATGAGATGAAGTGAGGGGACACAGTGCCTGTGTGATGACATGAAGTGAGGGGACACAGGGCCTGTGTGATGAGACGAGTGAGGGGACACAGTGCCTGTGTGATGACATGAAGTGAGGGGACACAGTGCCTTTGTGATGATATGAAGTGAGGGGACACAGTGCCTATGTGATGACATAAATGAGAGGACACAGGGCCTGTGTGATGAGATGAAATGAGCGGATACAGTGCCTCTGTGATGAGATGAAGTGAGGGGACACAGGGCCTGTGTGATGACAAGAAGTGAGGGGACACAGTGCCTGTGTGATGACATGAAGTGAGGGGACACAGGGCCTGTGTGATAACAGGAAGTGAGGGGACACAGAGCCTGTGTGATGACATGAAATGAGGGGACACAGTGCCTCTGTGATGACACGAAGTGAGGGGACACAGAGCCTGTGTGATGAGATGAAGTGAGGGGACACAGTGCCTGTGTGATGAGATGAAGTGAGGGGACACAGTGCCTGTGTGATGACATGAAGTGAGGGGACACAGAGTCTGTGTGATGACATGAAGTGAGGGGACACAGTGCCTGTGTGATGACATGAAGTGAGGGGACACAGGGTCTGTGTGATGACATGAAGTGAGGGGACACAGTGCCTGAGAGATGACATGAAGTGAGGGGACACAGGGCCTGTGTGATGAGATGAAGTGAGGGGACACAGTGCCTGTGTGATGACATGAAGTGAGGGGACACAGTGCCTGTGTGATGACATGAAGTGAGGGGACACAGTGCCTGTGTGATGACACGAAGTGAGGGGACACAGAGTCTGTGTGATGAGATGAAGTGAGGGGACACAGTGCCTGTGTGATGACATGAAGTGAGGGGACACAGTGCCTGTGTGATGACATGAAGTGAGGGGACATAGTGCCTGTGTGATGACATGAAGTGAGGGGACACAGTGCCTGTGTGATGACATGAAGTGAGGGGACACAGTGCCTGTGTGATGAGAGAAGTGAGGGGACAGAGTGCCTCTGTGATGAGATGAAGTGAGGGGACACAGTGCCTGTGGGATGACATGAAGTGAGGGGACACAGGGCCTGTGTGATGAGGTGAAATGAGGGGACACAGTGCCTGTGTGATGACATTAAATGAGGGCACACAGGGCCTGTGTGATGACATGAAGTGAGGGGACACAGTGCCTGTGTGATGACATGAGGTGAGGGGACACAGGGCCTGTGTGATAACATGAAGTGAGGGGACACAGAGCCTGTGTGATGACATAAATGAGAGGACACAGGGCCTGTGTGATGAGATGAAATGAGGAGACACAGTGCCGCTGTGATGAGATGAAGTGAGGGGACACAGGGCCTTTGTGATGACACGAAGTGAGGGGACACAGGGCCTGTGTGATGACATGAGGTGAGGGGACACAGGCCCTGTGTGATGACATAAATGAGAGGACACAGGGCCTGTGTGATGAGATGAAGTGAGGGGACACAGTGCCTGTGTGATGAGATGAAGTGAGGGGACACAGTGCCTCTGTGATGAGATGAAGTGAGGGGACACAGGGCCTCTGTGATGAGATGAAGTGAGGGGACACAGTGCCTGTGTGATGACATGAAGTGAGGGGACACAGTGCCTCTGTGATGATATGAAGTGAGGGGACACAGTGCCTGTGTGATGACATAAATGAGAGGACACAGGGCCTGTGTGATGAGATGAAGTGAGGGGACTCAGGGTCTGTATGATGACATGAAGTGAGGGGACACAGGGTCTGTGTGATGAGATGAAGTGAGGGAACACAGTGCCTCTGTGATGGGATGAAGTGAGGGGACACAGGGCCTGTGGGATGACATGAAGTGAGGGGACACAGTGCCTGTGGGATGACACGAAGTGAGGGGACACAGTGCCTCTGTGATGATATGAAGTGAGGGGACACAGGGCCTCTGTGATGAGATGAAGTGAGGGGACACAGTGCCTGTGTGATGACATGAAGTGAGGGGACACAGTGCCTGTGTGATGACATGGAGTGAGGGGACACAGTGCCTGTGTGATGACATGAAGTGAGGGGACACAGGGCCTGTGTGATGAGACGAGTGAGGGGACACAGTGCCTGTGTGATGAGACGAGTGAGGGGACACAGTGCCTGTGTGATGACATGAAGTGAGGGGACACAGTGCCTGTGTGATGACATGAAGTGAGGGGACACAGTGCCTGTGTGATGACATGAAGTGAGGGGACACAGTGCCTGTGTGATGACATGAAGTGAGGGGACACAGTGCCTCTGTGATGAGATGAAGTGAGGGGACACAGTGCCTGTGTGATGACATGAAGTGAGCGGACACAGTGCCTGTGGGATGACATGAAGTGAGGGGACACAGGGCCTGTGTGATGAGGTGAAATGAGGGGACACAGTGCCTGTGTGATGACATTAAATGAGGCAACAAAGGGCCTGTGTGATGACATGAAGTGAGGGGACACAGTGCCTGTGTGATGACATGGAGTGAGGGGACACAGGGCCTGTGTGATGACATGAAGTGAGGGGACACAGAGCCTGTGTGATGACATAAATGAGAGGACACAGGGCCTGTGTGATGAGATGAAATGAGGAGACACAGTGCCTCTGTGATAAGATGAAGTGAGGGGACACAGGGCCTGTGTGATGACATGAAGTGAGGGGACACAGTGCCTGTGTGATGAGATGAAGTGAGGGGACACAGGGCCTCTGTGATGAGATGAAGTGAGGGGACACAGTGCCTGTGTGATGACATGAAGTGAGGGGACAGAGTGCCTGTGTGATGACATGGAGTGAGGGGACACAGTGCCTGTGTGATGACATGAAGTGAGGGGACACAGGGCCTGTGTGATGAGACGAGTGAGGGGACACAGTGCCTGTGTGATGACATGAAGTGAGGGGACACAGTGCCTGTGTGATGACATGAAGAGAGGGGACACAGTGCCTGTGTGATGACATGAAGTGAGGGGACACAGTGCCTGTGTGATGACATGAAGTGAGGGGACACAGTGCCTCTGTGATGAGATGAAGTGAGGGGACACAGTGCCTGTGTGATGACATGAAGTGAGCGGACACAGTGCCTGTGGGATGACATGAAGTGAGGGGACACAGGGCCTGTGTGATGAGGTGAAATGAGGGGACACAGTGCCTGTGTGATGACATTAAATGAGGCGACAAAGGGCCTGTGTGATGACATGAAGTGAGGGGACACAGTGCCTGTGTGATGACATGAAGTGAGGGGACACAGGGCCTGTGTGATGACATGAAGTGAGGGGACACAGAGCCTGTGTGATGACATAAATGAGAGGACACAGGGCCTGTGTGATGAGATGAAATGAGGAGACACAGTGCCTCTGTGATAAGATGAAGTGAGGGGACACTGGGCCTGTGTGATGACATGAAGTGAGGGGACACAGTGCCTGTGTGATGAGATGAAGTGAGGGGACAAAGGGCCTCTGTGATGAGATGAAGTGAGGGGACACAGTGCCTGTGTGATGACATGAAGTGAGGGGACACAGGGCCTGTGTGATGAGATGAGTGAGGGGACACAGTGCCTGTGTGATGACATGAAGTGAGGGGACACAGTGCCTGTGTGATGATATGAAGTGAGGGGACACAGTGCCTGTGTGATGACATAAATGAGAGAACACAGGGCCTGTGTGATGAGATGAAATGAGGGGACACAGTGCCTCTGTGATGAGATGAAGTGAGGGGACACAGGGCCTGTGTGATGACAGGAAGTGAGGGGACACAGTGCCTGTGTGATGACATGAAGTGAGGGGACACAGGGCCTGTGTGATAACAGGAAGTGAGGGGACACAGAGCCTGTGTGATGACATGAAATGAGGGGACACAGTGCCTCTGTGATGACACGAAGTGAGGGGACACAGTGCCTGTGTGATGACATGAAGTGAGGGGACACAGTGCCTGTGTGATGAGATGAAGTGAGGGGACACAGTGCCTGTGTGATGACATGAAGTGAGGGGACACAGAGTCTGTGTGATGACATGAAGTGAGGGGACACAGTGCCTGTGTGATGACATGAAGTGAGGGGACACAGGGTCTGTGTGATGACATGAAGTGAGGGGACACAGTGCCTGAGAGATGACATGAAGTGAGGGGACACAGGGCCTGTGTGATGAGATGAAGTTAGGGGACACAGTGCCTGTGTGATGACATGAAGTGAGGGGACACAGTGCCTGTGTGATGACATGAAGTGAGGGGACACAGTGCCTGTGTGATGACATGAAGTGAGGGGACACAGGGCCTGTGTGATGAGATGAAGTGAGGGGACACAGTGCCTGTGTGATGACATGAAGTGAGGGGACACAGTGCCTGTGTGATGACATGAAGTGAGGGGACATAGTGCCTGTGTGATGACATGAAGTGAGGGGACAAAGTGCCTGTGTGATGACATGAAGTGAGGGGACACAGTGCCTGTGTGATGAGAGAAGTGAGGGGACAGAGTGCCTCTGTGATGAGATGAAGTGAGGGGACACAGTGCCTGTGTGATGACATGAAGTGAGGGGACACAGGGCCTGTGTGATGAGGTGAAATGAGGGGACACAGTGCCTGTGTGATGACATTAAATGAGGGCACACAGGGCCTGTGTGATGACATGAAGTGAGGGGACACAGTGCCTGTGTGATGACATGAGGTGAGGGGACACAGGGCCTGTGTGATAACATGAAGTGAGGGGACACAGAGCCTGTGTGATGACATAAATGAGAGGACACAGGGCCTGTGTGATGAGATGAAATGAGGAGACACAGTGCCTCTGTGATGAGATGAAGTGAGGGGACACAGGGCCTTTGTGATGACACGAAGTGAGGGGACACAGGGCCTGTGTGATGACATGAGGTGAGGGGACACAGGACCTGTGTGATGACATAAATGAGAGGACACAGGGCCTGTGTGATGACATGAAGTGAGGGGACACAGTGCCTGTGTGATGAGATGAAGTGAGGGGACACAGTGCCTGTGTGATGAGATGAAGTGAGGGGACACAGGGCCTCTGTGATGAGATGAAGTGAGGGGACACAGTGCCTGTGTGATGACATGAAGTGAGGGGACACAGTGCCTATGTGATGATATGAAGTGAGGGGACACAGTGCCTGTGTGATGACATAAATGAGAGGACACAGGGCCTGTGTGATGAGATGAAGTGAGGGGACTCAGGGTCTGTATGATGACATGAAGTGAGGGGACACAGTGTCTGTGTGATGAGATGAAGTGAGGGAACACAGTGCCTCTGTGATGAGATGAAGTGAGGGGACACAGGGCCTGTGTGATGACATGAAGTGAGGGGACACAGGGCCTGTGTGATGAGAGGAATTGAGGGGACACAGTGCCTCTGTGATGAGATGAAGTGAGGGGACACAGGGCCTCTGTGATGAGATGAAGTGAGGGGACACAGTGCCTGTGTGATGACATGAAGTGAGGGGACACAGTGCCTGTGTGATGACATGAAGTGAGGGGACACAGTGCCTGTGTGATGACATGAAGTGAGGGGACACAGGGCCTGTGTGATGAGACGAGTGAGGGGACACAGTGCCTGTGTGATGAGACGAGTGAGGGGACACAGTGCCTGTGTGATGACATGAAGTGAGGTACACAGTGCCTGTGTGATGACATGAAGTGAGGGGACACAGTGCCTGTGTGATGACATGAAGTGAGGGGACACAGTGCCTGTGTGATGAGATGAAGTGAGGGGACACAGTGCCTCTGTGATGAGATGAAGTGAGGGGACACAGTGCCTCTGTGATGACATGAAGTGAGCGGACACAGTGCCTGTGGGATGACATGAAGTGAGGGGACACAGGGCCTGTGTGATGAGGTGAAATGAGGGGACACAGTGCCTGTGTGATGACATTAAATGAGGCAACAAAGGGCCTGTGTGATGACATGAAGTGAGGGGACACAGTGCCTGTGTGATGACATGAAGTGAGGGGACACAGGGCCTGTGTGATGACATGAAGTGAGGGGACACAGTGCCTGTGTGATGACATAAATGAGAGGACACAGGGCCTGTGTGATGAGATGAAATGAGGAGACACAGTGCCTCTGTGATAAGATGAAGTGAGGGGACACAGGGCCTGTGTGATGACATGAAGTGAGGGGACACAGTGCCTGTGTGATGAGATGAAGTGAGGGGACAAAGGGCCTCTGTGATGAGATGAAGTGAGGGGACACAGTGCCTGTGTGATGACATGAAGTGAGGGGACACAGTGCCTGTGTGATGATATGAAGTGAGGGGACACAGTGCCTGTGTGATGACATAAATGAGAGGACACAGGGCCTGTGTGATGAGATGAAGTGAGGGGACTCAGTGCCTCTGTGATGAGATGAAGTGAGGGGACACAGGGCCTGTGTGATGAGATGAAGTGAGGGGACACAGTGCCTGTGTGATGACATGAAGTGAGGGGACACAGGGCCTGTGTGATGACAGGAAGTGAGGGGACACAGAGCCTATGTGATGACACGAAGTGAGGGGACACAGTGCCTGTGTGATGACATGAAGTGAGGGGACACAGTGCCTGTGTGATGACATGAAATGAGGGGACACAGGGCCTGTGTGATGACATGAAGTGAGGAGACACAGTGCCTGTGTGATGAGATGAAGTGAGGGGACACAGTGCCTGTGTGATGAGATGAAGTGAGGGGACACAGTGCCTCTGTGATGAGATGAAGTGAGGGGACACAGTGCCTGTGTGATGACATGAAGTGAGGGGACACAGTGCCTGTGGGATGACATGAAGTGAGGGGACACAGGGCCTGTGTGATGAGGTGAAATGAGGGGACACAGTGCCTGTGTGATGACATTAATTGAGGCGACAAAGGGCCTGTGTGATGACATGAAGTGAGGGGACACAGTGCCTGTGTGATGACATGAAGTGAGGGGACACAGTGCCTGTGTGATGACATGAAGTGAGGGGACACAGTGCCTGTGTGATGACATAAATGAGAGGACACAGGGCCTGTGTGATGAGATGAAATGAGGAGACACAGTGCCTCTGTGATAAGATGAAGTGAGGGGACACTGGGCCTGTGTGATGACATGAAGTGAGGGGACACAGTGCCTGTGTGATGAGATGAAGTGAGGGGACACAGGGCCTGTGTGATGAGATGAAGTGAGGGGACACAGTGCCTGTGTGATGACATGAAGTGAGGGGACACAGGGCCTGTGTGATGAGACGAGTGAGGGGACACAGTGCCTGTGTGATGACATGAAGTGAGGGGACACAGTGCCTTTGTGATGATATGAAGTGAGGGGACACAGTGCCTATGTGATGACATAAATGAGAGGACACAGGGCCTGTGTGATGAGATGAAATGAGCGGATACAGTGCCTCTGTGATGAGATGAAGTGAGGGGACACAGGGCCTGTGTGATGACAAGAAGTGAGGGGACACAGTGCCTGTGTGATGACATGAAGTGAGGGGACACAGGGCCTGTGTGATAACAGGAAGTGAGGGGACACAGAGCCTGTGTGATGACATGAAATGAGGGGACACAGTGCCTCTGTGATGACACGAAGTGAGGGGACACAGTGCCTGTGTGATGACATGAAGTGAGGGGACACAGTGCCTGTGGGATGAGATGAAGTGAGGGGACACAGTGCCTGTGTGATGACATGAAGTGAGGGGACACAGAGTCTGTGTGATGACATGAAGTGAGGGGACACAGTGCCTGTGTGATGAGATGAAGTGAGGGGACACAGGGTCTGTGTGATGACATGAAGTGAGGGGACACAGTGCCTGTGAGATGACATGAAGTGAGGGGACACAGGGCCTGTGTGATGAGATGAAGTTAGGGGACACAGTGCCTGTGTGATGACATGAAGTGAGGGGACACAGTGCCTGTGTGATGACATGAAGTGAGGGGACACAGTGCCTGTGTGATGACACGAAGTGAGGGGACACAGGGCCTGTGTGATGAGATGAAGTGAGGGGACACAGTGCCTGTGTGATGACATGAAGTGAGGGGACACAGTGCCTGTGTGATGACATGAAGTGAGGGGACACAGTGCCTGTGTGATGACATGAAGTGAGGGGACAAAGTGCCTGTGTGATGACATGAAGTGAGGGGACACAGTGCCTGTGTGATGAGAGAAGTGAGGGGACAGAGTGCCTCTGTGATGAGATGAAGTGAGGGGACACAGTGCCTGTGGGATGACATGAAGTGAGGGGACACAGGGCCTGTGTGATGAGGTGAAATGAGGGGACACAGTGCCTGTGTGATGACATTAAATGAGGGCACACAGGGCCTGTGTGATGACATGAAGTGAGGGGACACAGTGCCTGTGTGATGACATGAGGTGAGGGGACACAGGGCCTGTGTGATAACATGAAGTGAGGGGACACAGAGCCTGTGTGATGACATAAATGAGAGGACACAGGGCCTGTGTGATGAGATGAAATGAGGAGACACAGTGCCTCTGTGATGAGATGAAGTGAGGGGACACAGGGCCTTTGTGATGACACGAAGTGAGGGGACACAGGGCCTGTGTGATGACATGAGGTGAGGGGACACAGGACCTGTGTGATGACATAAATGAGAGGACACAGGGCCTGTGTGATGAGATGAAGTGAGGGGACACAGTGCCTGTGTGATGAGATGAAGTGAGGGGACACAGTGCCTCTGTGATGAGATGAAGTGAGGGGACACAGGGCCTGTGTGATGAGATGAAGTGAGGGGACACAGTGCCTGTGTGATGACATGAAGTGAGGGGACACAGTGCCTATGTGATGATATGAAGTGAGGGGACACAGTGCCTGTGTGATGACATAAATGAGAGGACACAGGGCCTGTGTGATGAGATGAAGTGAGGGGACACAGGGTCTGTATGATGACATGAAGTGAGGGGACACAGGGTCTGTGTGATGAGATGAAGTGAGGGAACACAGTGCCTCTGTGATGGGATGAAGTGAGGGGACACAGGGCCTGTGGGATGACATGAAGTGAGGGGACACAGTGCCTGTGGGATGACACGAAGTGAGGGGACACAGTGCCTCTGTGATGATATGAAGTGAGGGGACACAGTGCCTGTGTGATGACATGAAGTGAGGGGACACAGTGCCTGTGTGATGACATGAAGTGAGGGGACAGAGTGCCTGTGTGATGACATGGAGTGAGGGGACACAGTGCCTGTGTGATGACATGAAGTGAGGGGACACAGGGCCTGTGTGATGAGACGAGTGAGGGGACACAGTACCTGTGTGATGAGACGAGTGAGGGGACACAGTGCCTGTGTGATGACATGAAGTGAGGGGACACAGTGCCTGTGTGATGACATGAAGTGAGGGGACACAGTGCCTGTGTGATGACATGAAGTGAGGGGACACAGTGCCTGTGTGATGACATGAAGTGAGGGGACACAGTGCCTCTGTGATGAGATGAAGTGAGGGGACACAGTGCCTGTGTGATGACATGAAGTGAGCGGACACAGTGCCTGTGGGATGACATGAAGTGAGGGGACACAGGGCCTGTGTGATGAGGTGAAATGAGGGGACACAGTGCCTGTGTGATGACATTAAATGAGGCAACAAAGGGCCTGTGTGATGACATGAAGTGAGGGGACACAGTGCCTGTGTGATGACATGGAGTGAGGGGACACAGGGCCTGTGTGATGACATGAAGTGAGGGGACACAGAGCCTGTGTGATGACATAAATGAGAGGACACAGGGCCTGTGTGATGAGATGAAATGAGGAGACACAGTGCCTCTGTGATAAGATGAAGTGAGGGGACACAGGGCCTGTGTGATGACATGAAGTGAGGGGACACAGTGCCTGTGTGATGAGATGAAGTGAGGGGACAAAGGGCCTCTGTGATGAGATGAAGTGAGGGGACACAGTGCCTGTGTGATGACATGAAGTGAGGGGACACAGTGCCTGTGTGATGATATGAAGTGAGGGGACACAGTGCCTATGTGATGACATAAATGAGAGGACACAGGGCCTGTGTCATGAGATGAAATGAGGGGATACAGTGCCTCTGTGATGAGATGAAGTGAGGGGACACAGGGCCTGTGTGATGACAAGAAGTGAGGGGACACAGTGCCTGTGTGATGACATGAAGTGAGGGGACACAGGGCCTGTGTGATAACATGAAGTGAGGGGACACAGAGCCTCTGTGATGACACGAAGTGAGGGGACACAGTGCCTGTGTGATGACATGAAGTGAGGGGACACAGTGCCTGTGTGATGACATGAAATGAGGGGACACAGGGCCTGTGTGATGACATGAAGTGAGGAGACACAGTGCCTGTGGGATGAGATGAAGTGAGGGGACACAGTGCCTGTGTGATGACATGAAGTGAGGGGACACAGGGTCTGTGTGATGACATGAAGTGAGGGGACACAGTGCCTGTGTGATGACATGAAGTGAGGGGACAGAGGGTCTGCGTGATGACATGAAGTGAGAGGACACAGTGCCTGAGAGATGACATGAAGTGAGGGGACACAGGGCCTGTGTGATGAGATGAAGTGAGGGGACACAGTGCCTGTGTGATGACATGAAGTGAGGGGACACAGTGCCTGTGTGATGACATGAAGTGAGGGGACACAGTACCTGTGTGATGACACGAAGTGAGGGGACACAGAGTCTGTGTGATGAGATGAAGTGAGGGGACACAGTGCCTGTGTGATGACATGAAGTGAGGGGACACAGGGCCTGTGTGATGACATGAAGTGAGGGGACATAGTGCCTGTGTGATGACATGAAGTGAGGGGACAAAGTGCC
The DNA here is from genome assembly GCA_027563665.1 of Antrozous pallidus. Taxonomy (NCBI): domain Eukaryota; kingdom Metazoa; phylum Chordata; class Mammalia; order Chiroptera; family Vespertilionidae; genus Antrozous; species Antrozous pallidus. Next base: position 115,838,164 of record CM050512.1, on the reverse strand, counting down.
TGTGTGATGACATGAAGTGAGGGGACACAGTGCCTGTGTGATGAGAGAAGTTTGGGGACAGAGTGTCTCTGTGATGAGATGAAGTGAGGGGACACAGTGCCTGTGTGATGACATGAAGTGAGGGGACACAGTGCCTGTGGGATGACATGAAGTGAGGGGACACAGGGCCTGTGTGATGAGGTGAAATGAGGGGACACAGTGCCTGTGTGATGACATTAAATGAGGGCACACAGGGCCTGTGTGATGACATGAAGTGAGGGGACACAGTGCCTGTGTGATGACATGAGGTGAGGGGACACAGGGCCTGTGTGATAACATGAAGTGAGGGGACACAGAGCCTGTGTGATGACATAAATGAGAGGACACAGGGCCTGTGTGATGAGATGAAATGAGGAGACACAGTGCCTCTGTGATGAGATGAAGTGAGGGGACACAGGGCCTTTGTGATGACACGAAGTGAGGGGACACAGGGCCTGTGTGATGACATGAGGTGAGGGGACACAGGGCCTGTGTGATGACATAAATGAGAGGACACAGGGCCTGTGTGATGAGATGAAGTGAGGGGAAACAGTGCCTGTGTGATGAGATGAAGTGAGGGGACACAGTGCCTCTGTGATGAGATGAAGCGAGGGGACACAGGGCCTGTGTGATGAGATGAAGTGAGGGGACACAGTGCCTGTGTGATGACATGAAGTGAGGGGACACAGTGCCTGTGGGATGACATGAAGTGAGGGGACACAGGGCCTGTGTGATGAGGTGAAATGAGGGGACACAGTGCCTGTGTGATGACATTAAATGAGGGCACACAGGGCCTGTGTGATGACATGAAGTGAGGGGACACAGTGCCTGTGTGATGACATGAGGTGAGGGGACACAGGGCCTGTGTGATGATATGAAGTGAGGGGACACAGTGCCTGTGTGATGACATGAGGTGAGGGGACTCAGTGCCTATGTGATGACATGAAGTGAGGGGACACAGTGCCTATGTGATGATATGAAGTGAGGGGACACAGTGCCTGTGTGATGACATAAATGAGAGGACACAGGGCCTGTGTGATGAGATGAAGTGAGGGGACTCAGGGTCTGTATGATGACATGAAGTGAGGGGACACAGGGTCTGTGTGATGAGATGAAGTGAGGGGACACAGTGCCTGTGTGATGACATGAAGTGAGGGGACAGAGTGCCTGTGTGATGACATGGAGTGAGGGGACACAGTGCCTGTGTGATGACATGAAGTGAGGGGACACAGGGCCTGTGTGATGAGACGAGTGAGGGGACACAGTGCCTGTGTGATGAGACGAGTGAGGGGACACAGTGCCTTTGTGATGACATGAAGTGAGGGGACACAGTGCCTGTGTGATGACATGAAGAGAGGGGACACAGTGCCTGTGTGATGACATGAAGTGAGGGGACACAGTGCCTGTGTGATGACATGAAGTGAGGGGACACAGTGCCTCTGTGATGAGATGAAGTGAGGGGACACAGTGCCTGTGTGATGACATGAAGTGAGCGGACACAGTGCCTGTGGGATGACATGAAGTGAGGGGACACAGGGCCTGTGTGATGAGGTGAAATGAGGGGACACAGTGCCTGTGTGATGACATTAAATGAGGCGACAAAGGGCCTGTGTGATGACATGAAGTGAGGGGACACAGTGCCTGTGTGATGACATGAAGTGAGGGGACCAGGGCCTGTGTGATGACATGAAGTGAGGGGACACAGAGCCTGTGTGATGACATAAATGAGAGGACACAGGGCCTGTGTGATGAGATGAAATGAGGAGACACAGTGCCTCTGTGATAAGATGAAGTGAGGGGACACAGGGCCTGTGTGATGAGATGAAGTGAGGGAACACAGTGCCTCTGTGATGGGATGAAGTGAGGGGACACAGGGCCTGTGGGATGACATGAAGTGAGGGGACACAGTGCCTGTGGGATGACCCGAAGTGAGGGGACACAGTGCCTCTGTGATGATATGAAGTGAGGGGACACAGGGCCTCTGTGATGAGATGAAGTGAGGGGACACAGTGCCTGTGTGATGACATGAAGTGAGGGGACACAGTGCCTGTGTGATGACATGAAGTGAGGGGACACAGTGCCTGTGTGATGACATGAAGTGAGGGGACACAGGGCCTGTGTGATGAGACGAGTGAGGGGACACAGTGCCTGTGTGATGAGACGAGTGAGGGGACACAGTGCCTGTGTGATGACATGAAGTGAGGGGACACAGTGCCTGTGTGATGACATGAAGTGAGGGGACACAGTGCCTGTGTGATGACATGAAGTGAGGGGACACAGTGCCTGTGTGATGACATGAAGTGAGGGGACACAGTGCCTCTGTGATGAGATGAAGTGAGGGGACACAGTGCCTGTGTGATGACATGAAGTGAGCGGACACAGTGCCTGTGGGATGACATGAAGTGAGGGGACACACGGCCTGTGTGATGAGGTGAAATGAGGGGACACAGTGCCTGTGTGATGACATTAAATGAGGCAACAAAGGGCCTGTGTGATGACATGAAGTGAGGGGACACAGTGCCTGTGTGATGACATGAAGTGAGGGGACACAGGGCCTGTGTGATGACATGAAGTGAGGGGACACAGAGCCTGTGTGATGACATAAATGAGAGGACACAGGGCCTGTGTGATGAGATGAAATGAGGAGACACAGTGCCTCTGTGATGAGATGAAATGAGGGGACACAGGGCCTGTGTGATGACATGAAGTGAGGGGACACAGTGCCTGTGTGATGAGATGAAGTGAGGGGACACAGTGCCTCTGTGATGAGATGAAGTGAGGGGACACAGTGCCTGTGTGATGACATGAAGTGAGGGGACACAGTGCCTGTGTGATGATATGAAGTGAGGGGACACAGTGCCTGTGTGATGACATAAATGAGAGGACACAGGGCCTGTGTCATGAGATGAAATGAGGGGATACAGTGCCTCTGTGATGAGATGAAGTGAGGGGACACAGGGCCTGTGTGATGAGATGAAGTGAGGGGACACAGTGCCTGTGTGATGACATGAAGTGAGGGGACACAGGGCCTGTGTGATAACAGGAAGTGAGGGGACACAGAGCCTATGTGATGACACGAAGTGAGGGGACACAGTGCCTGTGTGATGACATGAAGTGAGGGGACACAGTGCCTGTGTGATGACATGAAGTGAGGGGACACAGGGCCTGTGTGATGACATGAAGTGAGGGGACACAGTGCCTGTGTGATGAGATGAAGTGAGGGGACACAGTGCCTGTGTGATGACATGAAGTGAGGGGACACAGGGTCTGTGTGATGACATGAAGTGAGGGGACACAGTGCCTGTGTGATGACATGAAGTGAGGGGACAGAGGGTCTGTGTGATGACATGAAGTGAGAGGACACAGTGCCTGAGAGATGACATGAAGTGAGGGGACACAGGGCCTGTGTGATGAGATGAAGTGAGGGGACACAGTGCCTGTGTGATGACATGAAGTGAGGGGACACAGTGCCTGTGTGATGACATGAAGTGAGGGGACACAGTACCTGTGTGATGACACGAAGTGAGGGGACACAGAGTCTGTGTGATGAGATGAAGTGAGGGGACACAGTGCCTGTGTGATGACATGAAGTGAGGGGACACAGGGCCTGTGTGATGACATGAAGTGAGGGGACATAGTGCCTGTGTGATGACATGAAGTGAGGGGACAAAGTGCCTGTGTGATGACATGAAGTGAGGGGACACAGTGCCTGTGTGATGAGAGAAGTGAGGCGACAGAGTGCCTCTGTGATGAGATGAAGTGAGGGGACACAGTGCCTGTGTGATGACATGAAGTGAGGGGACACAGTGCCTGTGGGATGACATGAAGTGAGGGGACACAGGGCCTGTGTGATGAGGTGAAGTGAGGGGACACAGTGCCTGTGTGATGACATTAAATGAGGGCACACAGGGCCTGTGTGATGACATGAAGTGAGGGGACACAGTGCCTGTGTGATGACATGAGGTGAGGGGACACAGGGCCTGTGTGATAACATGAAGTGAGGGGACACAGAGCCTGTGTGATGACATAAATGAGAGGACACAGGGCCTGTGTGATGAGATGAAATGAGGAGACACAGTGCCTCTGTGATGAGATGAAGTGAGGGGACACAGGGCCTTTGTGATGACACGAAGTGAGGGGACACAGGGCCTGTGTGATGACATGAGGTGAGGGGACACAGGGCCTGTGTGATGACATAAATGAGAGGACACAGGGCCTGTGTGATGAGATGAAGTGAGGGGACACAGTGCCTGTGTGATGAGATGAAGTGAGGGGACACAGTGCCTCTGTGATGAGATGAAGCGAGGGGACACAGGGCCTCTGTGATGAGATGAAGTGAGGGGACACAGTGCCTGTGTGATGACATGAAGTGAGGGGACACAGTGCCTGTGGGATGACATGAAGTGAGGGGACACAGGGCCTGTGTGATGAGGTGAAATGAGGGGACACAGTGCCTGTGTGATGACATTAAATGAGGGCACACAGGGCCTGTGTGATGACATGAAGTGAGGGGACACAGTGCCTGTGTGATGACATGAGGTGAGGGGACACATTGCCTGTGTGATGACATGAAGTGAGCGGACACAGTGCCTGTGTGATGACATGAGGTGAGGGGACTCA